>CM034046.1:11955421-12273505 GCA_019804595.1 Bruguiera parviflora | reverse complement strand
ATATATATATATATATATATATATATATATATATATATATATATATAGAGAATGCTTCATATATAAACAAATTTAAAAGCAAACGTTAAAAACATACACTACAATGCCTTTTGTTATGTACTAGTATAGGATGCATCAAATGGATGTTGAATTTGCATAATTCAAGAAAATACAAATTCAAACCCGTTCGAGGATGATTCGGTTAGGTCGCATGAGCGGGTCGGATCCACCGAGTTGTAGTTAAGGGTAGAATCGACTTTTTGATTTTTTTTGGCGGATAGAATAAACTATTCAGTCTCACCAATAAACCAGTCGCAGACTTTTTACCCACCAGTCACTAATCATCAACCACAACGAATACTATTTGCCCCATCCTCTAATCTTAATTCCCCGACAAAAATGAAATTAGAAAACTGGTTTTGCGTGGTTCAGGTGACAAATACTGTTTGGCCCCCGGGAAAATCAAGGAGTCCGTCGTCAATTTCCATTCTCAAGTAGTAGCCAAGGGCAAAAATTTTATAAAAAAAGAAAAAAAACACAAAAACAAAAAAGAAAGAAGAAGAAATTTCCTTACATTTTTTATCATCTTACGGCTGAACAATATTTACCCAGATCAAACAGACAGACAGACTAACAAACAAAAAGACCCGTGTTTCTAGTTGTGGACAAATAACACACAATGAAGCCATAAACGTGCGAGATAAAAAAAAAAAAAAGAAAAAAGAAAAACCGCTCAAGGAAATGAAACCAAAGATAAAAAGGAATGGTTTGGTGACTTACATAGGTATTGAGCTGGCGGACGAAGCTGGAGAAGTTATTGTGCTTGAAATAATTCGGAAGCAAATCCTTGGCAAAGTCTGCAGTCTTCCAGACTACAAAAGTGGTGCCACTTTCCTTCCATGATATCACATCATCGGTGCTTGGATCGTCCACCAACTGATACGTTTTCGTCAAAAACGGCGCCGGAACCGACCTTGGGGACATTTCTTCCCGATTTGTCCCTCACCAACTCCCTCTAATCTCCTACCTCTCAACACCAAAATAGTCAAAAAGAAAAACAAAATAACCACAAAAAAAAAAAAAAACAAAGCCTAAAGTATAAAGCAAGAAGAGACTGACTGAAAAGTTGAAGAAAAAAAAGAAAAGAAAAAAGGGAGCTTTTAATCAGATACGGCAACTAAAGAGCAAGAGAGCGGTCAAGAATTCCCAGCCCCAGCAATAGAATCCAGAAAGGAAGAACTTAGAGGTAACGAGATTTTCAGAGCGCTTCTGCCTATCTGCTTCCATGGATGTTCACCGACACGACTGCTATGGTATGTTTTAGAACCCACCGCGACGCCAAGACCATAACTTAACTTGCCCTCCACAAGGCCAACCCCCAAGTGGAAAATTAATCCTCCCCCTTGGCTCCGTGTACGGGAGATTATAAAGGAGAAAATAAAGGCCCTGACAGCGACGTGCGGCTCTAGAAATTTTGAGAGACAGCACCGAGAAAAAGCTTTATTAAAGAAATCGAAAACCCCAACATTTTCCGTGTCAAAAAAAATCAAAATGTGCGGGCAAAAACCAAAAAAAAAAATAAAAAAAAATCATCGGTGTTATATTAACTCGCCCTTTTTTTTTTTTATGCCTTATGCAGAATCAATCAAAGTATAAGTTGTGCTTAGAATTATTAGATCGTTCAAATATGACATTGTAAATAAATATACGAATTAATGAATTAATAATTATAATTATATTTTTATAAACTAATATTACTCTTTAAAAATGCTAGTTCAATTAATTTTCTTTTTCAGGTATAAAGATAACTTTTTCTATTTGAATGTTCTAAATGAAATTGTAATAGTGACAGGATGTTTGTGGTCGTCTCTACGAGGGAAGCTTCTAATACATTTCGTCTCTCTTTTTTCTAGAGTGGGGTTTGTTTATTTGTGCGGGTGTGGCTTTTTCGCTACCGCCCCTTTGTTTTTTTCTCTGAGCAGAAGAAGATTGAAGAAGGTCGGTTCAGATGTGCCCCTTTTAAAAAAATAATATATATATATATATATATTATTATTTTTTATAATATAAAAATAATTATATTTATTTAAAATTTTCACTTTTAAGTTTCTCGATTAGAATCAATTTTTATTTTTTCAGTTTCTACGCCGCTGCCTAACCTTGTTTTCTTTTTTTTTTTTTTTTTTTTGATCTAAATGCCTAACGTTTTCCGCGGGACAAGGTTGCGTCTCTTCATTTGTCTCTGCACGTCTTCTTACTTTCTTTCGTCGCTTTCTTTGTTTTTTCTCCGTGGGAGAAAAACTTTTTTACCGTAGAAAACAAAAGATTTGGAGCTGTACCCGTATACTTTTCATGCATAGACTAGCCAAAAAAGAAATGTCCAGGCACTTAAGATGGATGCTTCAATCTCTCTGGACCTAATGCGGACCTGTTATATCATTGTGCATTAAATGATAACATGCCACGTTTGTATCTCCCGAAAAATCATAAATTTAGATGTAAACAACAAAAGGGCAATATTATATACTTTTTAATCACTCAAAATGATAATTTATTAATAATTTAGTGTATTTTATATATATTAATATAAATTTAAATTTTCTCATTATTATTTATTTTTAAATAATCAAATTTATATTTTAATATTAAAATTATACCTAAAAAATTATTTGAATTTAATAATTTTTGAATAATTAATCTTTCATGTGAGAGAACTTGAATGAATATATAAATGAATTATTCTATTCTCAACTCATGAATATTATAATCCATACGCATATAAAATATCTCTTTATTTTCAAAAAAATGTTAAAAAAATTGTGCTTTTGTAAAACTTAGTTATAACTTATGAACACCAACGGCAATCGCGTTCTCGTCGTTTAGTTCGCATTCCATTTTGCACACCCACGTGAATGAATGAAACACAGAGGATTAGTAACAGTTGTGATGACAATAATTCGGTTGTAAAACGGTATTGTTGCTTGCAATTTTGCAATAATTTGTCATTTTTCACGTCTTTTTAAGTAAAAGATTTCCAAGTTAACCACAAAACTTTCGAACAAAGATTACTTCTACATCTGGGGAACTTATCATTCACGTTCGAAAAAAGTTTCACCATTCTCCTATTTTATTGTCTCGATTTGTTTTGCAGTCCGCGTCAAGATTAAAACACTAGAGATTCTCCTGGTTGTGTTGTTTTGCCTCAGCGTCTGCTAGATAGAACATCCGCATTTCTTCACATGGCCGGGAGGTGAAGACGGCCTAACGTAGGGGTTGCTTTCTGAGACCAACGCAACTTCTTCCCTCTTAATGACAAATTTATATTAAGAATAATTTTGCGAGAAGTTAGCATTCAAACCACGAATTGTTGGAAAGCAGACAAATCTTCAATGGTCAACAACTACTCCATCCAAGAATATACATTAGCTTTGAAGTTCTCACGATCTGATTTATGGAATTCGAAATTGTTATCCAATTGCCTTTCTTTGACGAACAATTTTCTAACCTGCGTATGCAATTTTTTTTTTTTTTTTTTTTGAGAAGTAATCTGTGTGTGTATTACTTTAAAAGGGAGATGCTGTAAAACTAAAAACGAATACTTACCCAAAAAATGTACGAACATTTTTCAGTGGGTCAATCATAAAAATAAAATGGAAGATAAATTCTTCAAGTTGCCGTGTCGTCAAAAGAAAAGGACATGTATAACACATATTGATTAAGGTTTTGTTTATGCTATGGGCAGATGCATGGAAATAACGGCACACTAAATATTCTTATAATAACTCTCAATTATAATTAATATATTTTCTATATATAATAATTAATTATAATTAACAGTTTTTTATATTCAAATTTTATTTTTTCTTAGTACTTTTGTTTTATTTAACCACAATAAGATATAAATATATGTTTTTTTTTTCTTAATCATTTAACATTCTTTGTCGACATTGACACCAATGTGAATGGGTAAGGGTATATTGGAGAATGGAATTCTACGAATCAGCCATGAAATGAATGGAATTATGCTGCTGGCCAAGGGGACAAAAGGACAAGTATGTACGGTGGCAGAATGGAGACCGGCATGAGTACTAAATTGCAGTTTTGATCGATTCAAACTTCGATTGCAGATTTTAATTTGTACATGTTGCATTTGACATGAATTGGAAAGTAGTCGCTCGTGTGCATATACTGCAAAGAGGATTGGCTCATTGATAAAGTCCCTAGCAAGTTTGACAAGTCAGTTCATAGGGTATTACATACTTACGACTATGCATTAATGTCAAATATCTTTAAATTTTGATTAATTGTTTTTGTGTATGAAAATAAGAAATTTCTTCTCATAAAAATAAATTTTCATAATTTTACACTAGTTTAACATGATAAACATAAACTAATTATTCGTGAACAGTTCGAATGTTTGAATGAGTACAATCGAGTTCAACTTGTTAACAACTGGTCCGTACATGTGTTATAATATAATATTTACTCATGGTCAGCCTAGTGATAAGAACAAAATTAAAATTGTTTGATACAGTCTTACGGTCCTTTGCGTTATAATTGAATAAATTAAATTAATTTGATTAACTAGCAAGCATAGCAAAAAACTCGGTTTCACAAGACACAGTCTTGTTTGCTACCTAGCTGGTAGTATACATACACTTCTTTTTAAGGCTTTTAAGCACCACCTCTTCCCCGCTATACAACACCCCCCCCCCCAAAAAAAAACAAACAAAAGAAAAACAAACAAACAAACAAAAAACACTTTCTTAGGGAATTTTCACTTCCGTGCCGTCCCACTAAAGATTAGTTCTTGACCATGCAGTCAATATTTCCAGAATGTCAATCCAAACATGCCCTTCAATGCAAGACAAATATGAGCTACGTAAATTGCGAAGATGCTGCTGGGAATTCGACGTTAATCATCTGGTCAAACGAACCAAATGTAAAACAATTAATCTGTCACCTTCGTTTGTAGCTTAGATTGATGAGATTATAATAAGTTGAGTACCTAATTCCCGCATTGCACAAGAAGGAAGGATCGACCTTGTCCCTAGTTTTCGCTCTTTTGATTTATTAGGAGATCTATTAAATATTAAGTTATACAGTAAATTTTATATTCTCTTTATTATAATTAAATTATGAGATGCGGTTCCAAGGACTTGACTTCAAAGGATACCCTAGTTTTCCTCTTATAACTCACGACACGGTGACTGGTGTATGCCTTGTACCTTGTACACTGGACATTGTCGAAATATATTCTCGTAGTTATCAAAAATATTAGTGTGAAATTGTCGTGATTTTCTACACGTCACGTGTTCGTATTAACTCTCTCAAATTATAATAATATTTAGTAATTTTATTCATTATTATATTATTATGTAATTATTGTACATTATTTTCTTAATTAGTTACGTAATGTTTTCCAGTAAACAGTAGAAAGTACACTTCAAAAATATATTGAACGGTCATACTGCTTCCTTTAGACTAGGATGCAAGAGGAAATAGGAAAAGAGAAACAAATAACGGGAGTGTTGTAAATTTTCAATTCGCTAGGAAATTTTTAGGAAAACAATAATTGTTTAAACAACTTGTTTTACAAACATGAATCTTTTTGGAAAAGCAGCATTTTCTGCATTGCATTTGTAGGTTTGGATAGAATTCAGAAAATCACTTTTACGGTTCTCAGAGTTTCCGCTCATCCATAGCAATATTTGAAAATTCTGATCGCCTATTTTTCTAAATTAATTTGAATGGAAAACAAGCTTCAAGTTAACAAATTTTTTTGTTTGTTCAACTCTAAAAAAATTGTCTCCTGGTTTTAATAAATAAAAAATTTATATATTTTTCACGGATAAATGACAAACTAAATAACGATAAAATATTTAATTGGAACATAGAAATTGATAAGCATTTTTGCATGGTAAGATTAACACAAAGATTAAGGTATGGATGCCTTCCCTGAGAGATCTCAAAAATAAAGATATAAAGATATAAATTTTTAATTATTTGTATGTTTTCCTAAGAGACTAATTAATACTTTCGATTACTTCTAATCTCTCGCTCACAAATGAAACGTGGAAGCTCTGTCCTCTGCTAGCTTGGGCCACAAGCGGTCGCTTAAGCACGAGGAAAGGCCCAAAGGACTTTGTAAGGTACGGCCCAGGAAACGAGAATGCAAAAATCCTCACCGCCCCGGGCAAAAGGGTCCGTGGCAAGCCCGTTTTTAGCCTTAATTTAGGCCTTTCGATCAACAAAGAAATGAGTAAGAAAAAGAAAAAACATACGAGGGCAATTAATCCAACGGTGCAGCAACTCTTAATTGTTTCTCTCTTAATTAGGCCTTCAAAATTTTTTTTAACTTTCTTCATTTTTATAAATCTTATAATTTTTTTTTTTTCCTCAGAACTAGAATCTAAGATTTTAAAGATAAAAATATCATATTTTAATTATTGAATGTGGGAGACAAATATTTTGTTTCTAATGGCCCCCAAATTACAGTGTTGCATGATTGCAACATTGGATCTGGAAGCAAGTCATAATAGTAGCCCATGAGTGGAGGCGTCGATTATTACGACGGTACGGCGTAACTGGGCCCACATGGGCCGGTGAGAGTGGACAGATTAAATTAGTTCCCAATTCAATTTCTCCTGTCGTCACCTTGCTTTGCCTCTTCCCATTAATAATAATGGCGGACGTTTTCTTCTTCAGGTGTCACAGTGACAGTTGTCTCTTATTCCATGTACAAATGTTGTTGTTTTTTTCTCTTTTTTTTTTTTTTTTTGAATTTTTAGCATTTGATCAGGATTTGGGTGTTTGAGGACGACCAAGTTTGGTGGGGCTTTGTAGAAGGCCATTCGCCTTCACACACCGAATGAAGTGTGCTCGCTGCACTCCACAAAGTTTCAAGCTTTACCGCGGACAAACCACGTGATGCGTGGGGCACGGTTATTGTCGCTTGCGATGAATCACAGCCCACACACCTCTTTTGTTTTGTTTTGTTTTTTTTTTTTTTTCTCGAAAGGTTATGCCCAATTATGAAAACTGGAAAATCAGTGGCCCATTAACCCATGTGCATTTCAGCTAGGTGAGAAGGGCAAGGGATTGAGACGCGGGGTGTACGGGGCAAGGTCGCATATTCCTAGAACTTGGCCACATCCACATGCAACAACGGAGTAGCTCGCTAACGCCCGATTCCGCCGGATTTTGTTTTGTTTTTTCACCCATACACGGAATGTCTTGAAATTCAAGCAAAGAAATTGATTGCTTTCTGTCAAAGAAAAGCGAGCAGTATCCATCAAGTTAACGGATTCTTATTAGGAAAAAGCCCCTAATTTCCCCCTTTTGTAAAGACATGAAAAGAAGAAGCTTTATGCTCTTTGTTTCCATAATTTTAGCTTTTTAAACAGAGGAACACAAACAGCTATTCCACCAGACACAAACAACTTTTGACCCTTTTCACTAAAGAGTTCATATACGAAGACAACCTAAAACAACAACTTAATTAGAAAAATATACAAAAACGAAACAGAGCAGGTAAACGGGGGTACCCAACTGATTAAAATAACTAATTAACAAAGAAACAAAGGACAAAAAAAAAAAAAAAAAAAGAGGTCAATCCCACTGCCCTGTCGGGTTTTCCTTTTCAATGGTGGGGGATTTCTGAAATGCCTCCTTTCCCACTTTCCTTTTTGTTCTTTCAACATATATCTGTATAACCAAACAAAGAAAGTTGGTGGATGGAGGCAGAAGGGAATCAAGTATCAATTTCTTTATCGAACAAGTCGATCAATCTAGTTCGGGTCGCAGTTAACCCCTAGAATATCATCAGCTTGAACTCGAACATTGCCGCACTGAGCAAGCAACCACCTGTGCCCACTGCCTTAGCCTCGTCTTCACCGTCTGTGGATTGTCACCTACATCCAGAAGAAATACATCAAAATTTCTCCTCAAATTCTGGAATTCAAACCAAAATTCAAAAGGGTAAGATAATCGTTAAAAATTGTAAACAAGAAGTTAATGAATCTCATCTGATTTAAAGCCCATATGTATTTTTCCTTTTTTTTTTTTTTTTTTTGATAAAAATCGCATCTTTTGGTATACCGGGACCGAACATGGTGTGGGGGCTGCCCATGGGAGACAGGGAGTCACAATCAGACGCCGTGGACGATGACGACGTGATGGTTGCGGCGGCTGCCGGAGACTTTGAAATGGCGTCATGGTAGTTCTTGTTAACAGCATGGTAAAGGCCTAGAGCAGGCAATGTGTCGGACAAGCGTTGATTTATCTGATGATCAGGAGAGTCAAACCCGAAGCCCAACTCAATACATCCCTTGAGCTCGTCGAGATCATCGTCGGTAACGCTCTTGCTTCGCTGTTTTTTGTTGTTCCCCTTTCGCCTACGCCATGCCTCGTCCCGGTAGAAGTCCGGCGACCACGAGTGTTGCTTATATAGTGGTAGTGGTGCCGCCTGTTTTGGAGGTGGAGGTGGCGGTTGTGCCTGTTCCTGTAACGGTTGGGGTGGCTGCGGGTGGGATTGAGGGAGGGACATGGGCACAGCCCCAACCGGTGGGGCCTGGGGCGGAGGTCGGAGGTCCTCCCCCGCTGTGCTAGAGAGCGCAATGGCTACTGTTTACGTGTTTTCCGTTTGGGAAGGAGGGACCTCAGGAGAAGTCCGGATTATAAGGAGGGGAAACGTAGAGGGAGGGGGAGGGCCTAGAGAGACTCTGTTTTGATTGGTCCATGCTATGATGAGCTGTTTTTTAACTTTTAGTTCTTTAGAAGTTTTGGGTGTATTTCTTTTCTTTAATAAAATGAAAAAAGAGGCTAATACCTTATTATCTTGTGAATAAGAATTGCTTCGAATATACACTATAAAATAGGTCGAATCTTAACGCCAATCATGAGAAAATTAGTCATTTCTTCTTTTTATTGTCTTCATATTAGGTTGTAAGATATAGTTGGGTGATTTGTGTATTAATTGAGGTTAAATTTATCTAAATACGATTGATTAATTAATACATTTAAAATATTATTGGATGATATTTAATTAATAAGAAAAGAACCCATATAAAACTATTGTATCTGTTGACTTGACTAATTCTAATTTATGGGAAAACGTGTAAAAAAATTGTCAAAAGTGGCTTTCCCAACGTTACTAGAAATTCTCATTTTTGTTCAACATTAGGGCTCGGCAGCGCAGACACTGAATCAATTTTACGAAAAATGTTAATTCACTAAAACGCTGTTTTTATTTATTTTTTTTTTTTTAAATTTAGATCCAAAACAATTTTACTAAAACGAGGTTCTAGTGTACAGTGAGGGATAATTGTACAGTTTTGTGTTTTTTGGTTCGAAAATGCACATGGAATTTAAATGGAAAGCCATATATTTCTCTGCAATTGGCTGGAAACCGTCGGGGGCCGCAATTTGTGCCGGTCGAAGGAATCTGAATGCCGCAGTTTCAATGCCAACACTTGAAGACAGAGGAGAGTACCTCGTCAACTCTCTCTAAACTCTTTATTTGATGTACGTGAGCTTTAATTCCCAATGGCTAGGCAGATACTTAGTATCTTCCCAATGTATAGTTTTTGGGTGCACCAATTAAGTTCACTGTGAAAATGGGGATAAAAGCTTTTTTAAAAAGAATCTTTATCTTGCGGAGCAATACGGTTATGGTTGAAAAATAAGTATATTTTAAAAGTTTTACATTTTATATCAAAAATAAAAAATTATATTATATTTGTATATAAATAATATTTATTTTATACTTTATAATTTTTTTTTTAAAAAAAAGCCCAAAAAAGTCTCGTGAGAATGACCCAAATCAAGCTTCATCCACGTAATAGATAAGTTCTTATTGATCCAATCCAAATTCAAACTTTTGAAATATTTTAAATTATATTAATCAAATTAATCATTTTTAACTAAATTATTATCTACAATATAATTTGAAAATTAGTTATTATAAAAATAAAATTATCAGTAATTATTTTATTTTTAATATTTGTTTTTATAAGATATTAAAATATAAATAATATAAAAAGTCTCTTATAAAAAAAAGTATAAATCATTGTCTTTATTTTTAATATACATAAAAATATTTTTTGTATTGTTTTGACTTATTAATTAACTGAATTAATAATATTTATATTGTCTCAGTATCTAAAATATAGATTAATAAAAAATTTTATTTTATTTTAAAAATATAATTATTTTAATTTATTAAGATGTTATTTACAGAAAAAAACTATTATTAAAGGCAATGTTAAATATATGTTAAATTTTATATATTTTTAATAATATATATATTTTTGCATCATATTTTTTAGCTGTTGTCCCTCGTCCATCCGCTATGACCAATGCGCTAATGTTGTGCCTGGATTATGAGAAAATAATGAAAAAGAAAAAAGCGTAGGAAAGAAAAGGATATCAAATTTCTTTCTTTTTATTTTTCACCACTTTGAAACAAAAAAAAAAAAGCAATTATATTTTTCATTTATTTTTTCACTTATTTCTCACATGCTCAAATAACTGTTTAAAAAATTATTTTTTTAATTTTCCTCTTCATAATTTTTTTCTCGCATTTTTCTTTCATACATTTTTCCAAATACAAACAAAACATAAGCGATGATGAAACAGAACCGTACAAGCAAAATCAAGGTTTCCCGTGACTATATAATTATTGAAAAAGTTGCTTCGATACGATACATTTAAGTTATAAATTTATATATTATATTATTATAATTTTTAATTATATATTTAAAATTTGTTAACATATAATCTTAAAATAATAATAAAAATTATAAATATGTATTAAATAATTATAATAATATTATATTATATTTAAAATATATCAAATTAATTATGTCTATATCATAAACCTTATTAATTATTGAGAACTGGTTCACCTAATCCACTATCCGTACCCTCGGGTCAAGGTAGTCGGGACGGAAAGGCCAGAACACCGTCGGATAAATCTGGAACTTCACGAATAATCGTTGGAGTCGTTTCGTTAATCTTGTGCAGGTGTGATGTGAGAGGCTTTTAATTATTTATTTTCCTTTGTTAAAGTCGCACATGCATACAAATACGAGAGGATTACACTAGAATGGCACCGCCCTTCCAACCAGATCATATTTGATGAGCCGATGCCATCATCGTGGCTATGGTCAATTAACAGTACCACATTTGTTTTCTTTTGTTTTTTTGTTTTTTTAGTCAACTAAAACCCAAATTCCAAAATTTCAACTTTAAAAAAGGATCTGAAAACCAAAGAAATAGAGTTCATCAGTGGTAACACTCCAATTTCGAACCCCTCTACATTAGAATTAAGGACAGTATCATTAATGTTGATAAGGACCTCATAACCAATTAGCAACGCTAACTTGCCACCAAAGTATCATCGACCCTTGTGGGAAACTACATGCGATGAGTACACTTCTTTGTTAAAAAAATTGATAAAATACTATGTGATTGGTGCAAGTTTATGACCCGAGAAGGAGTCGTTGACAGCAATGAATTTGTTACAATTAATATTTCTTAGTAATTGGGATTTTATGTTCGTGGAAGAACGGTCGTTAAACAATATTATTGCGTAAGTTTAATCGCTTCCTAAACTGTGGGCCATACCGTAGATGGGACTATGACAATTTTTTAGTCCAAAACGTTTTTTTCTTTTGGATTTTTTTCGATGTAGTTATATAATTTTATTTTATTCTTTTTTTCATATTGTTTGAGTTTTAAACTTTTGTAAAATATTTAGGTGTAGTTCATATTTGGACGATCAATAGTCAACTCCTTAGAATATTGATAAGATTTCAAAATGTGGAAAATTTTCAGCCATACAATTTTTAGATGTTTTGGACGTGGTTCAATTTTTTGTTTTTATGTTATTTAAGTCCTAAATTTTACTGAAATACATCTATCGAGACCACACTTTGGATGGTCAACTACCAAGTCAACATTAGAAAAATTACTAAAGAAATGGTTACTGTCTTTCAAAATTGATAATGCAATTTCTCATACATATATTCATTGGTATATTACTATTTTTGTTAAAACTCTTTTTAGAAAAGAAAAAAAAAACTTATCTTGCTTATTAATTAATACTTGGTAACTAAATACATACAAATACAGTATAATAACAAATTCTTAACCCCGCTTTAATTTGAGTCGGTAACGCCAAGTAACCAAAAAATACACCTAAATCAAAAAATAAATAAATAAAACGACCAAAAAAAAAACTAACATAACAATTATTACATTTTTTTGGAACTTTTTTTATTTGAATGTATTTGGTTTCTTAGTATTAAATGATAAGAAAGCGTAGGTTAACATTTTTTAAAAATATTTTTAACAAAAATACCAATATAACAATTAGCTAAGGTGAAAAAAAAATTATATTACTAGTTTTAAAATCATATGAACTTGTTTCTTCATTATTTTTCTTATTTTATTCGTGTGTTCCTTCCATGAAATCATGGCCATAACGGCCTGACAATGTAGTTTCAATAGATATGTTTTTGTTTAGTTTAGGACTGCCACCCAAAAAAAAAAAAAGTATATGATTTCATTGAACAGATTATAAACTGAAAAAATTTCATGTTTTCAACTTCCATTAAAATTTTAACGTTAAACCGTTGACTCTCTAAATATGAATTCGGCCAAAATGTTCTACAATAGTTTATGACTCAAGCAACATAAAAAAAAATCGAAAGATTTTAATTTTAAAATTATCCTTATCTTGTACAATTTCAAATCATAATTTACATTGATATATGCTTTTAAATTTTTCGTTGATATGTTTTAATTTACCACATTGATATATTTGCTTCAATTGAAGTAGAACAAGGACCAATATCTCGGAAACTTAAGCGCAATTGAATGTTCAACTTCATAATTAAGATTCATGGTCAAAAGACAAAGGATGAAAGAAGCCTTCGATCATTTGAGTCAATCATCAAAGTTCCGTATTACTTTCAGCGTGCCGACTTTGAACTTCTTAATTGGAGGCTTTGTTCCAACGTTCTCATTCATTCACGTCCACATTGTAGGAGGTTGATTCAGTCAAAACGGCAAGACCCTGTTCATAGAAATTTAACATGACATTGAGATTGAGTGCCAATTTCCTCTGATCGTTTTTTGGGATGCTCAAAGAAGCCGATGACGGGATCATCCTTGAAATCATTTCCTCCTCAGCACAATAAAAAGAGATCAAATAAAGAAGGGAAGAGTCGAGCTAATTCTTCTTCAGTGGCTGACTTCTATGGTTGGCCGCCGGTCACACTAAGGCGTCGCTTTAGGTTCGCGGAGTGTTAGCCTCTCAACTTCTCTATTGCCACGTATAAGCCACAGTAACCTGTAATCACCCGAGAGTCGAAGAGTGCGTACCGGGTCCCATTAATTAAACTAAGCGAAGTATGTACCTCGGCACAGGAGGTGGTGGCGGCCACCTTCCGTCGAGCAAATGCACTGTTAACTTCAATTAGCAAATTAAATGGGGACTTGGGTTTTTAAAAAAATGCTGAAGATAGTTGTCACAAAAAAAAAAAAAAAAAAAAAGAGTATAATTTCGTGACTCGTAAGGTTGCTTATTGCGGATTGATTGCCGGCACAGATTGAAACAAACACAATATGTGAACTTTCTTTTATTAACGTTGACTTGAAACATGGGGCTTGGTACACGCAAACACCGAGCATTAATTTACATGGCTAGCCTAGGCCAGCTAATCACTGACTCGGGTGATACACTACAATTGAATCCCGTGGAACGATCTGTTTTCATATTTATATGCGCACGTCCACAAATTCAGACCATTCTCTAATTGGAACGGGCCGCACAGCCCATAGATACATATAAAGTTTTTTTTTTGGGGGGGGGGGGGGTAGCATTAGAGATTTGAAGCGTGTGTACAAGAGAAACGTTATGAAGAGTAGACCAATTCATTAGAAACCTTCAGGTTAATTTGTCTTTCATAACATCTGATTGAAGTTGAAGCACAGGTTCTCGTAAAAATAGAGCACAGCAAAGTGATGACAGTGAGCTCGGGTTTAAAGTTAATATTTTAGTACCATTCAAGTTAATCCGTCTCTATACACCATCTGCTCAAAGTCGAAGCACCCATTTCTCGTAAAAGTAGAGCAAAGTGATGATAATGGGCTGGAGCTTGAGGCTATAATTTACCAGCCAGTTTGTCGATTGGTTTACTTCCCGAAATGCATGTGATACCTCACTCCAACTTTTCAATCGTGATCCAGGCATCCAGTAATTCCCAGCAGTGTTTCACGAGAAGGACATTACGGATGCCAAGTAGCAATGATAATACATCAACCTCCCATCGTTCAACTGAAGTTTGGATGCTTAAATTAATAAATGTGTCACGTATCCCGTGCATCTTTAGCAGCGTGTCATACGTAAGAATGCAACGATAATATGATCTACTGCAATACTCGGGTTTTTCCTTTTGACGTGCTTTGATAAGCCTCCGCATCGTTCGAAGTGTTACTATTAATGTTGAATTAGCCCACCGCAAATCATCGTTAACATTAAAGGTGCAAATCATAAATATTATCAAAAACTAAATAATAATAATAATAATAATGATAATAATAAACAGAGTTAGGGCTAAAACGACAAGGCCTGGCCCGCGTAGGCATTTTCATGGATCTAAATGAGGCCCAATTGAGATCAACACCGAAACTTCTTAAAATTCTCGTGTATGTATGGGCCAGCCCCACACAAGGTGGGGTGGCGCGGGGAAATCAGACGGTTCTAAATGCCCCCGCGAACCTGATCCGACCTTAAGAACGGTTCAGATCCTGATAGCCGAAATCGAGGCAAACCTAACGCAAGACAACAGACGATTGTTCGTGCTCTACCCGTCGCAAGCCTCATCGGTCAGTGACTCGCAGTTGGTAGGGTTAGGGTTACGAAGATGTGGCACGAGGCGAGGAGATCGGAGAGGAAGGTTCACGACATGATGGACGCGGCTCGAAAGAGGGCCCAGAGGCGGGCTGTTTACTTGGCCAAACGGAGAGGCGATCCTCAGCAATCGATTCAGGTTATTGGCTCCCGTTCCCGCGTCTACCGCGACGATGGCCTTTACCAGGCCACTCAGGACCAGCAAGGCCTGTACGGACCTCCCCTTAACCCTCAATCCAAAGATTGACGATTTTTCATACTTCAATTTTTCACACACACACACACACACACACACACACACTATTTTTGTAATAGTTCTAGCTTAGTTCACCGGCAGGGGTACTTCCTATGTGGAATATAAGTTTTTGGTTTGGCTTAGTCTGCGAAGAGATTGTTTGTACAACTCCAGCGGGTCACAATGTAGTAACCTTACTATCATGCGAGGCTCGCCCTTTGTATTACGGCTTTGTTTTCTGCTGTATTTGGGCTGACCTTAAACTAATGTCTTAAACTGAAATTCTATCAGGATACCTTGGAATGGGAAACAGGATATCTTGATTGACAGGTGCTCTATCTCTGTCTCTCTATCTCTGCCTTAATATGTTTGTTTTGAGTATAGATTGCAAGTTTCTTGATTGATTTAACATTTGAAATTTAACGAACTAAATTTCACTGCTGAGCAGATTTGATGGTCGTGCCCTACTTGATTTTATCCGGGAAGCTGGGTCCCGGCCTTTACGGGCCCAGGAGAAATCTGAAGAAGAAGAAGAACTAGAAGAGTTTGTTAATTTTGAGCGTTATCGGGATTTAATTAAGCATCGACGTAGAGGATGTCGGTACTTTTTAATTTTCAGATTATGTGGTTTATTCGTATATGTAACTAATTTCCGCCATTTCTATTTATTTATGATAAAACATAAGACGCTCATTCAACTTTGGAGTTGTTTAGGGGTCTAGGGAACTTTTTCTGAGATCATTTTACAAGCTGAGATTTGGATGTTAACAGTTTCTGATGAAGAGGGTTTGCAACATGTAAATCAGGAGATGGAGGCCAAGGCTGCCACTCCATTTGGTTTGGAAAGGTTTCTTCCTAATTTCCCACTCATTTCCTTCTTCGAACTCATTCGATGAGTGTTTAAGTAAGTGGTATGGTACTACACTTGTTTGTCATGGCTTGGTTGCAAATAGGTGCAAGATATGTTTTGCGATGGAGATATCAGACGTGAATTTCTTTGTTCCAGAATTTATTATTTAGCCATTTGTTGTCTGGGGGTAGTGCTCTTGATCTTTTCCCTAATGTTATGGGACTGGGCTTTCACAGTTTAATTTTCTCCAGTTTGTAACTTGCCCCTTTGTTACATTAGCTTTGCCAAATAAATTACACACAAGCACACAGTCACTCTCCCTCTTTCTCTCTCTCTCTTACACACACGCATTAATGTGATCTCACGATCTTCTTCTTGTACAAATCCAGTAATTCTCAGCCACCACAACCTTCTGCAAATAGGGGTTCTTATTCACAAGTAGGGTTCTCTTATGATGGTGCTGGTCTGGGTGAAAAGGAGGAATCTCACTTTTCCGATGGTGATGATGATGAGGATGATGAAGAAGACGAGGAAGAGGAGGATTTTAATAGTGATGACAGCAATGATGAAGGGATGGACTTGATAGCAAAAGAATTTGGAGTGAAAAGATATGGTTGGCTTGTTTATATGGACAAAAAAATGAAAGAGGAAGAGAAAAGGCAAAAGGAAGTTATCAAGGGTGATCCTGCAATTGTAAGTCTCTCATTCTTGTGGAATCTTGTTTTGTTTATCAGAAGCTTCGTTACAAGGATTACATGATTGTGCAAACTGCTTCAGAGGAAGCTGAGCCGCAAGGAAAGAAGGAAAGCTTCTCAGATAGAAAGGGAAAGAGAAAGAGAAGCTGCACGGATAACAGGAACACGAGTCCTGCGTCGTGATCCCTACAGGTGAAGATAAAGCTCTTTTGCATTCAAAATGGAAAAATAAAAAATAAAATAAAATAATCAGCAAATACACATTTTATCATGCAGCTAAAATGCCTTCTTGTTTCCTTTCAGGGAACCTAGACGAAGCCCAACTTATGAAGCATATTCTCGTTCTAGAAGGTATATTCTGTGTCTGGTTGGTTTTTGTGGTTTCTTTTTCCTGGAGGGATCTTTGATGGATACTGTTTGGCATTGTTTGTTGAGGCAGATCAAGGTCACGATCTTACTCCCCTTCACACTCAAGACGTTATGCCCGCGGAGGCCATTCTGATGAAGTTCGTCGAAGTAAACCGAGGACTCCTAAGATAGAATATATCACTGAATTTGGGGGATCTGGTGAAGCGGATGAACCAAAGCTTGAAGGATATTCGCCACCATCATCTCCTCTGCCCAATGCTGATATGTCAAACCGGTCGGAGCACTGGACCTTTAATTCTTGCAAAGATAGATTCGACAGTCTTTACTCTGCTGCAGCTTACCCATTTTGTTACCTGAAGCAAACTTTTGTGGGTTAGAATTAAAACAGGCCTAGTGTTTTCTGCATAACAGCCACGATGAAGGGAGGAAGCTTCCTTTCTGAAGCTCATCTAATTTCTGAAATGGACTTGTCATAATCGTTTCCAAGTTGTGCAAAACCATTAAATGCATTGGCTAATTCTCTCAGTTTCCTGCAGGCCATCATCTGGTCGCATACTTGAGGCACTGCATGTTGATCCTGCATCTGGGGTGGCCCTTGATAAGGAGAAGAGTGCCAAAGTGGCCAAACCAGCAGTAAGGTTTGTAGTTGTGCCTGAATGTTCTTCTCCTTGTGCCTATAAGAATAGCTCTTTGCATGTTCAAGAATGCTGTTTTCCTAGGCTTTTTTGGCTCCCAGTAAATTTGTGACTTTACTCTCTTTTTACATGCATTAAAAGTTTACTCATCATTCTTCCTTTTCCAACAGCACATCATCTGCAATAGCAAAGTTAACCAAGGGGAGTACTTCTGGGGGACCCCTGAAGCAGCAACTGGTGGAGAAAAAGGAAACTCCTCAGGAGAGACTTAAAAGGATCATGAGCAAACAGCTAAACAAACAAAGTATGACATAAAATTTTTATTTCACAGTCAACAATCTGTATTTCTATCTGGGGAAAGAATATGACATTTAAGGTTTTCTAATTTGCTCCTTTTGGGTCCTACCGCGAAGGTGTGGGTGGAGTTTTGTTCTTTAGGAAGTGTGAGGGGAATGGGTGATCATTTTCATTTCCTTGCATGTGCTTACGATTTCTTTGTGTTTATGTTTTCCCATTCAGTTAAAAAGGATACTGCTGCCGAAATGGCTAAGAAACGGGAACAAGAGCGTCAGAGGTTGGAGAAACTTGCAGAAACAAGTCGACTAAGTCGACACAGACATCACAGCCGCAGCTACAGCCGTTCACCACCAAGGTATGTTACGTTTGATCAAGCAATAATATACAGGATTCAGTTTTAAGACAGGTTTGTCCATCATTGTGATTGTCAGAGATAATGGAGGGTCTAATGAATGTTTGAGTAGCACAAGAAAGAAATTTTGTTGAAATAAGAATTTATTGATTAATGAGGGTTACATTGTCGTCAAACTCTTATCATTAATTAACATAGCTTTGTAACCCTTCTATTCGATTGTTTCATTTATAAATATTCTCAGTAGTTTTAACCATTCATCTCTCTCTCTCTCTCTCTCTTTTTTCACTTGGGTAGTCAAATATTTGGAGCTAATAATTTTTGGCTTGAAGGCTGCAGTATAGCCTGATTATGAAGATGCTTAATGCTCTTCGTTCAATGGAGTAGTTCAGTTCCACTATATTATTAAATACCCTTCTTTTGTTTAAGAGAAGTGGAAAACCTCAATCTTTTCTACCAAGGGGTAACTTTGTGTGTTGGATTGTATGTGTTCTCTTTTAGAAGATACAAGCACAGCAGAAGCCCAAGTAGACGTAGGAGTTCTCGAAGACATTATTCCCGCTCTCGTTCTCGTTCCCGTTCTCTCTCTCGTTCTCGTTCTAAGTCCTCTCGCTCCCGTTCTCGTTCATATTCCCGCTCACCAAGGTGATATGCACTTTCATCTCCAAGCTCCTCCTTTTTACCAATTATCCTTGAGGCTGAGACTAATTTAAGAGCCACCATGGTAGGGTAAGAAGCCGCTCGAGGTACTAAGATATCCGATGGATCCAGATTTTTGGAATTTGCTTTACAAGATAGCCATGGCTGGCGGTTTTAGTCTTTAATGTATTTGGCTGATGTTTTGAGGACTTTACACAGTAGCTCGTCTTATGTTGTATTTAAGGTTTTGCTTAATTTCATTGAGGAATACTCCTGTGCTATGTCACTTCTGCTTGTAATTATGTTAATACATGAATGATTGATATTATTGTCTGAACTTGCAAAGTGAGGAATCTGCTAGATTTGGCATGTGCTAATGACTTCAATTTAGTCCAGTCACCTGCTAATAAGCCAACTACGTTGGTATGGCACATTCAATTTAGATTTGGCTCAATCGAGCTTAGTGCTTCAAGCGTGTGATGCATCAACTCGCATTAGTAAAATATAATTAAGTTATTCTCATTTATAGTCTGTATTTTACTACTTGATTTGTCCCATGTAGGCCTAGAAATGCTCCAATTAACGGAAAAATCAAATATACGTGACCGATGAGATTAGAAGAGGAGGAAGGATACTCAAATTCGATTTAAAATTCTTTTTATGAATGAACCTTCCCCTAAACTTATTTAATAATATAACATTAACTTGTGAGAGAAGGTTTATGTGCTCGCCTTAAATAAATATGGAGTCGAGGTTTTTCTGTTATGGATGGTGTATTTTATTACCCGGTAACTCAACTGTTCGGAGAATTTAGTAAAATTATAATTAAACTTTGTTTGCTATTGTATGAAGTATGAACCACAATGCGCGATTGATGCTGGGAACCTAGTATTTTAGCGAAGTTGCATCACAAGTAAACGATTTAAGCTTCTAGATAGTTTACTTTGTTAAATCACGGCCATGATAAGGTAGCGTTAAGATGACTGTATCCTCAGTTTGGTTTGATTAAAGCATTACAGCTGGCTTCAATTGACAAGAAAACCAACCGGCGCAGGGCTCAGGCAGTTTATCTGTTGGGCCGTGTAATTGGATATCTGTGTCAATGAAGGGTCAAGCAAGCAACGAGTTTTGGGTGCAGCTTTCAATCGTGGGTTGGCTGTTCCCTAGTGTGTCTGACGGCAGGTGTTTCAAAACGTGCACTTCGGGAGAGAGGAGCGACCTGTGTTAAGGTAAAAACCGGATTAGCTTAATACTGTGAAGTCATAACTCTTTGATAATTATAACTAATTTTGGTTACTTATAATGTTTATTTTTTGTCATATTTTTTTCCTTCTTCCTCCTTGTAGAGATTTTTTTGTGAAGACTTACGGAAATCGTTGTTTGTGAGTCTCAAAGTATTGGGGACAAATATTAATTTTAAGACTGGTCTTTCACGATACAAACCCTACGTGATTCTAGATTATTTCTAACAAGTGCACCATGATAAATAGCAGTCCCTTCACATTTTACATTTTACGTTGATTGATTGAGAAACCCCACTTGTATCGACTTTATGTTTCTTTCAATCGAGTGAGGAAGAATCCAAATCGAACTACTTTTAAAACTTACTACTTTTTTTTTTTTATATATAAATGAGCTCTCGAACTTTTCCTACCTTTTTGTGATCCGTGTACTGCAAGGAATGTGTTCCAAGTAATCAGTATACAGCAAAGGCCACAAAACAAACTTCTAAAACCTCACTTTATTCCATCCTTATCACACGCACGCTTCTCATTATTCACACAAAGAGATGATGCCGACCTATCACTACTTTACGTGCCTTTGCCCTTCTATATATCTATTCAAAGATAAAGATGATTATCAAATCAGAATAAAAATCTGAACCCCACACGAGGGAACACAAATAAAATTATTGATTCCCTGTGGGCTTTGCTATGATAACCGAATACTCAAACAAAAATTAATTGCGTCAAGTAAGGATCATTGAAATGTCACAAAATGGGCTCCACTTGTAAGGTGATGCGTTTGAGTCAATTGATTGATGGTCTATGTCAAAGATAGACCTCACATAAATTCATATTTTGTTCAATCTTTAAGTTTGCTTAATTATATATACGTGTTTGCAAAGAGCCATCCATTGCCCTATTCAAACCACTCATAGGACTACAACTCTCTAATGTAAAATATGCAAAGGAACCCCAACAAATCAATGACCCTCTCCATTGCTGTTACTTTACCTAATTAAATGATGCTCTTTTAGCTTTCTAAATAATGTAAACAATTAAGCGATTAAACCCAATTCATCACTTTACAAATCCACTCAAATTATCTAGGCTTGACCCACCCACGATTCCTACAAAGACTAGCCTAACTCACTTGTGTTATTATGAGTTATAAATGAATTTGTCATGGTGATAAAGCACATGGGATGGAGTATGAGTCTCTCTCTAGGGTTTATCAAAATGATACTAGATGCGGCCTTCGCTAGCTAGCATGATTGTGAGTATAAATTAAAGAGGGGAAATATATAGGTTAGATCCTTGCCCTACAAAAATGATTTTGTTTTCAAACTCGAGCTTCCCGAATTCCCACGAAAGGTGAATTTTAATTCCAAAATACAATAAATAAATAATAATAATAATACTAATAATAATATTGTTCCTGTGGTATGTCTTTCCTACTTTTACGTGACACCTTTTTATTATCATCATAATTAATAATCAACCTGTCAAAAGAGTGCAAATTCAATTCCTCTATTTTGTCCCAGTCTTCCTTAAAGGCTAGATCCCCAGTTACCTAATGAAATCAAACCTGGAGTCCTCTCCTATCCCTCTCCCTTCCTCTCTCTCACGTAACAATGATGTACCATAGAAAAAAGTTGAAATTGAGGGTGAGAAGGAGATGAATGCCCGTAAAAACAAATTCATTTTTCTTCGAAAATTTTTGCTGTTAATTGATGCACACGTGTTTTGTACTGCAGGACGTAAAAAATTTGAATTCCTGCTTATTAATCTCTTTTTATTTTTAACAGAAGGAGGGATATTTGTATGCAATGTTATTATGTTATACATAAGAAGTTAGTGACAGCAAAGCTTGTAACTTTTGATTTGGCTGAACCCATAACGGGTCCCTGAATTTGTTTTTAGAAGGGATACGACTGAAAACAAGGAGTAAAGGTGAGAAGAAAGGATAAGATTTCGAGGAGTCCTTTGTCATGATAAACAGACCTTTTCCTGTTATATTGCCTAATCAATAATTATGAAGAAGTATATTTTAAAAAATTTTACTAAATAGAGAGTAATTAACCTGTAAAGTAGATGTAAATGAAAATATACTATTATAACTATTTGTTATATATTTTTGCGAATTTTATTATTAATTATAAGTATTATCAATCAACAACAAATATAATGTCATATTTTTAGTAGATTCATATATATATATATATACATACATACAATACAATACCCTTATATGAAAATATTTATGTTAATATATAATATTTATGTATTTTAAAAGATTTGAAGAGAATAAGGGTATTGTTTTGTGTGCAGAAGAGTCGAAGGTGTCAATCACACCGAGGTGAAGAGATCAAGGTGAGGCGTGTGACGTGCAGGGAGTCATTCTCCATCGTTACAATATGAAAATCCTTCTCATCATCTCAATCTTTTCTTCATCCAAACATTTAAGAATTGCAAATTTTATCCGACTGTTTCCCCACCAAGTACAATTACATAGCTGGCCCACTAACCAACTTTAAGTACTGATATTTGACGCTAGACTGGTTACCAAAAAACCTTTTTAAGGGAAGAGAAGCCAGGAGATTAAAGAAAATTAGACAAACAAAAGCAATTGCCAGCACTTGGGGATGGGTATTCAATTTCCAATCAACTTCCATTTGATAATATCCTAATGGTTCCGCATTTACTAGACAATCCACTGACCTCCCCCGAATGTCTGTGGCTCTTTTGGCATATGGGGTTAGCTGCGCTACTCAATTCATTCCTCCAATCAGGCAGGCACTAACCAAACCTTATTTATAGCATGAAAGAACTAGATAACTTTCCCCTGTTGTGTAATTTTCTCTCATGTACATACGCTCGTTGAGAACGTTATTTTCTCTTTTAATATGTAAAGAATGAACCCACCAGAACTTTCCATGATTAATTGTTCAAAAGCTGTATAGTTGACTGCCATTGTTTTATCAGTTAAAAAGTATTAACCGGCGGTTGATACAGAATATGCGTTATTATTGTGTGTGTGTGTGTCTCTCTCTCTCTATCTATATATATATATATATATATATATCTTTGATTAATTACAGGTTTTTTTTTTTTCCCACCTATAAGGTACGGCAGGTCCTACAGCATTACTTTAATTTTTAAATTTTGATTTAGCCAACTCACAACGATTATTTAGTAATAATCTATTTCTTCATAATCGAATCTTGCTAGTTGCTATGGCATTTGGGTTCTGTTCTATGATCTGGTGAAGTCTAAACTCCAAGATAAAGATCTTCAACTAAAGTATGAAATTTGAACCTCACCTCTCTCTCTTTATGGTTAGCCACTTGCTTTTTTGGAGCATTAATCACATACAAAAAGAAACATTTCTAATTTAGAAAAACGAAACCAAGGGAGATCTATGCTTGTTTCATTATCTTATATGGTTCAATTAATATTTCACACATTGATCCATACCAAAGCACGTGTGTGTGGCTTCCTTAACTTGGCAAATTACATTAATTAGGAAAACCCACATATCAAAGGACATTTCGACACGGCCTTGTTGAGGGTTATCAATCTCGTCCACACGATCGACCTGACTTTAATGAGTTTGATGGGCTGACTAATCGGTGATTGGACATAAATAATGTAGGATTTGGTGAGGACAAGTAAACAGTGTTGCCCACTATATCCGTGTGGACCACATCATCTAGTCGATTTGCCTGGCGCACGTAGAACCCCACCTTGCCTACAATGTCTTCGTATAAGACAATGGCTTCCCTCCATTGAATTCCATGGACTGTGCCCCCAATTGGTTCCAAATTAGCACAACCGTTGGTGACCTGTTCCAGAATCTTGTGGGTTTCGGCTACGGTTTAGTGACAATGCTAGTTGGTCCAAGAACCCTGTCAACCCTATAAATCTAGTCCATCTCTTGTAGGTCCTAATTTGATTTAGTGATCCCTCCAATTCAACTGGTCCCCGTGCAAGTTTTAGCATATCTAATGTTCATATCCTTTTCATTTGGACAACAAAATGTAACAATTTTAGTTTTTCCATACAGCAGCTAAATGATATCATTCACTAGGTACTAGAGAGTTTTTGATATAAAAATCATATAGATTTACAAAACATATAATTATAACTATTTTGTATGACTTCAATTTTCTGTAATTATAATTATAATTTTTGTTGACTTATATTACCATCATATTATTGTATAAAAAATTTGCATCTATACAGTAGACTTTATCTTTTTAATTCAATCAAAAACAAATCAACCATAGGAAGAATGAAAAATTTATAAAGAATTAATGTCATTATTCTCTTATCCCAAGATTTGAAACTCATTCTACAAGATGAAGACTACACGCTTGCTTTGGCAATGAATTCACATGTGCATGGGCCATAATCATAGAAGGTCCAATAGGGTAAGATGTACGATATGAGAGGGTTATATTTGATCATCGCAGGGATTACTTCCAAATATTTTGTTCATTATTGAATCAATTTCAATGTACAAACGGTTGAGGAAATTGCTCGCTCAACGTACACAAATTTTTTAGTTGAATAAAATTGCTCATCAGTTTCACTTCAAAAAAAAGAAAAAAAAACGGTTGACATTTGCGAAGCGCTTTTAGACTGACGATGGCAATAATATTTTGAGGGAAAAAAAAATGTATGAGCTTATTGAAAATGTACTCAAGAACTAAAGGGTTGACCGTTTATCTTGCAACCAAATCATTGTGTGACTATAACCCCAAGATGATTTTTTTTTAAAAAAAAAAAAATTTGGTTCTTGAACAAATAACGGAAATCAAGGGAAGCTCACATGTTACGCTCTCTCTTCATTTATTAATTTATTTTTTAAATTGATCCTAGGTCAATGCTATTCCATCCACTAGCCAGAAAGCACTCAGAAATTAAAAGTGCAAAAAGGGCTTTTTCGCTAACGAGGACTATCGGTGTCTCCGTCACGTGTTGGCCGGCTTAGTCTGAGGAGGACGCAACGGTTAATCTGTCTGCCAGCTTCTTTTAACTGCGCTTCTTTTTTTTGTTTTTTTTTTACAAGGAATTTTTCATTATTAAACTCCTGGCCTAGCATTAGGCATGCATAGGCAACAAGCTTTTTCACTGTGTTTCTCGTTGGCATTTATTTAAAATTTAAAGAACACGGTTGGATTTCTTATTCGTTTGCTGCTGGAGAATTGAGTCCCCGACGAGTACCCAAGACGGCCGACGATGGGAGAAGAATGCCACCCATGTGTTCACGTTGGATTCTGACTGCCGGCTTCCCAATGAGCTTCCAATCAAGAAGTATGGAAAGGGGAAGAAAAATAAATACAAAACACTGTAACAGTCCAATTTCCTGATTGATTCCTCGAAGATTTTCGCTAAATTTCAACGCCCACAAAATCAATTTTTATCTACCATCAATGAACAATAACAAAAAAAAAAAAATGAAAAACACCGGCAAAATTACAAGGGGTTTGGCTAGTCTTGTAAAATTCCTGAGAGTCCGGAGTTTTCTTGAAGATCGTGGGGTCTAGAATTCGAGTCTCAATCGAATTAATTAAAAAAATTTTAAAAAAAAAATTCTGGCAGCGGTGGATAGAATGCAGGGAGCAATTTGAACAACTTGGATGTGAATGCCACGCGACTCGAGAATATGATTCCGAGAAAGCGTGCGAGATATTTACTGGTCCCAATTATGCTACGAAATTTGAGACTGTTTTCTACACTTTAATTTACTCTTTTTCTTTTTTTTTTTTCTTTTTTTCTTTTTTTTTGCATTAATTTAAACGAGTGGCGTAGTTCTTCTACGTTCCAGCTTCCCAACCACATTGACTTTTAAAGACCGTTGGATCCACAGGAACTTACCAGTTTGGACAGTGGACGGAAAATAGGATAAAGCGTGCAATTTCTCTCACTTTTTCACTTTCCCAATTCTTTGGACCGGAACACCTGACCCATTTTCATCACTTCTATAGGAAGACATTTCGTCCTCTAGTCACCAGTCAGTTTAACAGGAAAAGTTATGTGTTGTTTTCCTAAATGACTTTGAAAAACTGATGCTATTAACTCATTAGCCCATCTTTGAGACATTTTTTATTTCAAAACTGGGTTCATAAATTCAGATTTTTTTATTATAAACCCCCCCCCCCAAAAACACACACACACACACACACACTACTTTTGGTACATCAACGTTACTTGGGAAAAAATTATCCCGGCTGAACTGTATTGGGTGGATAGGCATCAGCCAATGATTAGCCTCCACTCCAAAACTGGCCTATCTTAATTACTATGCATAAAACAAATGCAACGAGAACTTAAAAAATAAAGAAATAAAGAAAGGAGTTAAACGTTAGCACACAACAAGGCGCCATTATGATTGTGTGCCTTAGCTTTATCTCACCTGTCAACAAGCACATGATTTCTCGTGGGCCACCGATGGTCCGTGCCAGAAGCAAAAGAGCCGGTGAAAACAGAAGCTTATAGCTGTAAAAATAAATAAAGAAAAGAAAAGTAACAGATTAAAAAGCTTTAATAAAGGCCCTTCTCATTTGATTAGAACGAAGGCAATTTGTTCAAAGAGGTAGGGAATTTCAGAAAAAGTTAATAATTTGTTCTAGACGAGGTTAATCATTCCTTTTCAGGACCAGGGGGAGGAATGCTAAATTGCCGTTAAAAGGAGACAGCCTCCCAACACAATCACCTCCCAATTACCACACTTTATTTATTTTTTTTTTCTTTTTTTTCTTTTCACCTTTTTAGGAGCCCGTTGCTCCTCCATTCATTGTTGCATTTGCACACCCGACCGTATAAATACACTCCCCCCCCCCCCCGAGTCACCCAATTAAAAAAAAAGTCATCAAGATTAATGCATATAATTAATTAAGGAAATATTAGCAAAACCCCACATCTATCGAAGATCTACAAAACAAGGTGGGCTCCACCCTCTCACAACTATAAATATCCAACCCTTCATGGCTCGCCGAGCTTCCTCTCGCGCACTGTGTCTCTATCTCTTTCCCACACACGCACACGCACACGCACAAAAGCACTACTCCCCACTTACTTCCATGGTCCCATCCATTTTCGCTTAGCACAGTCTCTCCATAGCACTACTCAAAATCAAAAGAACCCCCTCCCAAATACGAGTGGACAACGCCAGAAGTTGGCTTCATTTTGTTTCTTGAAAAAGAAGAAAAAGCAATAAATTAGTTGGGTTGTACGCAATGGTCGACGTGGACCGGAGGATGACCGGTCTCAACCCGGCTCACATTGCCGGTCTCCGCCGTCTCTCCGCCAGAGCCGCCGCCCCGTCAACGGGCAATTCTCTCCCGGTCCGCAACGGCCTAGCCTCGTTATCTACTCTAGCCGAAAAGGTCATCGCTCATTTGCGCAGCTCGGGTATCCACGTCCAGCCGGGTCTATCCGACGCTGAGTTCGCGCGAGCCGAGGCGGAGTTTGGCTTTGCTTTCCCTCCCGATCTTCGCGCTATACTCTCCGGCGGCTTGCCCGTCGGCCCCGGCTTTCCGGACTGGCGCTCCTCCGGCGCGCGGCTCCATCTTCGCGCCTCGCTTGATCTCCCTATTGCGGCCATCTCCTTCCAAATTGCACGCAACACTCTCTGGTCCAAATCGTGGGGAACGAGACCCTCTGACCCGGAAAAGGCATTGCGGGTCGCGAGAAATGCGTTAAAGAGAGCGCCGCTCTTAATCCCCATCTTCAACCATTGTTACATTCCTTGCCATCCTTCTCTCGCCGGTAATCCAATATTTTTCATTGACGAGAATCGGATCTTCTGCTGCGGTTTGGATCTATCTGATTTTTTCGACCGTGAGTCGCTCTTCCGGAGCTCCGAATCCGATCCGATAATCCTACAAAAGCAAACGTCCGCCAGGGAGAAGTGGGCCGGGTCATCTGCGAATTTGTCACGCAGAAGCTTGGATACGGGTATAGCGGCAGGAGCCAGAACCCCGAGATGGGTTGAGTTCTGGAGCGACGCCGCAGTCGACCGCCGGAGGCGAAACTCGGCGTCTTCATCTTCCGAGTCATCGTCGCCGGAAAGGTTTTTTGACATGCCCAGATCCGGGGCACCGAAATGGGTGGAGGAGTACATAGCGCAAATCGGATCGGTTTTGAGAGACGGCGGGTGGAGCGAATCGGACATATCGGAGATCGTTCAGGTATCGGCGGCCGGGTTTTTCGAAGGTGAGATGGTTTTATTAGACAATCAAGCGGTTCTCGACGCTCTGCTACTGAAAGCGGATCGATTCTCGGATTCGCTCCGAAAAGCCGGGTGGAGCTCCGAGGAGGTCTCCGATGCTCTGGGATTCGATTTTCGACCGGAGAAGGAAAGAAAACCGGCTAAGAAACTGTCACCTGAACTGGTTGAGAGAATTGGGAAATTGGCTGAGTCGGTTTCTCGGTCATAAAGGCATCCTCGATATTAGTTTTGGTGCTTCTAAGTTTTTTTTTTTTTCTTTTTTTTTAGTCTTTAAAAGTCTCGGGGTTTGGGTTTCTCCTCTGTGATAGTAAAAGAAAAAAAAAAAAAAAATTGAACATACATGTGGGACTTTAAGTAGGAAAAAAAAGAAAAAGGGTCTGAAAAAGGAGAGGAGATTTCATATTTGTCTGTCTGTTCATACCATATGCATAAGTAATGTAATCAGCTAACCACCGATTATGTGGGTATAAGTGAAAAAGATTTGAGTTCATTGTTAGGCTATAAGTTTTGAGTTCAAAGCAAAAACCCCGAGATATTACTCTTATATTTTTATTTTTACTGACGATTATTTCTTTCTGTTTTTTTTTTGGTTTTTTCCAACTTCTGGGACGAGCATTTCTTGTTCCGTTTCTCTGAATTCTTTTTCGGGTGATCGTAGTCTTTTGTGGGTTAAAATTACGTGCTTTATTTGAAATTCTCTCAGTAAAAATCTACTACAGGTGTTCCATTGTTCAAATGTTTAGATATTGGCAAAGTTCCAAAAATGTCAGTTCATCTTATGCGTCTCTATTATAAGTCTTTACATAACAGTGCTGTTCGTGTTTTAATCTTGACTAAAATTATTATGAACCAGTGTTCCATTTGCGCCGCGTGTAAATATTTTTATATTATTATTTTGTGTTAAAAGAATTTTATTTATGAGTAAATTGAAATTGCATGAAAAAATATTTAAAAAATAAATTTAAAATACTTAAATAATTTTTTAATTTTATTATTATTATTGGTTGTAAGACTATAGCTTCCCGTTACTCGAGAGCCGTTCTCATGTGTTTTCTAATTCTATCCAAATAAAGCTTTAGATTACATTTTTTTTTCTTAAATTTTGTACAAAATAGTTCCTCGAGCACAGGCTGCGAGTGAAGGTGTAATTAGTGCGCTCATAATTTCGGGCTTCGTAATCATATTAGCTACCTCATTCATAAATTAATTTTTATTTGTTGGTTTAAGAATGACAACGATAAAATCAATACAGTTAATTAATATTATCGCCATGATTGACACTATCACTTAAATATTATTTATATATATATATAATGCTACAAAATTTAAGTACGTCATTTTATCATTTTAGATATATTCTTGAGTACCAAAGTAATATGCAAAATTTTAAAGTCTTTAAATGATTAACCAAAAAAAAAAAACCCCCATTATGATAAATAGAAGAATTTAATCATAAATAACATCAGATTTTCATCTTTTGTAATTGTTATATTTGAGATATATTATTTCACTTAATGTTAGTTAAAAATATAACTAATTGTATTACAATTATTATAAAATGATTCGTCATTTTTAGTATAATATTTGTAAACAGGAAAAGGTAATAAATATAAATAATTTGAAATGTAGCGTACGAAATTGGAATATTTTATATTAAATTTTATAATTGATTGAAAAGAGATATTTTAAAGGAAAAAATTTTCAAAAAAGGAGACGGGTGTCAGATGACACACACACGCTTATGCCAGAGAAATTACATATATGTGTGTGCGTATGCGTGTGCGTGTGCGTGTGTGTGTGTGTGTGGCTTAACTAGATCAAATTATGGAGCTCAAAATTATAGGGTGGTTCATGAAGTTCAAATTATTCGAGGCTGTCGAGTCGTAGGCTATAAGATATAGTTCACAAACGTGGCTTAACTGGCTCAAATCATAGGGCGGTTCGTAAAGTTCAAATTATTTGAGGCTGTCCAGTTGTAGCCTAATTTTAAATCGGTCTGTTGGTTGATATAATCGAGCTTAACTGGCTCAGTTTTCTAAACCTGGCACCCAGTGCACGTGTGCTTCCTCTCGAACACAGGGAGAGAGAGAGAGAGAGAGAGAGAGAGACGTTGTTGGGTCCCGCGTTAGGGAGATGCGAGCTCCGTTGGAAGGCAGAGTGTTGGGGGATGGGACAAGCATTTACCACTCTTCAAGGCAACGAGAAATCAAATCGGTGTCGTTTTTTTTTGTAGTTGTACTCCATGATAGGAAGCTCTTTTTTTTTTTTTTTTGTTTGTTTTTTTCTTTTTCATACTGTCATGAGGGCATAAAACAGGGAAGAAAAGGGGAGGAAAATCCACTGATATTGATAAGAGCAACAAAGTTAGACACGCGGCTGGCAAGGGGAAGTGAAGATTCCTTCTTTTGAGATTTTTATTTTTATTTTTTACTTTATTATTATTATTATTTTGGGGGGGAGAAAGAGTGGGAAGGACCTAGTTTTTGCTTTTCTTTTCTTTTTAAAAAAAAAAAAAAAATTTTATAGATTTTCATTGGAGTTTGGGATGAAGAGATGAAGATGTATGTTTGCACAGGAAAATCTGACACATGAGGCAACCTTTCTCTCCGTTTGGCTTTTGAGAGACACAACAACGAGGTGTTCAAGCGAGTGCGGGAGTGTGTGTGCGTGTGTCTGTTCTCTTGGCAAAGCTGATGCATCTTTGACTAGTTGTGGGGGAAAAACAAATTGTGGGGGCCACTTGACTTAGGGTCCAAGGACACCCTACACATGGAAATAGTACTTTTAAAGGGGCAAAAATTGCCCTTTCATGGAGTCTTCCACAGTTTTCACACGTCCCTCCCTCTCTCGCTCTCTCTCTCTCATTTGCTTTTGGGGAAGGCGAGCTAATGAGATGGTACCAAACTCTAATTGGGTTTTTTTTTTTGTTTTTTGGGGTTTGTCAGGAGGGGAAGCATCTCGGGAGTAGGCCTACTCGTGGAGGATCGGAATACGGGAGTGGACTAGTAGCAGATTTTTATTATTTTTTTTTTTGGGGGGGTTTTCATCAAAATGACTATGTTGGATCTTGGATGAACAATATTTTTCTCGTTGGACAATAAAACTAACACATCGGTACTTCAAGTACCCACTTCCCCCATTCCCTAATTGCCTAGTAAACATTGATCACCAAGCACACTCCCCCAAAAAATAAAAGTGAAAATACAAGTTTAGAGATCTCAGCTTTCTAAGTTTGTTTGGATCCTTTTAAGGGTCTTTTTTGGTATTAAAAGAAGACTGTTCGTAGAGCTAAAAGGTAGTTGGCTGTGTAAATTAATGACAATCTTTACTAGATTTTACTAGTAATTAATGTGGCTTAGACACTGTACTGATTGCAATTCCTTTTTATATTTGCATCCGATGTTGTTCTTTATAGGTAGTCACGAGTCAACATTTGAACCGAACACCTCTTAGATCATTTGAATTATGAGTCAAAACTAGGAAAACAGTTCAAACATACAAACTGCTTATATTTACATCTTTTAAATTTGAATCTCTAGTGTACGCCTCAACTATTGGGAATTAGTTGGGTGTTGGATGCCATGCCACTTGCTTGTATGTATAGTCTTTACCAACAATTTGATTTAGATCTGTCAACACCACAAATATTAAAAAGGCCAGATTCACAACCACCCCCGCTGCAAGAGGGAGGGGAAGTCAAAAAAAAAACAAAAGTACACAAGCATCCCATGCAGAAGCAATTAATGCTGCAACGGCCATTGCCACCGCCACCACCTGGAAAAAACTGCCATATCACGTGCCATTCCCACCGTCAATTTCACCTTCATCATGTGCCAGTGCCACTCCAGCTCTTGCGTCAATTTGTCAACTGTGGCCAACCGTAAAACATTATGGGTATGTACATACATGTTAGCTAACCTTTTGCGCAACTTCTTGTAAGATGTTTTAAATGTTCCTCACCCGCTTGCAATTTAATGACATTATGGGGTTAGCTTTTGACTGGTACAATTGTGCTTGCAGATCCAAAGACAACTTGTTGGGTCCGCAATGTTGTTCGCCTAATCACACCAAAAAAATTGGGGTTTTACAACACAGGAGAATGGCAATCTAGCCATGGATCAAGCTAGATGTACATTCAACTTATAAATGTGGTACAACAAAGTACATGATGATATGGGTCGGTGGAGATTAATTAGAACTTGTCTTTTTGACACGGTGTAAGCGGAGACTGTGGATTGATTACAACGTGTCTTTTGTCTAGTGAAAGTGGGCGGTGGTGGCCTATCTTGTTCTTGGAAGATCATATTGGGATTGGCAAGAAGCCTTACTTCTGTCACGCGGGAGGATACAACAGCACTTGGGTTTTGGACATTTAATGTGATGGATGAAATGGTCGTGTTATTTAAGATCTCAAGTTGGGGGGGCATCTTAACAAAAAACAATTGCGCATGGCGACCACACGTTGACATGAAGAGGGTGGTGTCTTAGGGGTCTTGGACCGGAGTGCCGCTATAGCCTGTAGCTGATGTGAGATACCGTACAATTGCTCGGTGCATTAATGCATTATTGTTGTAGGGCTGAAGGAAATTTCTCAAATGGTGTCGTTTCTACACAGAATTTTGGTCCTTTACTATAACTCTCTGTCTGCATTTGTGTTTGACAGAAGCTGAATAATCGGTGCCACATTCGTAGAGTGACTTCACAAGTCGTCTCAAAAAGAGCTGAGCTACAGTATCCAAAAAACACGGTTCTCTTTTGACTGAAAACTTGGGACAAACATCTCTGGATCTTTTGCCCATTTAATTTCCATCTTTTGGTCCCAAAGTTTCTACGGACCCAGTGGCATTTCTAGATCTCTCAAGGACTTTGATAAATGAAGCATAAAGATGTTTGTGATAAGGGTACAAAAATGCGAAGGGAAATTCACTTCACTTCTTTGCAGGCAAAAGCTGCCACTGCCTTGCATAGCAATTGTGGTATGGCAGATTACGGCAAGTAATATGCCGTGATAGGTTCGTCGTTTCACCCTCCCGACAACCCCCACGTTAAGTGAGATTTAAGTTGGATGCAAAGTACTCTCTCTCTCTCTCTCTCTCTCGGTGGTATCTTCGGATCCATAAATTTTCTTTTCGTCCCCTAACAGCCCGCAACTAATTACCAACCCTTTCGGGGTTTTAAAATTAAAAAAAAAATAAAAAAAATAAAAAAAATTCCATCATTAGTACGAGTAACCAATTATACGACCATCTTTAAAATAGACCCGATTGCATATCACGGGCATAAAAAAGCCAGTGGAAATTTGTTAATTACAGCGCCTAAAAAGAGGCTGATATGGACCCGAGTGATTACCACTCCATAAAGAAATTGCATCCAGCGGACGTCATACACAAATTTATGTACCGTGTATATAATCCCCGCACCCATGTAATAAAACCCCCTTTTTTTAGTGTTAATAATCCTGTATTCATAATCTATGTAACGGAAGTTGATGTCACATTTTCCAACCCTTCATATTCTTTGACAAAATGGGCAAAAATGTATCGGCTTTGAACTGATATATTGGTCTAAACAATCGCTGTTCAAAATTCCTCCGTATTTGGAGAAGACGACCTTCAGAATTTTCGTGCCGACCGAAGAACATTAATTTCCTCCTTATTTTTTCTCATATTTGGGCTAGATCTCAAACACAAGTGTTGGTAGCTCAAAAATTGTTGTTACCTCAAACACATTTTGCAACTTACACTTCCCTTTCTTTCTCCCTGTTTTTTTTCCTGCCAGCGTCAATTAAAATGGAACATACCCGACAGCTTCAAAGAAATCCTCACCTTTGCATCAGATACGTGCATGAAATTCTATTTGTGGAATGCAAGCCAGTGAACACAACAGATCAGAAATGTGTTCTTCTGTGTGGCAGTCGGCTGTTAGCATTTGTTGAAACCAGTCACAGGGAAAAAAAAAACAGAGAGAGAGAGAGAGAGAGAGAAAGAGAATATTTTGAGGATTTTGATTTAAATGATTAACAGTACCTCAGACCATTTTCCGTTCAGTACAAACTGGCAGATCGCCTTTAAACTGCTGCCCATTCTCGTTTATCACAGTAACCTAAACTTGATCATCTCAGACGTACGACATGTATTACTACAAACTCTTTTGCCATGTGAATGTGCATGTCTTGTATGGCCCAACAAAAAGGAGAAATCTTGTCATTAATGATTCCTCCTGTGCTCCGTTTGATTTATCCGTGTATATTTCATATGTATTTTGTTCTTATTTTTTTCTCGATTTCACATGCTAACTCGTTATCTTAACTAAAGATTTTCTCTCCTATTGTCTTATACGTTAAAATGTTTACTATAGATGATAAAAAGGTTTACGATAAATTACATAATAAATGGATTCAAATCTTATTTTTTTTTTTCCATATAAAAGTTTGAATTCACAACCATTTTGGTGTCCTTTTGAGAAAATATATATCTTTTATAATCTTCCCACCATTTATATTCATATTCGACTTTGTTTAAATCGACCTAAAGTGTCTATAGGATATTGGTCTTTTCTCCACGTTGGGCCTGGGCTCCAAATTCTGACTCTGGCCTAATAATGCGAGCTATTTTTTGGACCCTCGGTTCCTGCATTGACGCAAATTGTGTTTAGTAAATGCGAAACCAAAAAGAAATATCCACATAATTTATTCACTAATCACGTTATCCAAATGGTTAAGATTCTTAGAATTCTAATCCGCTTCTCGAAACCATACAGTATACTTGATTAATGAAAGTGATCTGAGGGCAAATATCAATACAAGGCAAAGAGCCAAATTTGGGATTCGAGTACTTAGACACTAAGGGACAACCAAGTCTATCTAAGGTTCTGCTGGTTCTTCTACCAATTCGAAACACATGCACTTACAACAATGAGCTTTATTATATAGAAACAATTAACTCAATGTATTTTATACTCGAATTCACATTACATTAACATGCCCATGTATTTATGAATTTTTTTTTTATCAATTATGATCAAGGACTAAAAATATATAATTAATGATCTTAGCAATTTAGTGAACTCCTGTTTATAACAAATTTAATTTATCCCGTTGATATAACTTTTTTGGCGCACCAATTAAGCTAATTTTCCATCCCCATCTTGACTTTTCAATAACGTCACAAGCACTAAAATTTCCATTAAGAATCTTTTTATTAGTTGGCCTCTTTTTTTTTTTTTTTTTTTTTCTCCTTTCGCGATACAAGGCCTTCTAGATTTGACAATCTCAACGTCATATCAAATTATCAAGATGCCACCCATAATTCTCTGCGTCATTAATTCTTTAAATAAACTAATTTTTTCTATCAAAAAAAATTTAATCATTTTACTCAATGAAACGATAGAGACATATATTAATTTATATTACATTATTAAAAATTTTATTAAAATATTAATTATATAGTAAAAATATATTTTTTATTTTTATAATTTTCATATTTTTATATTAATAATATAATTAAAAAATTAAAATTTTAATTATCAAAATGTCTAATTTAATTTAATTTTTTTTTAAAAAAAAAAGGTAAACTCGAATTTGGTGAGCTTGAGGTGAGCCTAGATGGAAGACCTGACAATTGCAGTAAATCCAACAACGGTGAACAGCCCAAGCAATCTCAACTCTTTCTTGTCAATAAGCTGGGCCTGGTCAAGCCGAAAACAAACAATGCGCTGGGCCCCCCCATTGTGTCGATTGCTCGCAGCGGTTTAGACCCACGTGAACAGTCAACCTCCCCGGCAGAAGGGAAAACATGGCACGTTCAAGTTCCTGACGTCCATAAACCCCCGAGGAAGAAGCGGTTGAGTTGGCGGTCGGTGAGTGCATATGCAATAATTCCAAAAGCTAGGGGCATAGGTTGCATCCTTGCAAATTAAAACCCCCAGCCCCACCACGCCAAATACAGCAACAGCCTAGCTAATGTTTGGACTTTTGTGCCAGCTAGGCAACATTATCTGGTTATTTAAAATTTAACTGTCAAATATGGGTTACGTGTCCTAAATGGATCCTGTTATGTTTGAATGGCAAATTGCTGTGTTAGAGATCCTGAATTATAATCACAACGATCGTCAACCCATGTTACTCAACTTGCCATGCCCATTTATTGTGAACAGAAGGTGAAAAAGTACAGAAAATTCCCCTAGGCCATTCCCTTGTTCTGCCAAATCTTTTTATGTTGTACAATTTCTCATGTCAATGTGTCCCAAGTTGATAAACAAATAACAGTGGCTTTTTTTGGGGGGGGGGGGTACATCAGACTTTATGCTTTGGTCACAGGTTACAAAAACAGTAGCGTTTTTTCTCTTAAAAATTTAAAATATTTTATTTTTCTTAAGTAGGAATGAGGGAGAATATATGATCTCAAAGACCCGAATCATCAGGTATTCAATGGTAGGCTTTAATGATTTACAATATAGAAAACTGATTGAAGATGTTAGGTTTACAGTTAACCCCGATTAAAATTCAATTAAATGCAAGACTGAAACATTACTTCATACTAACCAACCAACCAATAATGGAATTATGACTCCATACATGAAACCAAAAAGAATAATTGTTTCTACGCTGCGTGTGACCTGCATTCATGGTCCCACAAAAGCGACCTGCCAAATGGCAAGATGGTCAATTTTTCGTGAACCTAAAGGGTTAGCTCTCCGTAGCAACTGGAAGAATATGCCCCCCAGCTGAGGCAAAGCAAAACAAAACGAGTCATGAAATATCGTGACCTCACAAGTTCTGTTCCTCACCAGTAGCTTCAGGGGCAATTAATTCTGACGCAAAAGTAACGTAAATTCGATCAATTAAGTGTTATCTCAAATACAGATGCATATATTATATTATTATTATTATTTATTATATATAATTATAATTAATAATAAAAATATAAATATAGATATTATAATTATAATAATACAATTTAAATTCTCTTTTAAAATGAGTAAGTTGAACAAGTTCTTATAACGGATTTATCGAATTTTAGCTAGTTCATGTTAAGCTGCCGTGAACTGATGGACATGTTGCTGACATTGTCCGGTAATCCGTGTGGTTTTGTCTTGTCCCTTTGTAGAGAGGTTTTCACTTACCAGAAAGGAGAGTGTGGCAAAGGCTGAACTTTTGTCCATCTGTTCAACAAGATTGCCCGTCAAATCACCGTCAATGCGAAATTCGCCTAAATCTCTGCACTTGGATTCCACTATTTGACATCAATCGTTGGCAGTTTCTTGCAAGCATTCGCCATTCTGATTTCACTCTTTTAACCCCCCTCCACCCATGTGATTCGCAGTCGCCAGGAGAAAGTCTAAATGGTGAAAGCTGGTAATTTACATCTCTATCTGATGCACACATGAAAACAGTAACCTTGAGTTGAAAACAAGCTTTTCTAATTATTTGCCCACTACCCTTCAATTGTTCGTGGATAAGCATTGTTGCTTGACTTCTGAATAAGCTACTTGTCAAAAACCCACCTCAAATCTTTGTAATTTTGATTTAATGAAGCAGAATCTAGTTTCTTCCCAGAGTTTAGATTCCCTTCCAAGTCCAGTAACTGGGAATTATCAGGATAAAGGGTGGAGCTCAGAGCGAGTGCCCCATCCATCTGGTGGCCGCAGCAGGCGGCACATCAGTGCTTTGAGGCCATTTTATAGCGGCAGGGCATTGCCTTCCAAGTGGGAGGATGCTGAGAGGTGGATTTGCAGCCCAGTTTTAGGGTATGGTGTTGCCAACAACTACCATTCCCTGCCTCAGAGGCGTCCCAAGTCAAAAAGTGGGCCTATTCCTCCTCCAGGGATTACATATTATTCGAATTGTTCGCCTTCAATACAAGTTCTTGATGGCATGTCCATACAGAATCTAGTGACCAATTCTCCATTCTCCACTGGAGTTCTAATGCCTAATGGAGTTGCTGTTCACTACAGTGGAGACGATAGTAGTGGGCAGGCTAATGTGGCTACTAGTCTTCCTGTGCCTGGTTGGACAGATTTGATCAGTGATTCTTCATTGCCTAGCTCTCAAGGTATGAAATTTTTATCATTATGGACATTTTGAGTTTAGTATGTAATTATTCACTAGGAATTAGCGATGGAAGTAATCATAGTTTGTTGGCACGGTCAACTGAGGAGCCACAAGCGACTAGTTCTTTTTATGTACCCCAGTAGATTAAATTTGTCGTCCAAGCAGCCAAGGAACCATCCAACTTCCCAAGTTGACAACTGCAGTCACAGCTAACACCAAATAGGCTGAAGTCGAAAGAGAAACTGTCCAGCTTGTTTCTCTTCTTAATGAAGGTGTTTTTGGTTACAGATTTCGTTGAGCTTAAAATGATTTTTAGATGACGTGATTGCCAATCAAATATTTGACTCTCAGAAGAAATCATGGTAGCCAATAGCATCGAATGTGCAGCTTGATTCTGATATTCTGCTCAATGCAAGCTTGTTTTTGTTGTAGTCTTGTTTCAGTGCATGAATTGCCTAAAGAAATTGAGTTGCTATGGGACTTGGATGTTTCTGGTACCAAGACTTCTTTTACTCAAGTTTTTCCCTTTTAATGTTTGCTGGTCATCCATAAATCAAATCGTACAGATGAGAAACCTGAAGACTCCAATGAAGCAGAAAACATGGTTAATCGAGTCATCTCAAGAAGAGACATGGCCACACAAATGAGCACTGAAAGTAGCGCACATTCATCTGTTAGAGGGATATCGTCATCTCCTCCCTATATCCTGCCTGGGCCGCCAGAAGGAGAGTCCCACGGGGACCATGCTGCTAAATTGGAAGTCAGGGAAGTGCAGGTAGACAAAAGATCCACCATGATTAGATGGTCAAAACGGCATGGTTCTTGCGCAGTCAAGAACAGATCACCAGGAGTGAAGGACTGTAATCCAAATGGCACATACGATCGCGCTTCAGCTTGGGATATTTCAGATGCAGCATTGGACTTTTCAAAGTATGTACATTGTTTTCCATTTTGGTTCAGATAGTTTTGCCATGACCAGAAGTGCATACATCGCTTTCACTAGTAAATATGGAATGTCCTGCTTATTAATCCAAATGTTATATGTACTACAACCATGGTCATCAGAATCAATACCATTCAGATTTAATGAATTGATCCAAGTCACATTTAGAATTGCATCTAGATTGGATTATGGAAGAATTTCGATCTCTAATGGAAATTTATTGAAATCTGCCACAGTTTTGCAGTCACAACTCAACAGCAAACACATTTGGCCTTTTTACACCAGAAAATTTGACTCTGCCAAATATTTCCACACTCTAATTTCAGGTTACAACGGGAGGAAGCCCAGATCACTGCATGGGAGAACTTGCAGAAGGCAAAAGCGGAGGCAGCAATACGAAAACTCGAGGTTTGCTAATTAAAGTTTAGCATCATTCATGCAGCTATTTCCTCATTTAGTCCTAAAAAAAATGAGAGGAATTGAATGCTTAAGTAGGAATTGAATGTAAATTCACTTCAATATTCTAAGGTAACAAGTTGATTCTAGTTTTTATTGATACAACTTTTAACCTTTCCGCGTCTGATTTCTCTGTTCGAGCAATTACGCAAATTGCTATAATGGGGGGTTTTACTTTTGCCGAGCTGATTGCTGTATAACTTTGCTGTTGCCGCTTGTTTCAGATGAAACTGGAAAAGAAGAGATCATCTTCCATGGATAAGATCTTGAACAAGCTGAAAACAGCCGAGATGAAAGCTACTCAAATGAGAAGCTCAATGTCAGCCCAAGGAGACCATCGAACTCCCAAGACTCTGCTAAAGAGTATACTCTTCCGCAAGCATGGTCAGTTCCGTTCCTTGAGCAGTTGCTTTACCTGTGATGCTTTCTGAGTCTTGCAAGGAAAATAAGATTGGCTCGAAAATCCACGTGTTTGGAGGAGGTGGTGGAAACCTTTTGTAACGTGCCTGTCCCCGCCTGTTCTTCCTTTCTGCCCGCTCCCGTTCATGGGTTGCTCCCTGAGTTCACATTTTGTATAGGTCTGTTGCTCTCTACAATTTTCCGTCCTCTCAAAGTACAGAAATTTGTAGCACTTTAAAATGAATTCATAAACCTGCAATTATGATTGTGTATTGCGACAAGATCTAGCAATTTAAACAATGCTACATTCATTCCAGAGAAGCTCCATCGCAAATTCACGGATTAACCTCTCGGACGCTACATTCATTCACTTTTATGCCAGAGCCTAATGTGCAAAATACATTTGACATGTTAAACAATATGACGAGGAAAATAATTTCAAGAAGCTTCAATGATTTAGAATCATCCATCACCAGAGAAAATGGCCAGAATAAACTGATATTTTAAAATTATTTTAGTAATCTCCAGTCCTGTTATGTTGCTCCATGTCCTAATGGATATGCAAGTAAGATAGTTGTGGCAGTCTAACTTTGTTGGAGGCCATATCCCATGACCTAGTATGGCCTATATCCCCAGTCAGCTCTTGAAGGTCTTGCACTACCAATTCCACAGCCACACTGTTAAAAAAGAAAACGAAAAAGAAATATATAACAGTTTGCTGAGACCATAGGAAATTGTTCCATTCACGATTCTAATTTTTAACCCTTTCTATAAGACACTCACCTCCACGAAGTTCAGCCTGCCATGCATCCTGCCAAAGATGTGCAGAGGGCCGTCATAACAAACCAATCGGTCCAGCAGCATTCATCATGAAAGTCCCGCTTGGGCCAGCATCAACAGTGGGCGTGGCAGTATCGAGTGTTGGCAGTTTAACCAAAACAAGTCATGTGCAGCTAGTAGCACTCTCCATTTGTCCTTTTCTTTTTCAGACAGGTACGTAGAACCATAAATGAAGTATATAACATCAGCAGCTTTTTCTTTTTTTCTTTGAGTTGTTGGGTCAACTGGAGCTGCAGCACAGCGGAAGGGGAGGAGGGCGGTGAGAGGCCGGGTCGGGACCCCGACTTGGCTTTTGGTATCATAATGTAACGGGTTGCTCCCAGGTCGTCCCACCCCAATATCGTGAAAGAAAAGGAAGAACTTGTGCATAGAAACGGGTGTACTGTACACCCCAATAAATTGCCTTTTAGAAGAAAATGACCCGTGACAGAATAGTATTAGAGTCTATTCTTCTCGCTATGGGGTTTTGACTTGACACAAAATGCCGAGGACTCTTGGTTTCACCGGTGCGTGTTCAAGAACATTGACGAGTTGCCCCCTGGTCATCCGCTCCCATATTATCAAGGAAAAGGGGAAATTTAGTCCTTATAAGTAGGTATACTGCACACCTCAATAAAATGTTTTTTTGAGAGAAGGTAATAATCCGTGACAATAAGCTGCCACCAAGCCGGCAAATCCGTGACAATGACGGTGTTTAGCATCTCGGACAAGCACAGAATCTACAAGCAAGTGTACTCATTGGGCTGTGAACATTCAAAATATACCAAGCGACAGTCCACCCTACCACCACACAAATTTACAATCAAACCCATGAACTGATTATTTCCGCTACAGTCCAGCCTACCGCCATTTCATTACTCAGAAGCCTAGTTCTGAAAACTGGACCGGCCCGTGGTGAGACCGATCTAACTCTCCTATCTTATTAGATAAAGAAAAGACCTAAAAGAAACTATTCAACCTAATTAACCTACATGGTTGGATTAATGAATGGGGTGAGATTTTGCTATAAAAAAATTAAAAAAAAAATTTATTATTTTTTAAAAAAAATTGCATAAAATCACTTCTATAAAAAATATCCATAAATTATTCCTTCTACATACAAAATATAAAATAACATAAGTGATTAGTATTAATTAAGTTATTAAAATATTAGTTTTGGTGGGCTGGTCGTGGGGCCTGCTGGCCCACTCACCTAGGCAATCAGGCTGTTATGCTCAAAAACAGGCCTCAGAGCTTTTGACTTTTTCTGTAATGCTTTATTAACGGGCCACTTATTTATCTAGTTTTTTGCGCTATAAACGGAGCGAGAGAGAGGCCTGGATTCTGTAACTGGGATAAGACTAACCCAATAGCTGTCTTCAATAAAAAGTTGTCCTTACGTTTGGAAGATGCCAGGCCTTACTCAACTGACAAATGGAGACTTTGGGCCCAAAAAAAAAAAAAGTCAATAGGATTCTTTTTGTTGTCGAGACAATCCTAATAAAGGGTAAACAAACACAACACTCAGACGATCAAATCATGATATATGCTCGAAATATAGTATCCTGTATAGGTTTGCAAGGTGGACTCTTCGTTAAAATATTACATGCTGCATAAATTTGTTCTGCCAAAATATTATTTTCTTTTTCTTTTATCTTGTTTCTATGCTCTACATGACAAAGCCAAAGCAATAACAACTTATTTTATAGCAATGTATTTTGTCTTGATGAGACGACATTTTGATTCATCTCACCTTGCAGAAGAGACATGGGGATGGAAGGGACTTGGGTCTCTAGAGAAGAGATGACTAGATCCGCCTCCTCCACCACCTGCCCCTATAAAGTGAGCATTTCTGTCAAGATCTAATCCAACCATTCAACCGACCGACCAACCAACCAACCATTTTATTGTCTCTATTCATGCACATCATTCTTACCCACCCGCCCCCGCCCCCCCCCCCAAAAAAATATCCCATTTCATCTCTTGTTTTCAGCTCTTTTGACATTTCTGCAGCATTTATTATGCGGCGCCTCCCTATAGTCCAGGATCACAGACATATAGGAGTTTACTTAAGAGGGAAGGAAGAAAAAAATAGAGAGAGAGAGAGAGAGAGAGAGAGAGAGAGAGAGAGAGAGAGTTTACTTCCACTTCCACCTCCGCATACCCAAAATCCGAAAGGAACATGAAGAATAAGTAACTAATGAATATCAAGGTCTATCGATAGTGGAGATTGGAGCAGCATTCATGGCTCCTAGACGCCCAAATTGCATCATCGAATCAATGCAAACTGCAAGGATGGCATGAGATAATTATTAAACAACAAAGGAATTTTATTTTTTTGAAAAAGAAAATAAAAGTGGTTGAATTAGATATGTACCTATATATAATCAAGTAGAATTTTGAGAATATTCGTAACTCTTTATTCCCGCCACAAAGAATATGAGATATTATCTTAAGAAATGAGGCAGATTAGGGGGCCACGAAATGACAGAAAGAATGTGTCAGAGCGTGGGATAAAATGCACTTGCTAGATGTGGGATTAGATTAAAACTTCCCAAATTCATTAGAAGGGGGGGTCTCCCCTTTGGACCTTATTGGTTATCAAATGCCACTGTGGTGATGTTGGGACCTTAGTGGGATATCACACATGGATCTATTTTGCTTAGATGCGATTTTTTAATGCCCATTTTTTGTTTTATTCAGTTAGCTAGCTAGATTGGAGAAATGCCTTTTAGCGCGGCATGATTCTTGAGACATGAACACTACTATAATTCGACCCTGCCTTGGGAGGCAACCTGCCAGCCCATCCTCTTTTCAATTGGTGCCTAAAAAACTAATAAATAAAATAAAAATTTAATTAAATAGAACTAAATTTTGAATTTCCGTAAGAACATTTGCTGCCCTCACACATTTGTTTGTGGCCTCACCGTTGTTGAAACCATATCTTATACGCCAATTATAGGAGGAATACAACACCAGATTTCATCAATCAATATTAAGACTTAAGATTTTCGGCTCCAGTATAAGAGAAAAAAGTTCACGAACAAATAATTTGACGCACACCTTATCAACGCCAAAAAACAAAAAAGAAAAAGAAAAAAACTGATTTATTTTACACACGTTGATTCTTGGACTTGTGCAAGGACGATGCTGGAGTCGGGAATCACTTTCTTTCCTGGAGGTCTCATTGCTCAAACGATCGTTGGCTTAAAGATTCAACACACTGTCCTTTTAAAATTATAGACACTTAGGACATTTTATTTTAATTAGTAGTGGCACCAAAATTCCTAAACTCATTTCTCAATCCACTTTTCTTTTTTTTTTTTTTCCTGTTTAGTAAAGTTGAGTGCTAAAGTCAAAATTCAAACTACAATCGAGAAGCCCCTTTTTATTCTTAAAGTTCATTGACTTGACATCCTCTCTATCGTGTCACAAGTGAGGGACAAGCCTAAACAAAGTTTCTAAGAAAAATAGAATTTCAGCTAAGCAACAGGAGATATGCGGGATTCATATCATCATGAAGAACCCATCCCAGTGGACTCTTAATGGACAAAGAGATGTTGTTAGCCATTAGGTAAATGAATTAAATATTTTTCTCTTTTTGTTCAAAAAAAACAGTGATCTTTCGTTTCGTTTGTTATTTGGACTTTCAGACCCTTAAAAAAAATAAATAAATAAATAGAGCAAACCGCCTTGCATTGTCAAAGCATATTGGATCTTAACCATCTTGGCATTTACTTAAACTTAACCGGATTGAGGAAAAAGATCTTTGCTTGGTTAAAGCATTAGACCAATAATAAGCCATAGACATTCCACCGCATCCAATTCCAACCAATGTGACTTTCCTAATTGGATGTCTATATCCAATAAAATCAACATACTTTTGGATCGTACAATTAGTAACATACTAGTGCAATTAAAGGTCAAGAATTACCAATTTTGTGGTTGTCTCTGAGCTAAAAGTTTCGAGTTTGAAATTAAATAAAAACCAATTCACAAAAAAAAAAAAAAAAAAAAAAAGAAGTCAAGAATTACCAGCCAGAAAATAATAATTTCTCTATGTTCTCTTGATTTACCACAGCACGATCGTCCTCTAATTTCTGACTTTAGTTCTCAAATTCTGTAAATTCTTCTTGATTTTTAATTTGGCATACATAAAAAACACCGTCTCTAAACAGCATCATCATCAACAACAACAACAACAACAACAACAACAACCAAAAAAAAAAAAGAAAAACAAAAAACGCTACAAGAATACTCTTGATAAAGAAATCCTGATTACGTACTGAGAAATGGGTATTGGTCATGAAATTCTTATGTTCAATCTGCATTTGCAAAAGGAATAAGACCAAAAGTGAACAATAAAGAAAATAAAGCAAGAAGATAAAAGATTTCTGAGTACAATATAACGGCGTGAGCCAATCACAATAGTCTGAAACATGATAACAACGTAGCTATCCTAATTTACACGCCCCGAAACAACAAAAAGTACAAAAACGATAACCCAATCCTATCACTCATCTAAGCATCGTCTGCACCATATTTGCAGCTGGTTGAGCGCAGTTCTTGAACAAAGAAGAGTAACCCACGTTTGGCATTGTCATTCCCGAGAACCCATAGCCAGTCATTGGCCTATTAGCCCCAGCTTGCTCCAGGGTTTGCACTTGCTTCTTTAAGAACTTCAAATAATGTATGGCCTCGTCCAACATAGACGCTGTGTCCATTTTGGTGCCTCCTGGGACTAGTCTCTGCAGAATCCTTATCCTCTCGCTTATTCTTTCTCTCCTATGCCTCGCAGCCACGCTCTGTGGATCCTTAGATATCTTGACGTTCCTCCTAGTGGGTCGCTTTATTGATTCTGGGTCTATGTGGATTGGTTGCATTGCTGCTATGCGAAAGATCATCTCTCTAATTGCTGCTGTGGAATTTTTCTTGTCTGGTGAGGACAAGAGTGAGTTTGGCGTTGAAAGATTCGGAGGTTCATATTTGAATTTGTTAGCCACAAAATTGGGTTCTTGGATGGGCGCGCCCATGAATGGCATAGTAGGGGTTACGTTTATCGATCCTAGTGAAGATTGATGTGGGTCATGATAGATGCTTGTGGGATTTCCATTGGAGATTTGCATATCTTTTAGTGCAGAAGAAGAAGAAGAAGAAGTAGCGTTATGGAAGGGTTCACAGAAACCGGGAAGCTTTTCAATCTGCATCATCTTTGTCATCATGTCCATCTGTTCCTCTCCTCCAGCTGATGATGATTTCATCATGTCAACATCCATGGATTCTTCTAACACACTCCCTAAAAATGGTGCCCCTCAAGGTATCTGGAAAAAGAACAGAGATTGTGTCTGTAATAAGGAATCGAGAGGGGAATGGGCTGAGAGTTAACAGCAGAGGAACCGAGAAAATAAAGGGATTAAAGAGAGTTGGGACTTTTTTGTCTGCTAGTGCTGTATGCTGAGAGAAAGCAGAGGCCAAAAGGTTGACAAAAAAAAAAAAAAAAGAAGTGTGATATGGAGATGGAAAGTGCTGGAATATCTCAGAAACCCATCGCCAGTTTCAGTAGGGCTACAGCAAGTAGAAAACTTTAAATAGCAACTTATTTGCAATATTTTATTCATGCAAAGTTGATGGAGAGAAGAGTCACAGCTCATTTATGATATGATTTTTTATGGTGGCCGCCCATTATGTGGGGCTAACCCTAAACAGTCATTTGATCTTTTGATCACAAAGATCTCAACTTGAACTAGAAGAGATTAATGGCAAATAGACCTTTCATACAATTAGGCCCACAAAGTCGAAAGGCTCAGACTAAAGTGTTCTGGTGCATGAACCAGTTTGGGACTTCTTTAATAACCCCCCTTTTTAAGTGCTTTTCATCCTTGAGTGCACCTGTGCAAGTGCCTGCTTTGCTTTGCTTAAAATTTCGAAATTTTGCTAACAAAAAAATAAAAAAAAAAAACAAAGAAAGAAAGAAAAACGAACGGTATGATATGAAAGCTCCACTCACATGAAATGTGTCAGAAGTGCAATCTATCCTGCTCAAATTTGAATTGGTAGTCTGAAAGGTAAACCACTCTGTTGAATTTGGATGTCCTCCGGCACCACCGTGATCCGGTGGAGGATTCCGGCCTGTCAGTTGCCCTACGGTCGAATTAGGAGGTGGGTGTCCTTGGGCATGATTAGGGACCCACTATTCTATTTGCACTACTGGCGCTGGGTCTCACACTCTGGCCCTTTGGCACACTTTTCAATGTGGATTAGGAGCGCAGCGTGACGCTGACCCCTAATGCAAGTTTCTCGTGCGCGCATATTTTTAAGAATTTTATTACATGAACAGAAGAATTAGAATTGAATTTATATTATTCAATTTTAATTATTAATTATAATTTACACATTATTTATTAAAACTGTAAGAGTTGTAATTAATAATTAAGATTAAGTGATATAAATTTATATTTAATTTTTATGTTCAATTATTGTGTCCTTATAATTTTTATTATTTTTATTTTTTAACTTTTAGCATATAATTGACTTTAATTCCATTGCGTTGGGTTGTATGAATATTTATTGTTAGTTATAATTATTTATTTCAACATTATAAATATGTGATTAAGTGTGCATATAAAAAATGTATTGAACCTAATAACTTAAAATTATTAAATAAAATTTAAAAATAAATTATTTGTCTTGTGTAAATTCACAATAAAATATAAAAATATTAAGAATTTAAATATACATGACGCTTTTTGAGAACTCAGATTTCTTTTTAAGTCATAAAAACTTAATCGGTGTAACATTTACAAATCAGAAAAATAAATGATGTTACGTGGAGACACTTGTTTATATGGTCTGAGATGGAATGCAGATCATGTTGGAAAAAATAAAAAACAAAAAGGTGCAGTTAGCCCTTATTTCATTTACCATTAGATAAGTGACCATAAATCGTTTTGAGATCACGATGGCTCGAACATGTTATCGGGTAGAAGGGTCCAAGTCTAGCACTCCAACCACATAACAAAAAGAATGCAAGTCCAACGCTTCAATTAGATGCAGGGAGAAACGTGTCTCCACCCATGTCCATTTATTTATTTCTCTTTTAACTTTTTCGATATATAAAAAGAATTAATTGCTGGTTGTTCGGCTTGTATCTTCCCTTTAACGGTCTATATCAGGAACATTGAAGCATTCCCTTATCTTGACAGTGCAAAGATTTAAAAGGTGCACGTGCAGGAACCCCTCTCTCTCTCTCTCTCTCTCTCTCCTCGAATGGAAACGAAATATATCAAGTCTAAGAATTGATCGTGGGGAGAAATAAGTACATTACTGACTTTGTAGATTTAACTTCAAATTATGGAGTGAGGTTACGAGAAGGTTATTATTCATTGTGATTCTCCTAATTTCGATATCGATGATGACCATTTTTAGCCCGAATTGTGAAGCTGCTTTTGGTTCTGATCAGAGAAAGCTAGATTGTATCTGAGGGGTAAAGGAGACCGTACATCAAATTAATATTTGATACTAGTATAATGGGTGCTCCATTTTATAGAAACTGTGAATAAGCACCGATGTGTGACTCTTAGAAGACTTTAACATGCTCCACAAAAAAGTTTTTTTTTTTTTTTTTGTACGTTAGCGAACTAGCAGATTCAATGAATAGAAGTCTCTACGTGATATTGTATATTACTGAGAAGATAACTGGATTCGTTGGTAAGTGGCCCCTGTTCTTCTCCCCCCCCCACCCCCCTCTCTCTCTTTCTCTCTCTCTCTCTCTCTCTTATTTCGCTTGAAAATCTGCACCGTCAATGCCCAAAATGCACAAACATGTAGCCAATAGAGAATAGAATCTTTTCTTATTGCCTAACTCTTTCTCCCTCAATTGCATTAAGTCGCTAACAAGAACTCTTCTCCCGAAGCCGCAGAAAAGCATGAAAGCAGCAAAAAAGCTTTTGTATTAAAAAAAGAAGGGGGGGGATTGTTTCAATATGGTGCACTCTAAATTCGACTCTGCTAAGCACTAGAGCGGCAATTGCTTTCATAAATGCGGTATTGTCAACTCTGCAAATTGTGAGGAATCGACGATGCTTTTCCACCCAAAAAAAGGCCAAACAATTTTGTTGTATCTGCACGCTCCAAACTTTCCATAGCCCAGCAGCAACGATACATAGCTTTTGGGACCCCGGGGGGGGGTGGGAGTGGTCTTGCGAGTTAATTATCCGCTTGATATTTAAAATAAATGCAAAATCAAATATATATTAATTATATTTAGCACATTTTTTTAAATAATAACTAATTATAATTAATAGTTATAATAAATTTTTTAATTTTACATTTATTTTTGATATTTAATTTTTTGTTGTTGTTGACTAATATGGCACCCTCCTGTTCCTTTTTCCCCTGCCATTTCTGCATATAAAGGAATCTGTGGATGTAATAAAACCAGCGGACAAAAAGGACCAGTTAGAGAGCCGAGATAGTTACAGCCTGAAATATAACTGAGGTCGTCACATTACTTGCCATGGTTTCTTAGGATTTATTGCCTGCCCCATGGCAGAAGCCGAGAGTCCAATAAGCTTGGAGGGCATTGGACAGAGGGGTGAAGGAACATCAAACAATAAAATCAATTGCAAAATTTAATTGCTTTATTAAGATGCTTTGTCTCAAATTCATCAGGTAAATTAGGATCGCCGGAAATAATAATAATAATAGTAAGTTATACTTAACTCTCTCTCTCTCTCTCTCGACTTCTTTTGTGTGTGTGTGTGTGTGAAAGGCTAAGCAAGCACAACGACCAGAATGTTCAATAATTCATCTGTGGACAATTCAGCAGTCAAAATTCCCTTTTCATCTCTCTCTTCATTTGTGCGTGTGGACTGTAGAAAGCAAACTGAATTTAGTCACTAGGCAGTCGGATATGGCACGAAACTCTTGGTAGGCATCTGATCTCGGTAACATGTTTGGTCCAACTCCAAAATAGAATAGACCCAGCCCGGCGGCCGAACCACCGAAGCACTTAGCTTTCTTTCAAGCCCATGACTTTTGGGATACATTCTCAAGTATCGAAGTTAGCCTAAATGAGAGATGGACCAGCCAGAAAGGCTTTACATCAGTCGATGGCCCGCATAATGGCAAACATCGAGGTTCAGCGCAAAACGACGTTAAACTGTCCGTCTGCCCCCACCTAAAAGTCATGTGGACCCCGAGAACAACTAGCGATTACGAGCCACTTCTCAGCTACGAGATTCCTAATTATTTTAAGACTTCTGGAGAGAACGCGTCAATTGATGCAGTAATGAAGCATGGCTGTCACCCGAACAATTCCCACCCACAACCACACCTGTACAAAGCGTTCCGGTTCATGAATGTGACTCGTTGTCCCCACTCCCCCTCATTTTTCCCTCTCTCCATCACTCAAAAAACAGAGAGAAGCTCGGAGCCAAAAGTAGGAAACAGAACAAAACGGAAACCCCTCCTTAAAAGCTTTGAAAAAAACCCATTAAGCTCACTGCCCAGCAGCTGTATTTCTCTATGGCACCATCTGCATTCCAGCGCTTTGCCCTCCTCTTGCTCTCTTCCGCTTTCTTTGTGGCCGTTTATGCTCCAAGAATCGGAGCCCAGGTCGATGAGGTATCTGGTTTGAAGACAGTCACCGACGTGCTGGAATGGCCGCATTCCATGTTTATGTACAGCGATTTGGACGGCAGTGGCGATGATGATGATGATAATGATGATGTTTCTTCTGATTCTGATGAAGATGGGTTGTTATACTTAGATGGCCAAGAAGGTGAGAAGAATCGCCGATCTTTGTTCTGGAAAAGGGTTCATTACTATATATCGTACGGGGCTCTGGCGGCGAACAGGATTCCGTGCCCGCCGCGGTCAGGCAGATCGTATTACACCCACAATTGCTTCAGGACGAGAACCCCTGTGAACCCCTACACTAGAGGCTGCTCTATGATTACTCGTTGCCGGAGATGAGTGCCATTTTTCTGTGGTGTTGATGCTCCTTTTCTTTTTTTTCTCTCTCTCTTTTTTTTTTGGGACAATTAATGCCAGATCGTCGTGGTAAACTGGTAATATTGGGTATGAATTTGCGTGCATGCGTATGTTGAAGGTGGGTTTTGATGCTTAATATGAGCTTTGGATGGTGGCATCACCTGGATGCTAATATTATTGAGATAGATCAATTTGTATTGGTATATTTTTGTCTGCTGTTAGACAATGTGTTGATGATGCTGTTTGAGTGTTCCAGTTGTTATTTGTCTTTTGATTTACCTTTATCTGAATTGGGTTGCATTTGCTTGCGATTGCAAGGGGCTTTTGTAAATGTTACTTCTAAATTTTTCGTTATGTCCTTGCAAACCTGTGGGATGAGCTAATATTAACTCTTTGTAGACACAAAATTTGTGAGAACCAAAATCTGTATTATGAGTCAAAAGTCATCTTTTGATGCCATCGAGCCATCCATGTTAGTGGTGATTTAGGGAAAAGAATATCGGTGGTTGATAGTCTTCAAATGTTTTCAACATCTTGAACAACTTGCATAGCTTCTCAACGGTATTCGAGGACACTCTTAAATGCAGTTTGCTGAGACACCTACATTTGCCATCATTTAATACAGAATTTATCGCACGTCCACTCTATTCTTTGAATGAAAAAAATCTGCAGTAGTTTACGATTCTGTCTTTTCGTACGTCTATTGTAATGTTAAGCTGCACGGTAATTTGAAACTCAAATTTTTAATGGAAGTTCAAGCTCCACCGTAGGAATGCCCTGGTCGGGGAACTAATTTTACTGACTTTGAATCTCCTTTTAGGATCCTTTTCTAACGGCGAAAGTGGTTTGTAGGGCATTCGTGCCCCCGTTATTAGCATGCGAATTAGCAAAAACTAAAAATTTTTGGTGAAACAAGAAAAGAAAAATGAAAACCAGCCAAAACTGTAACGACACGATTGGTCAATTTTGGTATTAATAAAGTTCTCTGGGTAGTTGCTGGCAAGTTAGCTCCACAGGAGAGGGTTTCACAAGAACTCTTAAGACAACAGTTTTTCTTTTTTCTTTTTTTTAAATTAGGAAAATAATGATCGCGTAGCACAGGAGAAAAGTAAAAATCCGATAGTGTGTGACGACTGAAAGCTCATATATCTATCCTACTCAGTTGACATGTCGTCCATCAGACGGAGCCAAAGAGGCTATTTTATAGTTTATTTTATGCAATTGGTATAATTCTGCGAGTTATTAAATGGAAAAGGCAGGGCAGAGAAACGATTACTATTACCGGGACGCATGAAAAAGGAAGGCTCAGCAAGGGGGCCCAAATTTCTGTGAATAACAGTTGAGCCGCTGGGCCCTATGGACGTGGATAGTGGGTTCGGGGCACATTACCGTCACCAACCGAATCGGCTCCCGAATGGTTTGGGCCAAGCTTGGAGACTACAAGACAGTTGTTATTGGACCCTATATTTCCCTGTTTTTGTTGAATTTGAGCACGCAAATGCTTGGTTCAATTCATTTTTGTTTGACCAACTATCTCTCTCTTTTTTTTTCTTCAAATAATCTGCTCCCTTTTTGCCTCCATTAGAGAAATTTCAATTGGTTGGCAGTAAAAAGGAGAAGGAATAATTAATAAACGTGGAGGGAAGATATAAAAAGGAACCCTATCCACATATGCAGCGTGGACGCAATACGTAAAGTGAGTGAATAACAACCAAGGAAGGGTAAGAGAATGGTCAAAGTAAAACAACAGCATAAAAATAATAAATCCCAAGTTGGAGTTTGACGTATGTGAGTTATTCACGATGCCCACATACAAGAACATGCGATGAACGGCACTGGAGCCCTTTTGCCTTCGAACCCTATTGATCTAGTGACGGCGGCGTGATAAAGTCAAATGACCAAACAGAAGCCCCCATGATTGTGGATCGATCAAAGCACGTTTCTATGGGCCCGTGTCTCCTTGCAGTCACGGAAGCCCTCCATGAAGCCAGAAATTAGAACCCCAAAAGGTCATTAAAAAAAGAAAAAAAGCTATCAGTAAACTCCAAACAGTTTGCCACTGTTCAATTGTAAACAAAATTTACTGATAGTACCTTTAAATTATTATGAGCTCATATTTAAGCTTCAATTGAAATTCTAGCTTGAAAGTTGACACCGCAGCCAATGAATTTACGTTTTTTTTTTTTAAATAATAATAATATTATTATTTGTTTTTTTTTTTTTTTTTTTTTACGGTGAGAGTATCGCCGCGTCCTGCTAGTTTACGCATTAACCAAAACTAAAATTCTCTCCAAGCGATCCTCCGTCCATTAATTTGCGCCTAATTTCACTGTTTCGCCTTAAAAAAAATAAAAACAGAGAGAGAGAGAGAGAGAGAGAGAGAAGAAAATTGAATAAGAAAAGAGATGGAAAGAAACCCTATCCATGTGGAATATGGGCATACACGTGACGCAATTCAATAATAAAGGATTTTAGAACAGTCAGAGTAAAAACGATACAAAAATAATGTAAACCCACGTTGAAGTTGAAGTTGAAGTTGACCGGATCCACAAGTCCACACAACCAACGAACGGGAGTCTTTGTACCGTTGATTTTCGTAATGCAATCTGAACATTCTTTCGCTATAATTTAAACGTGGCAAATCTGGTTTCTAGCTTTGTTGGTCCACTGGCGTGAAAGGTTTTTCTTCCTAATTTCACCGTGTGATTATTATTATTATTTTTTTTTTTAAAAGAAAACTAAAAACTAAAAACTCTATGCCGCCAGTGCGGCCGGCGTCATTTAGTGACCTTACTCTTCAAAAATAAAATTTAAAAAAAAAAAAAAATTCTCTGAGAGGCACCCGTGATTAGTGGATCAATCGTACCGAGTTCTGTAGGCCCACGTCTCCCAGGAGCAATTGCAGAACGAGTTCCTAATCGCGTTGGTGGAGGCAGTGAATTTTGACCTCTGCCCCCTCCTTCTCTTCTTTTTTTAAGGATGATCTGTAATCTTCACTACGGGCCCAAATGAAAAAGAAAGAGTTCCATTATATGGTCTGTAGACTTGTCATCAAAATAGTCAGGATGTGGGTTTCGGTTAATAAATTAAAAAATAAATAATATTTTGATTTTTAAAAAAAAAAAATTTCAAATGTTCTATTAAAAATCAATAAAATGTATAAAGAATTATAAAAATAACTAAATCCGCGTTTTCTTCTTTTTTTTTTTAAATTATACATTTTATTGTCATAATTACACATCTAATAATCTTGAGTAGAAAATTTGAAAATTTTAAAAATATATATTTTATTAAATAGGACCCAGATTCTGAATGTTCTTATGCCAAATCTTCCCGTCATAAACATTTATCTTTTTGCTAAAAAAATTGAACGTTTATCTTTACGGAACAAAAACCCATCTAAACCAATCTTTCGCTGTTGCGACTGAAAAAATAATATAATTTCCGGAAATTCCAACTCTTGTGAAAAAATTAGGGGGGGGGGGAACAATGAAAACCCATGGATAATTTGTTGTGCTGCAGAAAAAGCAAATTTTCTAAAGTCAGCCTCTGATTCACAACAACACAAGGAAAGTGATAAGCAGGGGCCCAGACAGGGGGGAGCTTTCTTGGGAGGTCGAGTGCGAGATGGCCGTCCTTTGGGACGACACTTGGAGTCACCAGAAAGAAATCCTTTCGGTGAGTAATTATATTATTTTATTATACGTGGAAATTGGCTGACTACGGCACCTGACACCGGCGTTTTTGGTGCTTATACTTTTAGCCGAGGGAGGCTTTCTCGGCTGGTGGCTACTTCGTTATATTGGGAATTTTCTTGGACCGTTCCCTTTGCATTATGCGTTATTTGACCTAGACGCCGTCGCACCCGCACCGTCGGCTTCGCCAACGGTTCTCTGAATCCGAACTCACGTGGGCTAATCCATGAACCGACAAAATTATTTTACGAAAATGCCCCGCTTGAAAATTGACTTCTTTGGCGGCGCTTCAGATTTTTTTTTAATTATTTTTTATTTGGAAAGAAACACGTGCTAGTTGATAAATCGATATATTGTGATTATATAAAAAGGAAATGTTTTATTATTTTATAAATCTTAAATTCTATATTATTAATCAATACGATTTTATTATATTTTTTTTAACAAATGAGTGTAAATTTTGTTAATTAAGAACCTCGCCGAACAAGATGAGTAATTTTTTTTTTATTAATTTCTCTTTCTTAACCGTTAAGATGAATGTTTTCTCCTTCATTAAATTAGAGATTGGGAAAAAAAAAATCATTTTGCGAATTTATATATACTTATCTTCATTCACCGAGGAGGAAACAAACCAATTGGTGCACAAAAATGTCACATCGCATTTTGACAATCAAAAAATCAATTTATTTCATGTGAGCAAACGAGGAATTGAAAGATTTAGTAGCGAAATGTGCACAAACTTCTCATGCCAAGCAAAAGAAATGCGTATTCTAAATGTCATAATCCATGTTGGCAATCAAAAGATTAATTCATTCATGTGTGCAAACGAGGAATTGAAAGATTTACAGCGAAATGTGCACAGACTTCTCACGTAAAGTATAAAAGATACGCATATTCCAAGAAAGATGGCAAATTGGCAATTGAAGACACGTGCCCCGTAGGTCCAAGGAACGCCATTAGATTCAGCAAACACACCCCTCTGGCAATAAGTTAAACTCCACCGGTCCAGCCTAACACTACGGTTCAAAGAAACTGGCAAGTATTGAAAAGGGACAAAACAGGCATGCCCCAACTCGTTCTATGCATGTATGTGAAACGTTTAATCTCTTGACAAATACCCCCTGGAGCCCCACCTACACCTTGTGTTCACTTGAAGCGACGCTATACTCGCAGATTCAGCTCGGCACGCCTCGTCGACTTAGGCACACGCGGCTAGTCAGGTTCTTGGAATACTGTAGCTAACTCAAAACCACCCTTCTTCACCGTACATTTTCTGGTCTATGAACCCAAAATAGAAACTACAACAAAGAAATCATAGCGAAGAGTCTCGGCGAGTTGCGGCGGCGTAGACTGTGCTAGCTATTCTCATACAATTTTGTGTTTTTTTTTTTATCAAAAAAAACAAAAAAAAAGAAAAAGAGAGAGAATTGAATCTGTGCTTAAAATCCACAGATTCTCAAATTCACAGTTGCTCAGGCTGGAAGGAAAGGCTATTTTTTTTCTTCTTTCTGGCGGTGTGTGCTGTCATATAAAGAAAACTAAATATCTATTTTCTTTTTTTTCTTTTTCTTTTTTTTCCTTTAAATACAATGTCGTTTCGTTATGTAAATAATATATGGTTGGGTCCCAATGCTGAAATTAAGAGCGGCGGAACAACGCAGGAGTAAATTTAGTATTTTATATATTCTTCCGTCGAACGTGCTAACATGTGATGGCTAGGTCGGCCGACCAATGAAAATCGTGGCGTCACGCTCTTAATTTTATCGAAGATTTTTAATTTGATTCATTTAAAAAAATGTAATGAAATTAATTTAATATTATATATATGCCCACATAAAAAAATTAAGTGAAATTTAATTAAAATAAAAAAATATGTAATTACAAATAATAAATGAATTTTATTTAAAATAAATAAATAAATGTAATAAACATTCAAAATTTTATACGTTGTATGAGACCGAAATGTTACAGAATGATGATGGCACAATTGGCACAAGTTGGCCATGTTCTTAATTTAGAAATTTGGTATGCTTATCATGCAGCTGGCCGGGAAAGAGGGCGATCTGCACACTGCATGCCCCAGCTTTTCTTGGCACAAAGCACATTAATACGTGCATGCACGCAGCCGTACCCATCCTGTAATCACATTAACTGCACAATGCATGCAGCCATCAATAATGTATTTAGATTGGGCAGAAAATCTTTTGCCCGGCAAACAAGCTATCTGCCTTTTTCACTATTTCCTTCATATATAAAATATAATAATAATATTATTATTAATATTAATATTGTTGTTAGCAAATTTTTATATGTAATTACTGATTCGAACACTTCAGTATGCAGTTAATTTAAGTATTACACATTGGTTTAATAAAAAAAGAATTAGATATTAATATTTTTTCGGATATTTGCAGACAAAATTAATTAGGTGATACAAATATTGTTAATATATATATTTTTTAAAGATTGAGTTATGTGTAAAATTTTCATATATATCCGCCTACGTTGCAAGTGTAACTTTTTAAAGTAGCAGGCATGTTATGCTAAATAAATAAATCAATAAATAAAAACTTTCTTTAATAAAGTCGCGGTTTAATGGAGTATTTAATATTTTAATTGTATATTTACAATGCCCATGTTCCTCTAGAGAGGGATTCTTACCCATGCTTCCAACGCGAGGTACAACGTAAATGAGCTGTACTTTTATCTTTATTTGAGATCATTTTGGATGTCTTCCACCACAAGCAGCCATGTTGTGTCAGTGCCCCTTTCATTTTGGATGTCATCATCCCCTATTTCAACTGAACAATTTTTAATGACGAATATTTATAAACATATTCCTAAAATTTGTTGCAAAGAACAATTTTATATATTAAAATTTAACGTCTAATATCACTTTGGTTTGTTTCAAATTTTTTTTTTGCTCTGATTCAATTTTTTTTAAATAAAGAAAGTTTTATAAAACAAACTAAAAACTATTCTTTCTATGCATATATTTGAATTCCTAAACATCATTATTTATTTTATCTGTATTTCAATTCCTAAAGGTCATTTTCATTTTCATAATTAACCCATTTCATCAAAAACAGAGGAATATCATATGAATTGAATCACCGAATGTGCTAGACAAACGGGGCATTAACATTGATTTGCGATTGCCAACTGCATGTTGCACGCCCCTTTGGGACCTTTAAGGTCCAAATTAGAAAGCTACTTATTCGGGCATGTTCTCAAAAGAGACGCTCACATGAAAAAACATTCAAAGCCACGAGACATTAATTTTACAGATCTTCCTCTCTTGAATTAACAAAATAAAGTATTTCCAGGCTTGCATTCAAAGAGAGCTTTTTTCTTTAAATTAAAGCGCTGACATATTAAATCAAATGTCACTTAAGATTTTATATATATATATATATATTAGCGTCGACCAGTGTGTTCATAGTTCCAGAGAATCGCGTAAGGGTGAAAGGACAGAAAACTAAAGTGGACTTAATTGTTTCTCACTATTGAAATCCACCATCCCTCGTTCTTGTAAATCGGTCATCTCTTAAAACGCATGAAAAAATGTTGAATAACTGCCCCTCTCTTTACTGTGAAAATGTCAATAATAAATGAAATAATAATAATAAAACTTCTATCATCTATCATTTTGGCTGCATTTATTTTTTTTTCCATGCAAATGTTCATCATTTTAAGGGGGGTTTGACTTGAAGGAAATTGAGCTTTAACAAGGGCAAGCTACCAATCATTTGACTTGACACGTTTCTCTTATAGAAGTTGTTAAAACTCTTAAATCCACTAGCGCAGGTATGAATAATATGCTAAATGTATAGAGTTTATTGAATATTATTGCTGAAAGATTTATACTTAACATTAAACAAAGGGAAAAAATTCCTTTTTTATTTTAAAACAAAAACCAATAATAAAAATTCAATTATTTAGTCCAATAAATTGAATCTAAATTATCTAATGCCAACGAGTTACTATGAAGTTTATGAAACACTTGCGTTTCCTTTTTGTTGTTGTTGTTGTCCCATACCTTGTCAAAAAAGTTTTTTTTTTTTTTTTAAAAAAGGGAATTATGAGACTGCATGAGAAGTATGATTTATTAAATTATAATTAGGAAATTACTTTAGAAAGTGCCTCGCGTTGAATATGTGTATCACTTTCCGGTTGGAGAGGGGGAAAAAAAAAAGGAAAACTGAGAAGGAATTGCCGCGTGAGTGCAAATCAGCGTGCCGAGGACCCAGCAACCATGCTTCCAAAACGTCACGTCGTCGCTTCAGCTAGAATCCGACTTCCACCAAAGATCCGGAAAACCAAGGAATCATCCTTCCATATCACGTGCATTTATTATTCAAAGCCAGCAAGCAATCTTATATAAATAAATAAATAAATAAAATTTTATTAAACCTACGAACCTCCTCCTCGTATATAAAGCCCAACCCTTTTGCGCCACCAGTTAATTGTGTTGTGCCTTTGCCTTGAGACTTTCCTCCAAGAGAAGGAAAAACCATAACCCTTTGCCGTCGCTTTTTTCCGTCAAAACCTAGTAACGAGGTCTGGGTCCGATGGAGTGGGTACGAGGAGAGTCGATTGGCTGCGGAAGCTCCTCGACGGTCAGTCTAGCAATACCCAGAAAAGGCTTTGATCGGTGTCTTTCAACAATAGCTCTGAAATCTTGCAGTGTTTTCGAATCTTCTTTGCTCGAGAACGAGAAGGCGGCTTTGAATCAACTTGGAGAATGCCCATATGTAATCAAGTGTTTCGGAGATGGTCATACTGTGGAGAATGGCGTCGGATTGTATAACTTGGTTTTGGAGTACGCAGACGGCGGCAGTTTGGCACATGTGGTCAAGAAGTCCGGCGGTGGCTTGCCGGAATCCGACGTTAAGCGGTACACAAGATCGACGCTTAAGGGTCTTTGTCACATCCACGCAAAAGGGTTTGCTCACTGTGATATAAAGCTTCAAAATTTGTTGCTTTTTGGTGACGGCGAATTGAAGATTGCGGACTTCGGATTGGCCAAGAAAACAGGGGAAAAACAGAGCAGCGTAGAAATTCGGGGAACTCCTCTTAACATCGCGCCGGAATCGGTGAACGAAAACGAGTACGAGTCACCGTGCGATATCTGGGCACTTGGGTGTGCGGTTGCTGAGATGGTGGCCGGAAAACCGGCGTGGGATTGCATGCCGGGAACAAACGTAGCCGCCTTGCTAATCCGAATTGGAGTAGGAGGCCAACTTCCGTCAATCCCGCAAGAATTTTCCGAAGAAGGGAAGGATTTTCTTTCGAAGTGCTTTGTCAAGGATCCTAAAAAGAGATGGACGGCTGAGATGCTCTTGGATCACCCTTTTCTTACATTGAAGCACAGCGAAGAGTTGCCGTCGGCATCTCCGAGACGCGCTTTCGATTTCCCAGACTGGGTTTCGACTCAATCGTCGCCAAAATCTCAGTTTTGGTCTGATGCTGAAGTGGAATCAATATTTGATACGTGGTTTTCGGGTTGTTCTAGTTCGCCGACGGCGGACAGAATCCGGCGGCTGACGACTGATCAGAAATGCGATTGGTCACATTCCGGAAGTTGGGTCACTGTGAGGTGAGGCAGAGCTGGAGTGCAAAAAGAGATTCAAGCAACTTTGGGAGATCATTTTTTTTTGGGTTTCTCCTCGGGTGGCGCCGACACATTTAGATTTAAATGACGTTTCTTGATAATTTTACTATGTAAATCAATAGGAGAGCGATTAAGATTTGATTGTTTTATCCAACTGATTCTAGTTGATAGAACAGCCTTAATGACTGGTGCCTCAAGCGGCCGTCGTACAGAACTTTTTTTTTTTTTTAAAATCGATTATTCTTTCAAGAAATTCAATATTTGCAACGGTCTTGAATTTTATTTCTCGGGAACATTTTTTGCGCTGATTCGTTTCCCCTTTTGGCAAATACATGGGATTTACCAGCGTAATTGAGGGCATATGAACAGTGGTTCCTCTTACATTCTTCATGGTCGCCAATCAATCCCAGTTGATGGCTCGCTGGATTAGTTATTTTAAGTTTTTTTAAGTAGTCATTTAGTGACAAATGAACACGCGTTGAAGTAAAGTAATCTGACGAAACTCTTAAATAAATTGCACATACTTATATACTTCCATTCATATTGCTATTTAGTCCAACCCTTTTAGGGTATCTTGATTAGATTGTTAAAAATCAACGTCTCAGAAACCGGGCAAAATAGCACTGCTTTTACTTTAACGAAGGGAAAAAAAAAAAGGAACTTTTCTTAGACTAGATGACATGCTTGAGAGAGAAGCGAAGTTTCCTTACTCCTTACTCAACCGTCGAATGAGGAATTGGAATGTCGTTTCACTGGTTATTGTCACTCAATTAAGTGCGAGTAAGGGTTCGTGATGAACCCTCTTTTGGTCTGCCCATAAATGTGGGGAAATCATCCAGGAATACGTTCTCCCGATTCTTTAGGGGTACCGTATACGGCGTGTTCTCCATGATTGGTAGCCTTACTCTTCTCCTTAGTTGGGAATCAGAAATTTAGAAAACCTAGGACATTGGAGCTTCTTTTATCTCAACTTCCATTGAATTGCTTGTCGAAATTCAAAATAGGAAAAGCACGAGCAAAACTTCGCCGTCTTGCAAATAGAGGAAAAACAATTGAAGTAATTCAAACGACAAATTGCATGGAGCTTGATGTACACATACCCACGATGCGATGCGTGGCCAGTGTGTAATTATTCAGAACAATTTAAGTGGTTTTTTTTTTTTAAAAAAAATTATAGATAAATTAAGTAGTTAGTAATGGGCAGTATCATTCATTTGAAAAAGAAATATCATTATTGGTTAACCGTGCAAAGTTGTGACTCTCTGTGAATTTGAGGGTTTGCATTACACAAAATAACTCGCCATGAAAAGAAAGCTAAGAAAACGGTGAGTCATTAAAAATGTTTAATATTAATTTCTTAAAATAATATTCAATAGTTAAAAATTTATATTTAAATTTTTAGCATTTCATATTTTAATATTAAAAATAAGTGTAAAAATAAATAAAATTATTTTTATTGTCTAATTTACTGTTTAATAAATTTTTTAATTAAAAAAAAATCTAAGACTAAATAATCATGCAATAAGCAGTATCGAAATGTTGGTGCTACTTTATTAACCCGCAATACACGAAATGGATGAGATCGGTAAGATCTCAGCAATTACCATTTGACAATTCATGCTCGATAACTTTGATTGGGTTGCATTGTCCATGTGAGATGGATGCGACATTTTCCATTGAAATATTTGCAACTTCGGAAGTGGGCCACAAGGAAAACTGGATCGCCATAACTGATATGCGGGCCTTGTAGCAAAATACATTTCGGAAATGGGTTGTATGGTTAGAAAGGTTGGGCGATTTCTCTGGCCTGTTTTCATGTCTTACACGGAGTGCCATCGGCGTCTACTCTTTAAATTGTATATCATTAATATGCACCTTGCGAACTGTTGTTCAATTCAAGCAAATACTTTATCGATGCAAAAGCCCTAGCCAATGCATCCACCACATTTATCCTCAATAACAAAACCTTGCTTGTTATTGTTACTCTCAATTAAATCATATTTGCACCCACGGAACAATGATATATCTATAAGCAAATTTTACGAATAGATGTTACAAATACACGTGACACCAATAAAATTTGTCATTATAATGGTGGATCTCGTAACTACATTTGAAGTGTCGTATTGAAATTAGTGAAAAATGCGCTTATATACTTGATGCAATTTATGTTGACTAAAAAAATCAATAATCTTAACTCCAAAATATTCAAATCAAAACAAAATGAAATTCAAAAATTCAATAATCTTAACTCCAAAATATTCAAATCAAAACAACATGAAATTCAAAAATCCATTAAGGCAAACCCATTTATATGATTATCTCGTTGTGTATAGAGAAGAAAAAAACTGTATAACAAATTTAGGACCCCTTATGTTTCCAACACACGAGATAAATAAAGTAATAAACTCTTATAATTATGAGTTTTCACTGGTAAGCACACCTGTTGCTCAGCGAGGCTGCGACATTTAGTTTCCGAGGATGCATGACCACAGAGCACTGTACCTTCTCGTAAAATTTGGGCTTGACCAGCCTGCCCAATACATAAGCTCGTGATCGAATTATGAAGTTCAGTGTTAATGGCACGGGGTCAATGGGTGCCCCATTTAGAGTGCTCAAGTTGGATCCCCCGCCATATAATGGGATACCCTTTCCTTTCACCGTCACTGTCAATGGTCTCTGGCTCTTTCTTGACTGATAGAACTTATTTATCTGCAAATTTGATCTCAGTTAGTCAAATCAATGCAGAAACTGACTGACGGTGTTACCTTCGAAAATACTCATGCAGTTGGAGTCTCCTATAATGAGATGGCTATCTTGTATTACCCTCGGAAAGGTAAGTGTTGTGCAACACTTCTAAAACTCGTTTGTCTTTTACCGTCCAAAGGATCTATGTGTCAAGATGCACGCCAAACTAAGTTTGCCTCTCATATCCATAAAAAAAAATCGCTTCCCAATGCCAAAATAATTGGATTGTCAAGGGAACTAATTCATCGCATCCAAGAATTTAATTCAAATTTGGAGATATAGGTATGGTTACTTAATGCAAAAATGCAAGACATATATTAATAATTTAATATATAAAAACGACTAGAAACTCAAATTTTTATTATTTAAATTTTAAATTTAAGATTTTAAAAAATAACATGATATTTATCAAAATAAAAAGAAATATTTTTACTTAAATGAGTCTTCTGACGTGAAAAGATAACAAAAAGTCCCACAGGTATCTAATATTTTGGCCTACAATTTATTGTCTTTGCATCATCATCTAGGATGACAAAATCTGTCAGATAATTTCAATTTACTACAGTCCAGTCCTATCTGACAGACTTGCGGGCTCGTTTAGGCCAATTTGACACGATCACTAGGCAAGGTCTCAAATTAGGCTCCGCCCCATGGACTACGCTAGGTTCATGTACGAAAGAGTGACTAGACTTTTGTTCTCCTAACGCTAATTATGCAACAACCGGCCGAGATCGAAGCTTTTGTTCCCACGGGGGAAACTTTCACGCCCATACCGTAAAATAGAATGCACAATCCGACACTTATTTCGGTGATGGTCAAGACTGCTTACAGTGCCAGTGGCCACGGTGAGTTGGGAATAAGATAATTCAATAGGCGTTGATGTCACGTGGACTCCAAAAAACGTAGCAGTGTTGCGAAATGTGAGCTTCACTGTGCAGTTCACGGTCACCATCTCTGTGGCCACTCCTGAGAAGTCCGCACCAGCTTGTACCGTAAAATGATCAAATGCAATGCTCTACAAGTAAAGCCACCGACAACCAATCCTGTTATATCACTCGTTTTAATTTCCTTCGCTATCGGGGATGAAATGGAACAAAAAATTTTATTTGCTTTCATTTTACTCCATCGTAACGCGAAAATGAGAAGCTTGAGTCGCAGAAACACACTTTTTGCGAAAATCAAATGTAAGGCTTCTAGTGAATTAAAAATGAGGTGTATAGCTGGGAAATTGGACGTGTAATTTACCTTCATGGTGATGGTGGGTTTCTGAGCCCGACTTGCACCCCAAAGGATGAGAGAGAACAGAGTGAAAAGGACAAAGAAGCCCACAAAAAAAGCAAGAAAGTAACAACGACGAGGAATCCCGTGTGGGGCAATGTCACCATCAAGAAGGCACTCTTCCTCAATGGCATCGAATGCTTTCCAGCCGGACTTGCCTTCTTTACGAGTGGCAGATCGGTCGTCGGTCTTGTGCCGTTGGCTGTGGGGCTTCAGGGAGCCAGAGAAGCGCGTGGAGGAGGATTCCCGCGAGTGAGGACCCAAGGAGGAGTTGGAGCGAGAATGAGGTGGAGACCCCACCGGGCTGATGAGCACAGGGCTGGAGTGGAATGAGTTTGTGGTTTTCTCTCCATCGTGGGAGTCCATCGAGGGGCTCTGCACATAGTACACCGGCCGGCCGCGAGGCGGAGACGACCTCGTCTGCGATGACCGAGTCAGGCTGCTTACATCCGAGTCTGTCTTGGACAGATGTGCTGCCATTGTCGGTTGATTTGGTGCAATTTTTTTCGAACTGTTGGGAAGAAGTGGGGGAGAAAAAAAGGAAAAAAACAGAGAGTAATGGTTTTGTTTGATTGTTTTCTGAGTAATATAGGATCTCCTAAACGTACGTTATGGTGGTTCACGTTGTGTTTTGGTTTGTTTGATGTTACCGATGTCCTGTTTAATGGAAGTAATTAATGGGGAAGGTGGACCTGGCATACCGTAGCTTGGAGGTTGTCTACTTGATTTCTTGCCCTTCTTTTACAGCGCAATCTGCTCAGCTTTTTAACACTTTTTTGAGGAGTCGAAAGCTTCCAAGTTCAACGTTCAAACAAAGCTGATATACGTAAGCAAATTGGAGGCATTACGCTTAAAGTCAATAGAACTGAATTGAACGGACGATCAAAAAGCGAAAAAGAGGGGGATTGAATAGAGGGTATATATTTCGTCAAAGAGAAAAAAAGACAAAAAAAAAAAAAAAAAAGGAGATTGAAAGATGATTTCAGTGCACAATTGGTTCAAATTCTATCGACTCTGGCTAACAAATAAGCCTTCCAAATTGAAACGCGCATTTTGTCTTTGTGAAGACAACTTGCAGATCGAGAGGGGTTAAATCCAGTTCCGGTTGCTGACAAGACCTGACTATTATTTTGAACCTCTAGAAGTCTGCGCCCTGCCAAACCACTTCGCTTCTAAAATCGCACTCCGTTACGGGGACGAATTTCTCCAGACGGGTACAGAAGACACGTGGGCCCTCCGTGTGGTTCTCACTTTTTTTTTTATATATATATATATAATATGAATATAATCAAAATGTATATATATATATGTGTGTGTGTGTGTGTAATTAAATAATAATTAAAAACAAAAACAAAAAACAAAATGAACGGGACCCATGCTGTCACGGTCTCTCGCTCCCCCGTCGGCCCACCCGGTCCACTCAGTTTTTTCCATTAAAATTGTATTTCCTTTGACTGCAAAGTTTTTAAGCATAGTCCTTCTTGGCAAGTTTTGATGCAGCTGAGATCCAAATGCAAAGCCATAAATTAGAAAAACTGTATACTTAAATTGCCAAAACGAACGCTGTGGAATGGTGGAGCGGAGCTGGACCCAGGATTGAAGGGCGACCCACAATATCAATCTCAAGATTTGCAAAGATCTGACTCGAAAATTCGCTGCCCCCCAATTATATGCTCGTGTGTGTGTGTGCGTGTGCGTGTGCGTGTGCGTGTGTACTAGTTGCCCACCATAGACAGCTCGCCTCTCACATGCCTGACTACCAAATTGGAACCCTGGAAGAAGTTAAACAAGATGCTACAATTTTCTTTACTTATACAAGTCACGCGTTGGACATTTATTTCATGGACATATTAGTTGTTGGGCTGAACGTGACCACATGCTCCTAATTGTCAAAAAGCCTACCACATTTTTAGCCGGAGATTTGTTCTTTCGTTTCTTGAGTTGAACTTTGGACAATTAGAAAAAGAACCACAACAGTACCCTTAAGCTAATTCGCATAATTAATTTACTTTAGGTTGCACTTGCAATGAAGTCGCAGAAAGTGCTAGAATGTGTCCTCCACATCAGAGACCATTGTGAAATGGATCTCCGATATATTCAAATGACTCTGAGGATATCTACGCATACCAAGTTCGGGTGACCGATACACCACAACTTAGCTATGCAGAAAATCGATTCCTACAATTTTTGTATGTGAAAAAGCAAGATATATAACAATAGCATTCATTTGTCTTCGCCATAGATCAGGATTTCTAAACTAATCGTATGTTACCAAGAACTGCATATCAGAAAATTGAATTAGAGTCAATGTTCGCAAATTCAAAGTTTGGTTACTTCACCTGATGCTGAATAAGTTAGATTCCTTAAATGGAATGGCCTTAGCTTTGCCTGTACACAGAACAAACATGCGTGCACAAATGACAAAACCCTGTAAATTCGCTAAATGAAATAGTTGGTGGCCATAGGGGTAGTCATAGGGGAAGGAGAATAAATAAATAAGAACAATAAACACAAGGCAACAAGAAAAACAAACACACACACACACACACACACACACACACACACACACACACATCTATGTGCACATTTAAGCATGAAATAATGCACTAATATATAAGCAGTCTGAGCAAACCAAGACAATGGTGGTGGAATTTTTCATCCATCGATTCTTTCTCAAATTGTCATAATGTATCAAAACCACAATACTGGTATAAGCAAATGTTCCATAGTTTGGAAGCACGTAAAGTCATGTCAGCATCTTGCATTTTATTAGAAGGCGCTTCCTTTCTAGTGCAATACCGTTCAAAGTGAGAAGAATAGGATGAACAATTTGCTGGAGGAGATTATACTTAAAAGTACATTTCCAGTGCCCTAGACTTGGACACTACGAGTCTAGGAAAAAGTTCTTCGGCGTTTTTTTTTTTTTTTTTTATAATTTTTTTAAAAATCTTTGTTAATGATACATGGGCCACACTTGGAAGGTGCCACCTTCGGTACACCGACGTTACCAACTTCATGGGGCTTACTTTCTCCTGCCCATGGGTTTTGATCTGTTTATAACATAGGCCTTCGATATATAAATTACCCTTTTTTTTTCTTTTTTTTTTTCACATATTTTGTTGAGTTCAGTTCTTAGGGAACTTAGAAACTTTGTTAAGCTTTTCTAATTCTTTCTCTGGCATCTCATACATTTCTTTTGGGGGGTGGGTCTTGAGGGGAGAAAATTTTAATATTTATGAAAATGAGAAATATTTTTATTGTATAACTTATGATTTAATATACATTCTAATTAAATAAAAAATAATACCTACAGGTCAAGTTTATCTAATTAATGTGTTTGCAAATATATTGTATAATTTTGATTTGTTATGTATTCTGTAGCCGGTTTCATATTTGCTGTTCACTTGTTTAAATCCCTGCCAATGAAAAACAGGGGTTTCAGCTCCGTTCACCACGAGATGATCATACTTGGTTTTTCATTAATTTCGTCCTAATTCAATTATTTCTCTGATGTGTCTCAATTTGAATGTATTTTTAGCAATAGAAATTATGCATTTCTTGGAATTTTAGTTGACGCCATTGTAGAACTTAATACCAAAGGTCCCCAGCATTGACAATGGGCCAGTTAAAGACTTCGAACCTTTAGGTTCTTATTGGCTTGATTTGCATTTTGCCGAGTCTGTACAATACTATCATCGTGGAAGACTACGTTAATCAAATACATGCAGTTTGGGATTTTCTTATTTTACCTAAACATCATGAATATAAGATGCTGTAGTTTAAGCACAAGTAGGCCAGAGATGGGTCAACCTGGATATGCCTAGCTACATAGTACCAAAGCTTTGCGCTTGAATACTGTTGGCAGCATGCAATTGGTCATTTTGCAGTTGAAAAAGTCAATACTCCAATGTTCGAATGAAGGAACTAGCTTCTCATATGTTCTTCATGTTTTGTTAAATAAAAAAAACCAATGTTTTCTTCAACATGTCAGTGCGCAGATCAACACTCTTTTGTGCCATTTAGAAAAGCATAATTGGGCATCACGTTAGAGATTGATTTTATTTTATTTTGTTTTGTTTTTATTTTTGTCTTTTGGGGTGCGAATAAGATTTATTTTATCAGGATTTACCCCTAAAAAACATCATGAAAATTTACGTTTATATGCTAAGTAATGATAGAAGCACTAAAAATTTCACAAGCAATTTTTTTTCTGTTTTTTTTTTTTTTCAACTGAGTGAGACTCACGTGAAGTGGATCAACAATTTTTAATTTTCCTAAGAATTTCACATGCTTACATTTATGGTTGAGATTTTGATACGATGCAATATTGAAAAATATATAATTGAGTAATATTATTTTTTGGTAGTAAATGATGAGACTCATTTCTTCACTGAATCGTTATGAAATCTTTGTAGACGGAAATTTTTTGTGCTTCGTATAACACATAACAATTGTAAAACAAGTCAGGATGGTTAATAAAAAATCTAAGTAAAAATTCCAATACCTACCAAAACCTTGTATCGTATTTAGCTGGATATAGAGGGATGCCACCAAATCCACTTTTTGATAGGCGACATTGAAAAGTAAGCTTTAAGTGAATCATAAAGAGAAATTAGACGTCATTAATTTAATTCATTTTAAACGCAAATGTATATATTATACCATGTTACCATAGATTGTATAAATTGTAATTAACAATAGAGAACTATATCGTTAAATTTTAAAAATTCAATTAAATTTGTTACCATCCATAACATTAATGATATATTTTTACGATAAGAGCTAGATGGTCATAATTTGATGGACACTTGGTTATTTATTTTTTACGGAAAAAAAAAAAAAAGAAGGTAACCGGAGAACTCTATTTTTATATTAACCCGTAATTTTATAACGTGAATGTGCATCTTGGACCGGATCGAATGCGTGGAGTGAAACTCTATCAACACCTAAAGGAACTAGAAAAGCCTTTGCCCTCTGTCTCTCCGTGACAAGTCACCCGCCGCCAAATTTGTAATAGTACGTTTCGTCTGTCTGGCCGCCGGTCCATTAAAGGCCAATGAAGGCCATAGTTCCAAATCATTTTCCTAAGGTAGCCCCAACCAAAAGAGTATTCGCCTGAAAATCTCGCACCCCTCCCCCTCCCTCTCTCTCTCTCTCTCTCTCTCTCGCTACGTGATCCAGAAATGAAGGCAAGATGATCACATTCCCAACTCCCATCTTATTTATTTCTTTTGTTTTGAATCTTCTTCTGGGTGAGATTCATAAACTGTTTAAACATGTGAAACGCTTTCTGTTTCTGTCTTACCTGCTGCAGGGATCGACAATTGTTGTTGATGTCCGAGTCCAACTCCTTATTGTCGCCCTTTGTTTCTTCGGTTCCAGATGCTCCGGTCTCAAGGTTCTCTGTTGATTTCACTTTTTTTTTTTTTTCTCCTTTTTAATAAGGACATCAGGAAAACAAAAAACAAAAACAATGTTTCGTGTTTTGTCGGGTCCTTGTTTTCTGACAATGAATCTGCAGCTTGGAGAGACTTGCGCTTCCGATACCAACTGCGACGCCGGATTACGCTGCGAGAGTTGCCCCGCAAATGGAAATACCCGACTCCGATGCACCCGGGTCCAGCCGTTGAGCCCGACAGAAAAGGTGGGCCATATATATATATATATATATATTTATTGTCTAGTAGTCAACTAAAGCTTTCGCGTTCCTCTTTGTATTTGGTTTTTTGGCAATTGAAAATGTGGTGATTGGAGAGGTTGCATTGCGTGTGGTGTTGGATAGGTAAAAGGGCTGCCATTCAACAATTATTCATGGTTAACTACACACAATTCTTACGCGCTCAAGGGTGCTAAATCTGCCACCGGTTCGGATTTGCTATCTCCTACGAACCAAGAAGACTCCGTCACCAGTCAACTTCAGGTGAAGACTTTTTAATCTTTACGTCTCTCTCTCTGTCCATGCTTTTTTTGACCCTTCCATTTCCTGGAAAGGTAAAACTAAGGCCGTTGGCCTGTGCAGGACTCTTTTTTGGTCAATGTGTCCTTTTTTTTTTTTTTAAATTTTCTGTTCCTCATATTTTTGGGTCCTTCCTCCGGGTTCCTTTCTCCGGGGGGGGGGTGTTCTAGACCGGCACGTAGAATTTGAAGTTTCTTTTTTTTTTTTGGCCCATAGAATTTCCCCATAATGGTCTTGTTAAATGGGGACTTTAGTGTGCCGTAGGGGCACGTCGAATCGAAGTATTATTCCAGGTGGCTGAAGACGCAGCCAAGTGTCTTGTCCAATTATTGTCCTCTTTGATTGTACAATAAGCATTCATGCTAGTTGGACCCTCCCCCGAAAAACAAAGCACAGCATTCATCTTTCTGGAGCAGGTAAAAAAAAATCCCCCTGCATAGTTTTATAATCCTTGGTGGGCCCATGAAAAGAGAGAGAGAAGTTATTCTTTTTGGCCACCCACTATGTGAAAGCTGTTTTTTCTCTGTTTTTATTTATTTATTATTATTTTCAGAATCCGTGTACAACTCTTGTGTTGCATATGATTATCTTTCTGACATCCGAATTTTTATCTGAATTTCATATTTGTTTTGTGAACGAAAAAAGAAAAAAAAAAAAGCAAACTAAGCTTCACAAGACAATCGTCGGATTCTTTTTATTTTTTGGTTGAGATTCCAAATTTCACTATTCCTATCTGATTCCTTCTTTGTTTCGTCACGCTATATTCTGCTTACAACTGTAGTCCCTTTGTAGAATGGAGTTCGAGGGCTTATGCTAGACATGTATGACTTTGAGGGTGACATTTGGCTATGTCACTCCTTTCGTGGCAAGTGTTACAACTTCACAGCATTCGTAAGTACATTCAATATTGTTGTTCAATCTCCTCTACCATAAACAATATCTATACTTGGAGAGTGACGTCGTAACAACTTGATCTTTCTGTCTCCAGCAACCTGCCATTAATGTGCTCAAAGAGATTGAATCGTTTTTAGCCGCGAACCCATCAGAGATCATCACTATTTTCATTGAGGATTATGTGACATCCCCGCAAGGCTTGACCAAGGTTTTTAATGCGTCTGGTCTAAGCAAATACCGGTTCCCAGTGTCAAGTATGCCTAAGAGTGGTGGAGATTGGCCCACGGTAGATGATATGGTCAAGCAGAATCAGCGTTTGGTTGTGTTCACTTCCAAATCAGACAAAGAGGCTTCTGAAGGAATTGCCTATAATTGGAGATATGTGGTAGAAAATCAATGTGAGTTTTATGTTCCAGCCTTTCTCAATTGTGTAATTATTGGTTGATCAACCAACTTGATTAATGATGAGAAGATGAGTTTCAACTAAAATATTAGTTTAGGATGAAATGGGAAGTGTGTAGCTTATAGCATTCTGTGGAGATCTTGAGGGTGCTCATTAGGCAAGGGTCTCGCGTTCGGTTTTGGTAACATTCTTAAAGGCTATGGTCATGCCTAATTGTGATCCTGGGCTGGTTTTACAGACGGAGACGAAGGAATGAAGGCAGGTTCGTGTCCAAAACGTGGCGAGTCACCTCCTCTCGATACAACAACGATATCTCTATTTCTTCAGAACTACTTTCCAAGCAATCCAAACTTCACTGGAGCTTGCCTAGATAATTCGGCTCCGTTAATTAGCATGATGAACACTTGCCATCAAGCAGCTGGCAAACGGTGGCCAAATTTCATCGCCGTTGACTACTATCAGGTAGCTAATTCATTAAAACTATGAAGTGAGTCTCTCCCTCGGAGGAAGCAGAGTTTGAAGGAAGTAATTCTGTTTATTTCTTTGACCTGTTCTTTTTCAGAGGAGTGATGGCGGTGGAGCACCAGAAGCAGTAGATGAAGCAAATGGTCATCTCACATGTGGATGCGACAACATTGCTTATTGTAGGGTACGTTAGCTAATGAATGAAGTTCTCTCTCAATGGTCCATGCCATGATCCACCTAAACTCTAAAGCAAGTTGTGTTACACTCGTCAAAGTATTTGAGTACAATCACAGAAACAGTCTCTTTAAAAGCTAAAAACAAAAAATAAGACTATTATGTTTAACTTTTTTTTTTAGATTTCTACAATTTATAAAGTCCAGTAGACTAGAACACACTTTTTTGTTGTTTATAAAGTCACCGACTATTTTCATTGTCAATGTGTCATTCATGAGCAGGCAAATGCTACTTTTGGTACATGCGACGTCCCCCAAATTGCGCCCCCTCCACCGGCCGCTGCCGGAAGCCCCTCCACCGATTCCTCTCAAGTTTCTCCTGCCAACACCGCTCAGCTGGATGTCAGACCGCCGCAACTGCCGCAATTTGTTGGAGCATTTTTAACTGTGGTGATCTTACTAGGGTCATAATAGTTGCCAATTGGCCTCGTCTAAATACATATTTGAACCCCACAAAAATATTTCAACAGATGGAGTCTTGAACCACTTGTAAGGTGTTTGTGTCCATATGACGGCAAAATATAATCAGGCAGAGCATTTATGGACTTCTTATTGATCATAGATCATATTGAGGGCTTTTGATTCGGCTCCTCTCGAGTGGCATTCTTACATGATCAGTCCTGTTACTTAAATCTGAGTCCTCCATCACATATGAAGGAAGATATAATGACTAGTTATTAAACCCAATTCAGACAGTCAACTTGACAAGTGACCCACCAGACACCAAACTAGTTCAATTCGTTAAAAATCCAGTTAGACTGGTTCCCAGTCTCCTAAAACCGAGATTAGGTCCAAGTCCTCTCGAACAACCTTGAAGTCACAATTTGGCCGGTAAACTAATGCAAATTATTAGCTTAAAACTAAGTCAGATGCTAACTTTGTGCGCATGTAAAACAGGACACTTCTAACATCGGCTGTTTTATTTATTACTTTATTGTTGTACAAAATTATAATTGCTGTCAACATTACAGCAATAATGAAACGCAGTTACAGTTTCACTAACATTTTGATTGCGTTAATGATTGACTGAGCTCCAAATCTTGATAATATTAAGGCACATACCAGCTTGAATGTATCTGTTGGGGTAGAGGCATCAATCCGCAACTGTCTTATTGCAATGTCATTTTAGACAAGCTAGTTGTCTCTGATACCCTCAAAAAAGAATAAACTCAAAATGATGGTGTCCCCCGGACAGAAAGCTAAACAAAAGCACTATTCTTTCCCATTACCCGTAGCCTAAAGAAATAGGAAGGGTAAACAATGCAGTGGGTTAATCAACAGAATGTAAATAGAAAATTGCCTCTCCTCTGCCTCAAGCCAATCACTTCCAATTGCATATAGACGGAACACACAGACAGCAAAGTGGAGAGAAAGAATTGGATGTTCTGATAAGAGGAACAACAATCCATTACTTCATTATTCAACTAAGGAACTTATTAATTCAATGTAGGCACAGAGTGATGTCTCATGCCCGACAATAGCAGTAAAAGTAATCGAGTGATTACTTGACCTGCAATTTGTAAACTGTTCTACTGGAATTTTTCCGGTTCAAGTCTCACTGCAGTTCGCCCACAGGTGCTTCATTGAGCCATAGAAAGTGAATGAAGTCATACAATTTTGCAGTCACGCTAACCTGCAAAACCATATGGTTTATTACTACCAAGGTTGCAGGAAACAAGCTTTAGAGAAAACAAGTGATGCAGTGGGTATGCACTACCTTGTATGGAGTAGGGTTCAGCCTTCTCATATGATCAGGCCGCATTTGCTCAAGCTGACTAATGCAACATTCTCTAATGTCCTTGAGGGGCGGTAAATGCTCTCTGGCTTTATCTTTGGGAGGAGGAAAAAAAACGTAAATTCAGCCAAAAGCTACAATCCATTCACAAAAGATATTGATGCATGATGAACCATTACTTGAGCTGCTAAATTACAATCCAACCTCAATCCGCCAGAAAAAACAGGTCAGGGACTCATTTATTTTACCCTGAAAACGAAAATGACTTGAATCTAAACTACTTGAAAATTTTAGGGCCGAGATGAGTTGACCTGTGGGTAGACCCAACCCTAAGAACTTTTTTTTTTTCAAGAACAAAAGAGGTAACATAGAAAATTCTATTATTTGAACATTATATACAAAAAATATAGCTCCTACAATTTCAACTATGCATCTTATGGAAATTATTTTTTAGAGAACAAAACAAGTTTACTATTTCATGTTTCTTTTTATTTTCACTTATTATTTTATTTATATAAATACATTATATACACAAACATACATATAATATGCATGCACACTTGGCTTTTGTGCATTATACATGCATTTATTTTATATAAGTTTTCCTTTATTTATATAATTAATTATCTAATACTTACCTTTTATATTATAATAACATTGGGTCAACCTGGGTTGGCCTTAAGCTAGCTTGAAACCATCTAAACTAAACCCACTTGACTCAAACTGTTTGACACTTCCATCCTATAGAGATTAAATTTGACATTATAACTTGCCTCAAATTTGGCTAACAATAGCAAAATCGTCATGCACCTTGGGGAACCAAATATATGAAACAATAATGTTGGTGCATGTGTATGCATTGCTCGTAGATGAAAGTGTCCAAAACAAAACAATTTAGACTAATGGCTGTCAACTCCAAAAGATAAATGTTGACGGATATCTGCACCTGAGGGCCAATAACACTTCAGAAGCTCCTCAACCTTCTGAGGAACCACATAGGCTCTCTTGGATTCATTAAAAGGATGACGACAGAGAATCCGTTCTCCCACCTGCAAGTTCATTTAGAAAGACTCTCCCTCCGGTTAGTCAGCTATTGGACTTAAGTTGGTGTATAAAGTGTGATTCAAAAGGGGAGATGTGTATAACATCAGTGGCTGGTGGCGTCTATAGGGCATTTATATGTGATACAACTGAGTGAAAAAGCACATCTCCACAATATCTAGATTAACCTAATAGAGAATTCAACAGTCTGAAATCAAAATTTGATGAAACAATCCAGAAGCTTCATTCTATGAAACAAGTTCCTGGAAACAGTATATTGGCATGTCAAAATTTCACATTAGATACAAAATCACTCAATCTCAGTATATGCACTCAAAATGACTTTTTCACTAATAATGCAAGAATCAGCATAAATAGTTTCAAACTGCTCTGTAAAAAATTCTTCTGTAATAAATTGTGCAGATCTCAAATCAAGATTCTCTTTAAATGCATATTCTTAACAGCAGCTTGTACAATGTGGATCAGAATTCAGCATACAACCACTATGAAGCATCAGAACATTGGCAATAAAATCAAACGATGCATTAATAGAATAATATTGGATCACCTTTGGAGATGGCTCATTTTCCCTTGTCATTATGTCCACCAGTGGGTAGCCTTCTTTTCCATACAATCTGTAACACCGCTTTTTACATGGTATGGATACCTAGATAAATTGAGAAGGGCAAAACAGTCACAAGATGATCAAGAGATGCTACAGAAATTTCCTGGGATTGTAACCAAACCTTTGAAACATCTTCGGAGAGTTTCATGCGAGGCTGATCATTTATCTCAACAAGCTTAAAGACACAACCCAAAGCAGCTTGAGAATAGCAAGTGACAAGATATGTTCCTATTCCAAATGCATCTACTTCATGACCCTGTAGAGTAAATAGAAAACCAATCCAGCTAAGATAGACCACTTCAGTGAAATGGGGATAGACATCTTTAGTAAGCATGCAGCTGACCTTGCCAACTGATATGGAAGATGCATGAGAAAAAACAAAAAAGTATTCCCTGTTTCTTAGCACATGCCATACACTCATCTGATCAGAGGCAGAGAGCTACCACATTACACAAAACATTTAAGTGAAACCATATCAGCACACACTCTCTTACAATCTATCACTGCATTCAGTAACTTTTAGAAAATGATACATATGTGAAACCTTTACTTTAGAATAACTACCTGTTTGTTAAGAGCATCTATTGTTTCCTCATTCAGGTCATTACTGGCGGTAATATTCAATTTTCCAAAGCCAGGCACTCCAAATTCCTTCTCAATGTTGCAAAAGAACTTCCGGACCTCACATGACAAATATGCTAGATCACCAGAATCCAGTCTAATGCCCACTGCCTTGTACCTGCATAGAAATCATGTAAACTCACTACTGGAAGAATGAGTGCAATTAAGAACAGTCATTGAAAAGTGTTCAAGATTCCATTGCTATGTAGGCAAAAGAGAAACATTGGATCACCAAGTAGTAATAATGGCAAACAGGCATATCCAGCCCTATAATGTGTAGTATAACATAAAACAAAATATAGGTTGCTCAAAACAGAAATGCTCGCCTATGCCAAGGTGGCCAAACATTATCAGACCATGCAATCTGAACAGTTGGTCATTGAAATAAACTCTTCAAAGGGCAATGATGTTGTATAATCACAATAATGAGATTTTACCTCATACAACTTGTCAAACATCATAAAAATCTAAAGACCAGAATGTATTGTTCACCTTGTTTTATTTGTAACATAGAGAGGATCAAAATTTATCGAATGTTCCAAAATTCAACCAGTGGAATTTTGTCTGCATAATATTCTAGAAGAGAATACTTTTAAATGGATGTCATCCTTAAGAATTTCAATTTTTTTCTTGAGTAGTAATGTAAATACCTTAATAAAATATTCCTAGTATTCATACCATAAATATGATAATATTCCTTATAGTATTGCTTTTGATAACTAAAAAGAACTGGGCATTCCATTAGTTCATGAATTATGATACAAAATCAATCTCTAGCAATATGGTCTCTTTTTCCCCCATGTCTTTTCTTCAACTGAATTACAAATCCCACAAAATAATTGGTCCATTTTATGTCTATTCATTGGGAGAAATATTTATTGAAATGCTCATCAAGCTGACAAAACCAAATTAGCATCATAAAAGATATGTTGGAAGTAGTAGCCTCCCTGGTCAAACACTAGAGAAAAATAGATCTATAGCCAAAAAGCATTTGGAGTTATAATTCTCAGAATTACCCCATGTCATTAAGTGCTAAAGCAACAGCACAAAAGTTAGGGATTCCACTCCTCATAACCTGGACAAATAGATGAAAGAATGGTATTACATAATGATCATTAGTTGAAAATCACCACAGCGAGAGAAAAAGAGAGACAGGAAGGTGGGATACATATTGATGGGTAAAACCATAGATCTAGTTACATGTTTAAGATGGTTATATTAAATCATTAAAAGTTGAGCAAGTTAATGGATATATACACAAAATAATATAAGCTTTTGGTGGCCCAAGATAGTGGCGTAGCATGGAAGCAAGAAATTGTCAAAGAAATCAACATTATACAAATTATAGATAATCGAGTATAACTTTCATTTAATTCTCTTCCATGTTTGCCGATTCTTTTTTTAGTGTCGGCAGGTAAATGCATCTAAACTCATTGTCTGATCAGAAATCAAATACAGGACCCTAAAGTATGAACATAGTATTTGCATCTATGTTTTAGTGTGTGTTTGTGTGTGTGTGTGAGAGAGAGAGAGAGTATTTCTAGGTTATTATGCATGACTTGAACTTCTGTGTTAAACTTATAATCTGAAGACAAACATAACATGAAATGATTGCAATAGACTGCAAGGAAACCATCTTTTCTAGGAAGAAAAGCAGAAGGTTCAGGACTGACAGCCTCGTCTTCAGAAACATCCAAAAATAAAACGTAACATGTTTACTCACATCATATGTATCAACAAGAGCTAGAAAATTATTGGGGAATGCCAGAGCATATGAAGTGAATGCCACCAGCTCACTTTGGTTGGTCTCACCAAAAGTGCCACGTAGCAAATTTGACCACTGCATAGCATTTGAAATGTTAACCAACAGAAAAATGGTGCAAATAAAATTACTTAGGGAGAAAAAAAAAATCCAGTTGAGCAGCAAAGTTTCAGATTCAAGATCAAGCCATTATTCACTGACATGTCTATGTTGCTTTCTCTCTAACACTAAGACTGGCAACACTACATTACTGATCATTGCCATCATTGTGTTGGTTTATTTGTTGAGAAACAAAGATGAAGATAAGAAAATTATAAGTGCAAGAGCAGACAAGCAAGTTCATAACTTTCAATCACAAACGGACATCCTTCAGAACGTGCTTTCCCATTCTAAGCACACAATATGCATAGGACATAAGATTCTCAATAAATAAACAAATATAAACAATTTGGAAAATATTATTACAAGGAAAGCATAAAAAATCAAGGGCCAATCAACAGAACCTGAATCTTGCTTAACCATGTTTGAGCCAAACTAACGAAATCCTCACAGCAAGTTAAGCAATCAGAGCTCTGAAGTGATTTTGAAATTATGTCGTCAGGGCTCTGCAAATAAGTGGATAAATTAGGGGGGAAAAAATAAACCAACCAAAAGGAAGGAAATAATGCTGTTAGATACACATTTTTGGGTACTTGTACAAATGTTCTCATTTAGTCTAAATGCATGCACGCACAACACATTGGTTAAAACCAAGCAATACCCATGTAAAGGACTTGAAGACTAGCAAGAAGTGTCAATCTCAAGTATCAGCCAATGGTCCAGCTGTAAAGAATCTATAATCAATAATTCATATAAAAGGGTGATGTGCTAGGAACTTCGTCCCTTAATTGACTATAATACCCTCACTTTCTAATATTTATTTACTGTGATAACCTTTTAAATTAGATTTCATAGGTTAATATTCAATGGGTGGCTAATATTTATTATGGAATTCAATACTTAGAGATGGCATAATGTGATCCAAACACGAAACCCATGAAAACTATTGCACAATATAACCCGAACACAACTCATCCCATGACTTTCTTCAAGCCACTTTTATTTGTACTAGCTTTTTTTTTTGCACATGCATGTGAAACATAGTGTTCTCTTAATAAAATTAAGTTTAAAATTTTTAAATAATATTTTTAGAATAAATAGAACACTACTAACTACCATATTTATTCTACGAAAGGCTGATTTGGGATCAAAAAGAAAAAGTCATTCTCACAAAATTTAGAATAAAAAAGTGCATTTTATTATCCATTGAATGATTATAATATATTAATTGTGAACTCTTTCACATAGCCATGTTATGGCTTTTGTTAAACTAAGATTAGTATCATATCATTTGAAAATTCATATTCAAAGTTTCATTTTTCTACTTCACTTTGCACTAATTACATATCTGATATTTTTTTATTGTTGAAAGGATTAAAAGATACTAAATTTTCAAAAAGAAAAATAAAAAAGAAAGGCATCAAACTAATAAATCATGTACATCACAGTGCAAAAATGCTAGTAAGAAAAGGAAAAGAAAAGCATCATCTTAAACTAAAGTCGTCTAACCAAAGACACGTGATGTCTAAATTAGCATATAGTGATTACCAACCATAAAGGAGCTAACAAAGGCATGGGAATGTGTTCCACGGAGGGGTATCCCAAATAATCTCCCAGCTGCAACATTACTGTCAAAATGCAACCAAAGGCCAAAGAAGACATAAAAGGATTAAATCTCAGTCAGCAACTACTCGTTACAAAGTTCAGCAAACTTTTCTTCAGAACTTGATAAGGCATATGGATTTAATAATTACAGGCTACATCTTCAATAATATCTACTAACACTAAAGATATTGCAATCATCATTTTTTTAGTATCATTACTAATTCCATTTGTATGTACAAGAATCTATTAGACATAGAAATTGTGTTCCCCATAGTTGTCTCGGAGTGATGTGTCACATTTCTATTCAGCAGAACACATGCCCTTTTCTTTATTATCTCTTCATAAAAAAATCTGGCTCTTGTAAACAGAGCAACAGCTCTATGTTTCTGGTGAAGAAATCCTTTATTGTTAGCTTTCCTTCAGTCAGTATGACTACCCATCAACTTATTGGGGACCCAATTCAGAGTATTACACCTCGGAAACCTATCACTTTACTAAGAAACTAAATATTAGGTTAGGTCACTGTTATAATACCTTATCTTTATCACACAGATTAAAAAAACATAATAAACATGATGAAACAGTATTCTTCCATGAGATCCATCTAACAGACATGAATCAATGCATGATCGAAACTACCATAACAGAGAATTTCAGCAGATATCACCTTGTTGCATCAAATCCTCCCATATAACAGTACTTTGATGCTCCTATTGCACCATCAGGTCCCTACATTAAAAGAGTATCTTGCTCATACAGATAATTTAAGTCAGCATATAATAAAATATAAGGTAAAAAATAGCAGAACATCAACCTGAGCCCGTCGCAACCCAAACTCAAGAAGAACTTTTGTTTTTCCAGCAACAAATCGATGCCTTGCTGCATTTGTTGCCACTAATGATGCATAATTTACAAGATTTAGCAATGGAGTTTCCAGCAATTGAACAACCTAAGCAAATAGAATCGATAAGATTGTTCAAAATTGAATCTATTGTAAAAGAAACATGAAATAACATGGATAAAAAGTAAAAATAACATCAAATAGACTAAAATAGTGATTTTGGAGTTGTAAGCATAAGAGACAAACAGAAAACCATTTTGGTTGTACTCACAGCAACTGGCCCACCGATTCTCATCAGGGGTACCTTTGGGAAGACAACTGACCCCTCTGAAATAGCATACACTTCGACATCAGAGCAGTCTAGTCCTCTAAGGTAATTGAAGAAGCCATCCTATAGTTTAGCACTAAACACTAATCAGATAACCATTAAATTTGTGAGTGGAATTTACACATACCACAACCGGCAAGACAATATCTCAAAATTGCACTTTGAACCACTGCTAGAAAGAATCTAAACCACAAACAGTTAAAAATTTCAAAATTCTTCTACATTTAACCTTAAAGGGGATAGAAATGATGATAGTTGGATGATTAAATTTTTTAATCCTTTCGAAGGAAGTAAGAGTAAGTGATTGGTAGGGCAGCCAAGGGCTCTCCTATTTATCAGAATTACACTGTCAAGCCAGTATGAATCAGTTTTAAGGAACGCATGACAGCCCTAATGCTTACACACATAAGTAGCAACCCCACAAATGCCTGCAGCTCAAGCAGGTCAATTATAATTAGTGCATCATAGAATAGAAGAGATCAATCCTAAAACTTTGCTTTTAAGTTACACTGTATCAGCTATGACACAATCATGCATGTCATGGGACAGGAAACATTTATCAAAAGCATGTTCTAACTCCCAAGCACATGGATATCAGTAATATTACAAATATCACAGTACAAAAACTCGGAAAAAATGGTGAAGAATGGCCAATACGTACGGGATACTCCTGAAGTGCTAAACCACCCATTAATTACGACTTCTTCCCTTAAAATTCAAAGACGACCTGGAAAAATTTTGTGGGAACACAGAGTCCGGAAAAATAGAAACACTCTAAAGCTGAAATTATTCCAATCAAACTTCACCCTATACCTTCTATTACTTCCAATCTAGAAACAGAAATCTAATATGGAATATCAATGATGTACGATCAACTAAGTAGACAAACTTCACTTACCTCACAAGAACCAGACAGGCTCCTGCGGATGAAAGATATATCGTCCTCAGTTAATTTAAAATTAGCTATAAAATTAATGCACTCTTCTAAGCCAGCAAAGATTGTGTACTCGCCACCAAAGGGATTCTTCCGGAAATACAAGTCAAACCTTGAGAATGAAAAGCCAAACGCAAAAGAGTTTCATAAACTGATCAGCAATAATTTATAACTACAAAAATTATTAAAAAAAAAAAAAAAAGCCGTTACAGATCAGAATCTTTCGAGCAACACGCAAGATTAAACTAACAACCGTTACAGATTCACGAGTTAAATCCACCAGTCACTAGATAACTCAAATAATGCAAACATAAAAACTGAGAAAACTTCTGTTTGGCAATCGAATTTCTCCTCAGCCAAACAGGACCGGAATATAAACGGAAAACTCACACGGCTCGCTCCTGATGCTTGCCTTCCTTCCAGTAAGCGTAGGCCATGCTGAACTGATAGAGATCGGTTAACAGAGGCGTCACCATCGGGTTCGTCGGCACTCCCGCCGGCCGATCCCCGTCCGGGCCGTTCGCCTTCTCCTCCATCCCGCTATCCTTATCCGGTAACAAATTCAAATTGTTTCTGTTTGGCCGCAGGGTAAAACGATTCACGACACACAAACGCAGAGAGACCGTTAAAAATGGAAAAGGAAGCAAGCTGAAGACAACGAAAAGTGAAGAAGCGACCGAGTGCAATTCATTTGTGGCGTGCGCTTGTCTTTTATTCGGCTGTTCTTTTTAGGACCATATATATATATATATATATATATTATTTTTAATTTCTTTATTTATATTATTATTATTATTATTGTTATATATACACAAAAATTGAGATTTTTTAAGTGAGATTATTATTAACAACAATTTGATAATAATTAAAATATAAATAAATATTATATTAAATAATTTAAGATTAATCAACAACAATTTTTTATGTATTATTAAATAATAATAATTTTAATTTGAATATTGTATATTTTTTTAAGATTAAAGAATAATTTGAGTAAGTTGCTTAATTAATCAACAATACAACGTGGATTAGATAACATCGAGATGAGATTTTAACGGTAATTTTACTAGTCTTTCTTATTTTATTTTAGATTTGATTTTTTTTAATAATATCTCTTCTAATTTAGAAGAAATTAAAGGAATTTATAGTCCTGAATTTGATGTGACAAAATGGGCGTGGAGATTTTTTTTTTTTTTGAATTTTTTTGAGAGCATCATTGCTCAATTGATTAGGTAGTCGGCACAGACGATGAAAAATGTTCCCAATATGAATTTTTTTTTTAAATTGTTCAGAAAATAGTAATAAATAAATGCAACTTGGTTTAGACAATCTGGCATTGGAACTGTTATACATTTTGTCACGGAACGCCCTCTTGTTTTCGTTAATATCAATTACAGTTACTGAAAATGGACGATATCAACGTGAATTTTAATGCTAATATTAGTTTGAGGATACGACAACACGCTATGGGGTGTTCCCCTCTCGGTGGTAAACTAAACCAGTTGTTTTTGAGAACTTCCCAGATGAATTATCATGAGCCGTTGGAGGATACGAAACTTCGGAAATGTCCATATTTTGGTAACTCGTAATCTTTGTCTTTGAGAGCCACATCCTCGTCATTCTGTCTGGTTCACTACAATTTCTTTTTCGCCTTTTATTATTATTATTATTATTATTATTATTATTATTGTTATTCTCTTATTGTTAATGCTCTTTCTATATTTTGCTTTTCCTGTGGTAGCTGTTAAAAGCATTTGACCAGCAACTTGCTGCGATTTTAACTGGCTAGAAGGTGCGGTGCGAACAAAGGGTCGCAGAGGAAGGACAATCCGGTTTACGCAGACAAATAGCGACTCCAAAATCGATGGCTAGATTAACCGGAAAATATGGAGTGTTTACCAGCCTAATTTTCTTTGATGGCATCCCCCAGCGATTAAAGCGACAGGTTCATTTTCGTCACGGTTGGATGCCTTTCCTAACAAGCCACAAGCTCGGCAACCGTGAACAAAAATAGAGGTTATCGCTATGCCAAGTATCGCCAGTCCGACAGAGTTCCAATATATTGTGCAACGAAGATGGATTTTATACATAAAATTAGCTACCCTTATGAGTCCTGGGAAGGCATAAGATTGCCCTCCAAATCCTTCATGAGCAGACCTACAGCCTGGTTTCTCGCTATCATGCCCGATTCTAGAAAGCTGCTATCCTCCATATTAGGCGCCTTTGTTTCGAAGGGAAGTGATATACTAGCGCTGGCACCTATTTCAAAATTATAGCAATAATCGAAGTTAAAGTCAAGATCAAAATTGTTATGTTCCTACATGTATTAGAAAATTGTTAGAAGGGATGAATTGCATGCTATCAAAGAGGCATGGTTCTAGCATTCCCTTAATGTAAGGTGCACATACATCTAAAAGACATCGTATTCACCTGACTGAGGATACCTTTCAGAATGATTTGCATTTTGCAGCCGATGTTGGAGAACATCCTTCCTGCAAATTTCCTTCACATTGCATGCATGTAAGGTACTAAAGAATATTTACAGTGTTCCTCATAAGGTGATGTTCAAACTAACCTGAGAAGATGCATGAAGTGGAAAGGGACCAAAGTGACCCCGAAGCGACGATTCCAAACTAAAGGTGGTTTCTAGATTGATTACATTTGACATATCTGGCAATCCCTGCTGGTTTGACACACTGGATGGCTTTCGAGGACCCAATGTAGCCTGTGGCGGGGACTCTTGGTTCAGAGAAAGAAGACCCGCCACACTAGGATTCCCAGACCCATTTTCATCGCCAAATCCCAATCTTGAAAGTTGGATTGGCTGTCGCAGCCCAGATACTGATGCTGAATACAAACTGATTCCATTTCTCATTGACAACATCTGGAATGCAAAACAAGCAAACTCTGAAGATTCCCTGCGGTTACTTCATTTGTGGTTGAACTCAAATTATCATCGACGGAAGAGCAAATACGAGCTAACACTCAAATTAAGACTAGCACAGAAGTCGGGTCAAGTTCAAAACTTGCAAAGATCATGTCCCTCTATCAGATAGTGTCTAGGTAGCAAGAGTAAAAAGTTTGATAATAATCTTGCCCGATTTTTCCAAATAAGATTTTACTTTACGCAATACTAGCGAAGGATGGCAGGAATTGAAGTAACTGCCAGAATGGTTAACCGAATAATAGATCTTGCATACAAATTCGACACATACCTGTACTTGGAGCTGAAGCTCCTTGAGATATTCAATAGCTTCATCTAGCATAGAAGCCTTATCTGTCTGCCACAGACGAAGAAACAGTTGGTAACAACTTATGTCCAAAAGCAATAACCGATCAATCAAACAAATAAACGAGTCAATTGAGTTTATCAAAATGACATGTCAACCAAAAAAAGAAAAAAAAAAAAAAAACATGCATACCTTGTTAGAGTTTGGAATGAGATTTTGCAAAGCTTTCATTTTCTCATTAATCCTGCTTCTCCTCCTCTGCCCAACAAGCCAAACATAAGACCCACGAGATAAAGAGTAGTAGCAGAAGAAGGGACATATGGCAGTCTTTAACATTAAAAACAAACCTTTTCTGACAAATTGTGAACTTCCGCAGCTCTGCTTCTCTTCGATGATCTACGTGGAGGAGCCGCCTTTGCTGGCACCTCATCTACCAAAGCTTCCAGACCATCCTGCATTCAATAATTTCTTCACAAAATTACTTCTTTGTTATCCTTCTTCTTCTTTGAATAAAAGGGAATGAAATAGAAAAAACCCAAAAAAAGAAAAAAGACTACTTTCCTTTTATTTTTTTAGCAGTTATTACTGATCCATCCGAAATGCTGATCAGAGCATCCTCACAGAAAGGTATAAATCTGAAAAATTTCTTCTGCTTTTCCTACACTTTCTTGGTATACGAAGAGAACAAAGAAGTTCTAAAAAAGACCACAAAATAAAAAATGAAAAAAAAAAAGTACCTCGCTTTCTGCATCGCACTCATCAGTCTCATTCTCACTAACTCCTCCAATCGACGAAAAAGACAGATTCGCTGCGCTACTCCCTTTCATATTCCCCGAAAAATGACTGCCGCCACCGGCACCATTCGTTCCGTCAGCCAAATCAACGACTGAAATCCCATCTTGCGGTGGGCATGGGCGGCTAATATTGTCCCTCTGAGTAGGCAGCTGCGTGTGTGGGTCCGCATGGGCCATGTATGATGATGATGATGACGACGACCGGAGAATTTGATTGAGGAAAAACGAGATTTCGTCTGATGGACGGCGATCGCGATCTCTGGATGAAGAGGAACGTGTGTTGCTGTTTTCATTATTGTACATGTCCGCCATTGCTGCTGCCCTGCTCCAAGCTTCTCGGCGGGTTTTAAATCAGAACTCGCAAGTCAAGTGCCAAATTAACTCATGCGCCATTAGAGCGAGCAGCGGAAAAACACAAAAAAGGCTAGAAGTAGTTGATGGCGTGCTATATGATTGGTCTGTCACGTGAAATATTTGACTGTACCGGTAAAAGATTAGTAACACGACTGTGTCAGGTGAAACGCAGTCCCCTCGCACGTGAGGCGCACTAAAATTGTAGCATCGATTTTTGTTTTTTTTTTTTAAACCACAAAAATTATGAAATTGCAAACATGTTCTATTTAGCACATGAACTGACTCCGTCGTACGTACTCGACAGCGTCTTCTCTTTGTTTTGTCTTAATTTTTTTTATGGGAATTCGTATCGTACTAAGATAATCTCAATGAACTACACCGGTCCCGATGAAATTCCAACTCCATAAAAACAGCGGGAACCCACCACATCTGTATAAGAGTGAGATTAATTTATTGTAATTCGTTTTTTATCCAAATCAATTATTTCGAGTTTTTGAGGTTATGATATCATGTACTAATATAAATATAATCAGTGAATTTTTGTTGGCACTCAATTTTTTTTTTTTAATAACGTAAAGAATACTGATCTTTCAGTTTTAGAGTTCAAATTGCATCGAAAAGAAAAAAAAAAAAAAATTATACACTACCGCAACGACTGGTGATGCAAGCACAAGGCTTTTTTTTTTTTTTTTTTTTACATTGAAATTGAAATTTGTATTCCGTGAATATTTGATGGAAATAAAATTTGAACTAAAATCTCTTGTCTGAGAGCTTTTTATCTTGTTGCCAACATGAACTTATTCATTTCTCTCTCATTTGATAGTCCAATTGGAAATTATTTTTTGTATATACGTCGAAATTAAAACTCTGTATTTTTGTGAGAATTTTGAGAAAATTGACTTTTAAATCTCCGACGTTCTACCAAAAGTTTTGCTCCTGTAATTAACTAGTCTAACTGCTAACGAAGAACGCCACAGTTATAACCAGTCATTAAAAAGCTAAGGTTGTGAGTTACACCTACATATCTTTTTTTTTTTTTTTTTTGTACATCATAGTTATGAATTACATATTTTAGAAAATACACATGGGTGACTCATTAATCTAAGTGATTTCATTAAGAAAGATACTTTACTTAGCAAACAACGGTGGCGATTATCAAACATGTCAAAGACGAGCTACTTTTGATTCAACGGTACTAAAATCACCTTAAAAAAATGAATGGTGTTTAGATACACTTTCTATTTGGTTTAATTGCAATATAAGTAATACTTTGATCGAGTGCGTGTCCTTTAGTCCAATGAACGTTCAAATTAAACCTTAGTTCGGCGTAAAAAAAGCAGTCAATAATTGAATAAGCCACGGGATATATATTTCTAAAAATCACTTTAATGTTGCCTAAGAAAATGTCTGAAAAGAATTTTAAAAAGGCGCATGTCAGTCATTTCATTACCAAGAAAACATTGCATGTGCATATAAGATCGTTCAACACGGAACGCATTTAATAATTTTGCACCAACTGCCGTCACCTTGCACAAGCTGAGCAGCGCGTTGGTCAGGGTCCTTCTTTTTTTTTTTTTTTCTTTTTTTTTTTAAATAGTGCAATCGTGGAATGATTTTCCTATTTCATACGTATATCTTTTTTTCGAACAAATTTAAATGGGGGTAAATTGTGTGGACTTAAACGGATACAAAAGATTTGATATTTTAAAATTATACTGATTTATACTAATATAATACAAAATGCAAAAATACGATATACAAATATTTTTTATCTACTTAAATCTGTTAAATTTGTGTCCAGATAACTGTCCCCCCCCCTTTTTTTTTTTTTTGATCCTTGTAACAATTTTCAGTTGTTTACACCTATTTTCCAAAACCAGTTTGGAATGTGAGAAAGTGACATAGAAATTAATCGAAAATAAAGTGCTTCTCTCCGTTGAAGGAAATGTCAAGGATAACACTGACAGCAGAATTATAAAATCTGATATGGCACACAATTCTACTAGATGATGTCATGCATTATCTTTCTTTTGGGTTGGTCAATATTGTTATATAGCAGCCTGCGATGGCTGCTGCGTTCATTCGATGCGCATTCGGATGTGACGCATGGAGATGATCGGGAGAGCAACGTGCCTCTTTTATTTCCTGCTTCTGATCTCGTCTGATAACATTCATTATATGACAGTCTTGTGCCACATTCATCTTTGGGAAATGCTCGACGGACTCGAAGTTTGGAAGGCCAACACTATTATCGAGCATCCATAAATTACATTTCTAGAGAATTAAGATGATAATAGGCAGGAACTAGCGCAACGTCAGTTAGTATCCAACCAGATCATCTTCCCTTCTGCTTTGCTTTTGAGGTCGTGTTGTTGCCAATTGTCTTCGCCGTGCAATTTAATTTAGCCAGAGAATCAGAGCTTTCACTATCTATTCCCCTGTCCGACCTAATATCACCTTATCCCAACAAAAAAAAAAACAAAAAAAGACCACGTAGCATACTCTGTAAACCCAATTTAAATTTAATAAAAATTTATAATATTATATATTATATAAATAATATTTTACATTAATATTTATTATATTATTATAATTTTTTTATATTTTATAAAATATTATTTTTTAATATAAAATTTTGTTATGTTTAAGACAGTTTACGACATTTGTATCCAAAAATTACTTTAAAAAGAAATTAATAATTGTTCTTCCCCTACAAAAAAAAAAAAAAAAAAAAGATTATTCAACGCAATCTTTAGCCAGCTCTTTCGAATCAGCGCCATTCTGGGTCACTTCTCCATTGGTTCACCGGATATCGTAATCCAAAGCTCCCTCCGTCCATCCAACGGAGAGGGACCACCAGAGTATCCGTGTCACCATCAGTGAACGTCAGAGATGCGACTAGAATTGAAACATCGTCCAGACACGGCAAGTTAAGTTAAGGCGGGGGTCCAGTTTCGAAGATATATTGAAGTGTCGAGTGCAGATTGAATCATTTTGTGTTGGGACGTGGGATCGAGAGATCGACGGCGGAGAATTGCTAGTTGGTCAAGATGCTATCAGTGATCTAATCGGGATTTGTTGAAGACGTAAAATTTTGGTCATACGTTCCCTACGGTGCACACGTCACGTCCTGGAGTGTGTATCATCCATGCGGACTGTGAACTGTACGATGCATCACATAATTTATTAATAAAAAGATTTAAATATAAGTTTTAGTATCTCTAACATTATTCGAAATTATTACTTAAATCAGAGGTTTATCCAAGATAAAAATATACTTAAGTCACCCAATTCTGAATAATAAGATCATAGATTAAATATGCTAGAACTGAGATATCTGGCATTACTACATTTGGTTTACTATTGCACTATATATATATATATATATATATATATATATAAAAGTTTCGATTTTTTTATTTTTCTTAACATAAAATTTATAAATTAATTATTTTAAACAGCCGTATATTTTAAACTGCTGCTAATCCTAAGAGCTTGAACTAAAGCAAGAATTTTCTTTAACAGGTTTTTCTTCCCCCCCCCCTTTTTTTTCGATGAATGAATAGAGAAAATTATTTGAAGTTTATATATAGGATTCAAAGAAAACAATATATTATATAGGACTGCTAGGAGAGAGATTGTCACAGATTTGTACAGCTTAAATATAAAAATATTTAAAACACATAAAGAAAGCATTATTCCATGAATAAAAAATAGAGATAATTAATTAAGAGTTTTTTTTTTTTTTTGGACAAAATAATGAAATTTCAAAATGTACACCACCTATGATATGAGAATTATCGGGCTAAGGTCACTTACCTTTTCTTACCTCTCTATTTAAAGATGCAAATATGTTGAATATAGGGCAAAAGCAATCCTGTGCGTAAAAAATAAACTTAGTCTGGGGAAGGGCAGATGAAGTAGGAAAGTTTGGAAAAATTAATAAGGTAAAATTAACGGGTGCTCAAGGATATTCAACAAAAATCCACGAAACAGGGCAGGAAAAAAAAGAGAGAGAGAAAGTAAAAACAGGTTTTTCCTCGTCCTAAAACACAATCTCTATCTCTGGATGAAAATAAAGCGTCGAAAGTTGACACAGATCAAATATCCAAGGCTTTCATCTTGCAGATGGGGCAGACATTCTTTTCCATAAGCCACCTTTTGATGCAGTTGTAGTGGCAGTAGTGACGGCAATTCAACCTCCCCAGAAGTTCCTCGTTAGCATATTCCTCCTGCAAAATGAGAGCGAAATCGAGGAAAATTAACTCTATGATTTTGCAAGACATGCTTCAAAGTTCAAATTGATGCTAGCTAGACAAGGATCATATTAGTTATCTATATAAATATAATGAAAGACATAGTTATTAAGTTCTGCTTAACGGACGAGTAAACTGATGACTCGGACCTTAGACCCTCTCGGTTTGTTGCAAAACCCAGTTGGACCATCAACAATCATCGTATTAGATATAAATATAACGAAAGGATGAACAATGGTAGCTATTTCCATTTTGACTAGAATTATCAACACGGTTACCTGGCAGATGCAGCACGTCTCATCTTCCATGGAAGGGTCAGTTGATCGATATGTCGCCCTAGCCAGATGACCAACAACAACATTTTCATTAAGTCCTGTGTAAACATATCCAATTTGATCTTCCAGGTCCAAAAGTTCCTGAAGAATATAATGTTCATTTAGGATGCAGTGTGTGGCGGAGCTAGAAATTTAAGTTATGGCGCAATTTTTTTAATAGTGTATATCAAAAACTTTCTTATGAACGCAGAACGTATTTTGCCATGGATCATTAATATATTACAGAAACAAAGTGCCAATTTAAGCCAGAAGTGTTTTTGCTTGGTTTTAGCAGCATACAAGGAATACAAAAATGGTAGCCATGCACAAATATTTTTCGGTACATCGGACAGAAGTCCCAGAATGATCGAACATTTTTCGAGTGTTACCTCATAAGACATGTTGTCCACATCAACACGCATATTTTCATGGACATCAAGGGGCTGCTCTTGAGGCACACCATTCAGCACCGGACGGCCAATCGTCATTAAATCCTAACACAAGAACAAAGTCAGAAAAACGAACCTCTTGATTACATGTCTAGTAAACTCCGGTTCTCTCTCTCTCTCTCTCTGATAAATCAGTAATTTCTTTCATAAAAGGGGGAAAAGATACACGCGCAAGAATCCATAGCCATCACCCAACATGACAATTAATCTCTGTTCTTTTTCTTAATTTTTTGGCATGTAAGTACTACAATTTAAATTTAAACTTAAAATTAAGAGGTCAAACAATTATCCTATTAGATCACATTAGCAAAATGGTGTCAATTTAAAGAGAAGAAAATATACAGTTGGAATCCAACCTCAAAGGTCGTTGTGGCATTGCTGCGCACAAATGCGAGAGCATTTCGAATCTGTTAAGGTCAAGAATACATGGATTAGAAATCTAGGTAATATTCACAAAGGTTGACGAAGAAGCTATGGTGAGATGGATTCAAACGCAAGTTAAAAGCATTAAGTTGAAAGTAATCAAAGTACGTCCCAAAATCAGAGATCAATACTATATATAAAGGATATAAGAGAATGGACTCTATCTAGCTTCCTTAATGCATTCAGACAAGGTACATATATTGTGGGGACAAGGAGGCATTAATCTTATCTAGATGAATCAGGATAATCAAACTGTAGTAACCAGCTAGGGGGATGAGGATTAATGTTTAGTATTGTAATTTAAACGAGGTAATACAATTTCTGATTGGATATAATATAAATTAACAGAGAAATGTCACTTATGCATACTTGAGATATCATCCTGTTCCTCCTTTGGCCAGCAGTTAACTGCGGCATTGGCCCTCCACGAAGAATTCTTCTCGGATCATTATCCCTCAGAGTAGGAACCACAGTGCGACTCCTAAATGGGTTTACCACCAGTCCTGCAGCTGAAGGATTTAAATGCATTGGTGGTCAATTTTTTGAAAACAAAATAATAATAATAATAATTGGTTAGTAACAATGATTGCCTTCATAATAAACATCAGTTTCGTTGACAATCACTGACAATCTCCGTGCATATTCCCCATTCCCATCGCCAAGATGGTTCCAAGTAGGAGACATTATCTGCTCAAATTCCTCCTCAACATTAACTTGGGTGTCCTCAGCAGAAGCAGATGGCTGGTGAATTACCAGGCTATTCAGGCTGGTCCCGGTATGTCCGGTGGGAAAGGAACTTCCTCCAATCATAGTAATAGTAGGAGAAGGTGGCACAGGAGATCTGAACACGGTGACCCCATTTGGAAGCTGAACAGGTTGCAATTGCAGAGTCTGACGATAATTGACAGCGCGTACCAAGAATTGCCTTCGCGGAGGATTTGAATGAAATGCTAAGATATGATTTGGGACGGGATCAAATGGGAACAGCACGGTTGGTGGTGGAGCAACCGATTCTGCGGTCCAATAATTTGCCTGGTTAGCTGGCATAAGGTTATGCTGATTGGTGGAGCTTCTCAATCGAGTATTTCTTTCGAAGTTTTCTTCCTGGGGTGCTGCCAGGTTCAGGTCAAAGTTCATTCGGGAACCAGCAAGTCCCTCAGTCCCAGTCCCAGCACTCGAAGGCTGATGTTTGAAAGGATCTGCCGCTTCGTCACCAATCTCAGGTCCAGCAGGCAACTCTTCCGAATAGTTAACATCCTGCTGATTGCCTATGGAAGTTGATTCATCAGAAAGAGCATCCTGTTCAGAGCTCCCAACTTGTGGAGCTGATCTTGAACTTTCACCTCTACGCAATTGTCTACTAACGTCATCAGGTGCTCTTCTCTTGCGCCTACCACCAGATGTACCCTCTCCACTGTCATTTTGTTCTAATAAGTATCCTTCAACGTCAGATGGATTAGTACCACCGCTGAGAGGTGCATCAGCATTATGATGACCATATGGTCCGTTTGCTAGAAATGAGCTTGAAATTGAGCCACTCCGTATTTCCCGATTGACATCATTGTCATTGCCTTCATACGCAACAGCATTCAAGTCTATTACACTATTAGGATTACCAAAAGTTGCTCCACGCAAAGGTGACAGGATATCGGAGTTTTGACCAGTAAACAGGTTCAGATTGAGAGAATGACTTTCTTCCAGCCTTTGATCAACTCCAGTACTAGCGCCAATGGGAGACAGCAATCCATCTTCATTCAATAGGTTCGTAAAATAATTCTCGCCAACCTGTCCGTCAGATGGAATTACCATGTTCAGATCCATGCCTTGATTGACACCGCTTGCTCCAGATTCCAAATCAATGATTTCTGGAATTGTATCCGTCTGATGATCGACATCGCTTGCTTCAGATTCCAGATCAATGACTTCTGGAAAGATACTGTTGGTGTTTTTTCTGTATTGACCATCCATTTTGACAAATATATATCCTTTTTGAAGGCCTAGTAATAACCCAAAAGTAGCCTGTATAGAATGTGGACTTCACTGCACACCCATTAAGGCACACAACACTGATATTCAAATTTATATATAATGTGCCAGCAGTTCAAGGATTTATGAACACCTCGGTGTCAGATCTGACGCATATATATATATATATATATATATATATATATATATATTATTTTTTTTTTGAATTTATAGAAGTTAACATGTAAGTAGGGTTCCTAAACAAATAAGCAAACAAACAACTAAATTCTTGATTTTAAATTTAATTAGAATTTATTTTATTATAAATTAAAATTAAAATAAAATTTAATTATTTTAAATCGTTTTAATTAAAATTTTCTAAATCAATTTAAATTCTTCTATAACCTTTTTTTTTTCATTAACTTAGATTTAAATACCTCTTTTAATTAGAGTATTTGTATGTTTAGGTTGAATATTTGTAAATCAAATTAATGTAAATATCATTTTTTTAATTTATTTCTAATTAATTTTGTACTTATTTTCTATGATTATTCTCATTTCTTATTTTGTTCTTTCTAGAGACGTGTAGGGAGAGTAATTGAATGATAAAAATTTGGTACTTACTGAGTTGACTAGCTTTTTTGTGAGTGTATCAAGTATCGATTTTATGTCTTATAGGATCGGTTTAGTTTTCTTTTCTTTTTGGTTTAAACTGAGTCTCCTAAACTTGTTTTTCTCTTACATTTGATATGACTGTTTTAAAAAATGAACTTTGTTGATTTCTTTATATGACTCTAAAAGCAGTTGATTAAAAAGTAACTAAGAGGCAGTCTTTTCACTTTTTAGTATCTAAAAATAATTTATATAGACTAAATTATTTTCAAAAAATATTTATATTTTTTTTCTTGACCACATAGCCTAAGTTTATGTTCTATTTTATGAATATTTATATAAACATGACATGTCTTTTTAAATTTATTAAGTAATTTTTTACTTCAAAAATTCAATAATATTATCACTTATAAAAATCTCAAATATTATATTTTCCTTTTTTAACTATTTTGTAAAAATTAATTTTTTTTATAAGTTTAAAATTAAGGAAGAGGAGTTTCTATATTATTTTTATGATCTTTACTCTAAAAATTAAAAATATATAAAAATAAAAAATTATTAATATAATATTTTGATATAAAATAAATGTTTAATTTAATTATTTAAATATTTAAAAATTATAAACTAAATATTTAATTAATTATTTATATTTTTTTTATAAACATTAGTAACTATAAAACTAACCAATTAATTTATTAGATTATTAATTTATAAATATTGAATAATAATAATAATAATAATAATAATATCGAACAAATGAACTAAATAGGCCATGAGTCTACACAATTTACTTCACTAAAGTTTATTTAACTATGTCAGAATTATGGGGGGGAAAATGACAAATAAATATTATATACAGTATATAGTGCTAACCTATAAAGAATCGCAAAGAAAGTATTCACTGCTTCCTCCAGAATATCGGGGACCCTGCTTGCATGCAAAAAAGAAGGAAAAAGAAACGTAAGTGTAAAACACAAAGAATTAATATTTGAAAACTTTTAACAACAAAAATGGAGACAGACAAATTGATCATTGTATATAAGATGGTTTCATGTAACACTAGCGATGGATGGAGAAACAATGAAAATCACTTCTTCAGTTCTTCCTGTCTTCTGATGAATGCACGACCCTCGTTCTTATATCTCAAACTAACATATAAATGAAACTATAAAAGCACATAATATTAATATATTTACAAAGAACAGTGATGACCAAATCTGTATGTAGTGTGTAAGATTATTGGAGAGCGCCAATAAGGGAATAAGCCGCCAAAAACCTCTACGTACAGTTGATTTCCAATATCCTACTAACAATCAAATGCAAAGCAAGTTTGTATCTAAAAAATGACCTCGATCACTGATGGACAGGGCAGCATGAAATGGAAATCTGAATTATTGGCACATCTAGCCATATTTTTGGAAATCCTGAATAATTTGCACTTCTATATTGCTCATAGATCTAGATACATCTTTTGATTTACATCAAATAATTAAAATAAAATAAAATAAAATAACAGGAAGCGTAAGGTGATTTTTCATTAGAGATCCAGATCCAAACAATAGAGTAACCAATTTTAAATCAAAACCTCGTGTAAAAGGCCCATTTAATTTTAACCATCAACCATGGAGGTAGCCAAGATCTAAGACTGGATTTCAGCCTTTATATCGATTAATAAGATATGCATGCATTTGATCGATTGGTTACAATTGGACCATGTATTTTTAATATATATATATATATATGAATTAATTGACAGAAAAATAACTCTAAAAGGTACTAGAAGAGTATTAGAAAAAAGAGGAGAAAAATTCTCCAACAGAATTAAGAAACACAAATTAATGTGGAAGATGCTCATCACAAAATTTCATGAACATAAATTAGGCAAACAATCGACTTGTTAGACAAACAAATAAAAAGAGCACTCAAGGGAAAATATTGGTAAAAATGGAATGAAATTTTGATCTAAGTTGAACCCATGAACAAGCTTAAGAAAATTGAAATACAAAGGACCAATTACTCTTCGAAGTTATTGATGAGAAAATATGGACATCTAAATAACACTTCTAAAAAGCTTGTGACTCAAAACTCCCAACAAGGCCCAATTGCGCATGCAGATCTCCATTAATCCCCAAAACAAAAAGAACTTTGAAAAGGGATTAAGATGATATATCCAAAAAGCAAGAGGAAGAGGTATTGAATGGAAAATTGTTGAAGGTAAAACCGAACAACAGTAGCTCATCTCTCTCTCTCTCTCTTTCTCACAGAAACCTATGCTATGTTGCAAATTTGTTTTTTGTGTGTGGGGTTGAGGAGCTGGGGGTAGGTTGTTAATAGTGGAGGAAAAGGAAACTGAAATTAGAAAAAAAAAATGATTAAATTAAATGAGAAAAAATTCTGGAAAGCGAACGAGGATGCACAATAATCATAATTACATAGGAAGAGACAGGTATGGTACAAAGGTGCCATGGTTGGGTGCTCATCATCCGGATTTTCACTCTGAGTAAAGCCCTTGCCTTGCCAACCTCGCGTCATCTCTCTCTCTCTCTCTCTCTCTCTCTCTCTCTCTCTCTCTCTACAGGATTCTCCCTCTCTTCCCAGCCTGCCGTTACTTTTTTGCGACTTACAATTTCTTCAGTCTTGAGTTTTGTTTGTCTGGGACTGTGGCCATGTGTATATTTCCCCTCCCTGCTACGGTCTCCCTTGTATCATTTTAAAACTTTCTCGTAATGAACAAAACTGATTAGATTGGGTCTCATCGTTTTATCTTTTCTTTTATTTTTTTTTTTCACTTTGATTTTATTTATTCGTGAGATTGCATACATAAAGGTCCCTTTTGAAAGCAAAACACATAATTTTTAAATTTCATATATTTGTTTCCATGTATATGGCCAATTAAGTAATGTAATTTACTTATATACAGTATCTTTATGTGCGAAAAAAATGTAAGTAAGTTTATTTAAAATATATATAATTTGTTATTATGTTATTTGCATGGATTATAATATTAACATTTTATATTAATAATAATATTATTATTATCTAATTAAATAAATTGATTTATATATTAAAATAACTATTATTTAGATATTTTAATTAATTATTATTAAAATTATTTTAATTTTTAAATTTAATAAATAATATTATATTAATTCTTATAATATTATTTTTATTTAAATTTAAAATTGTATAATAATGTGAGTAATTGTTTATTTTAAATTTATATGAAAATTATATTTAATTCATTATTTTGTTATTTCTGTATATAATCATATCAATATTATTTAATTAAACAGTTTAATTTATATATTAAAATGACCGTTATTCACTTATTTAAGTTAATCTTATTAAATTCATTTTAATTTATTAATATAATTATGAATATTATTAATCTTATTTAAGTGCAGAGTTAGTTAGAAAATTTTACATAATTCGTTATTTCATCGTTACTTTTTATTAGTTCAATATAGTTATTTGTTGGTTTTTGGTAATTTAGTTATTTGTTAACATTGTAGTTGATCGAGTGTTCTTTTTTTTTTTGGTTCTTTCTATTGTCGATGCATATCTACATTTAACTTAAGTTTCATTGTCATATTGCTCTTCAATAATTTCATTCTCATAAAATTAAGTGAAAATTATTATATAAAGAATTACTAGAGTTAATGACATAGAATTTGCCATAAAAAATTCTAATTTTGCCATAATTAATTAGCATGCGACCTTCTTTTCAAATGCCGCACTTTAGATATGTTTGTTTTATCATTTTAAAAGTGTAACATAATTTATTGAGATTATAATTATATATAACTTTGATATTGTGCATAATGTTCAGCTTATGAAGTATATGTTAATCCTTGTTCATTTGGAGACATTTAGCAAAGTTTATTGTATATTCTCATCCTTTGGTGTCATTAGGTACTCATCCTTTAAGGAGACTAATAATCATATTCCCATATTTGAAAAATTGTGTACCCTTACCTTTTATAAGAGAAAATATTTTCAAATATTAACAAAAACAAAATCTAACCCACAAGTCTCATTAAAAATCCTTCAAGGAGTGGCGAGCAAAGATGGATTTGACAAGCTAAGCACAAGATTTAAATACAATAACAATGATGATAGATAGTATTTTTAATATGTTACCGAAAAAGGGTTATCATTTATGGTAACGCTCGAGAAGGCCATATGCTTAAATGGTTAGTTTTGAACTTTTGTCTCTTATATTTAATGACATTTTTCTTTTTAACTTTATTATACTGGTAGTCCTTAAATTCCCGTGTCCATATCCATAGTATTATTGTTCTGCTATTTATGACGCAGTAATTTTTAATGCAGTGATATTCCATGTGAGTTTATGGCTACCACAGTGGAAGGAGGGACCAGTTTCGTTGGGGAAAAGAATGATGTAAGGGGTCTTTTTATTAAAGGGAAATAAGGAAAGTAGGAATAAATATATGAATATCACCATTTTTATTTCTTCTATTATAATTGATACATTAAGATAAGTTTCATCTTTATGCTTTTGGTTTTAATTTTGTACAGACACTATTATTTTTTTCGAACTACATAAATATTGTATCATCGAATCACGTGAGAGAAACAAATCAGGCTATCATAGATAAAATTAGAATCCAAGTGTTCTGTTTTGGGTATATCTACATAGTAACATCCACAAATTAAATGTATACCATAAAGGGAGATTTGAATTTTTGTTTGTTGTGTATTTATTAATTAGTCTTACTTTCACCATTTCTGTCTCACCACCATAGAAATGGAATCAAATGACGAAATGCCAATTAATGGAAAGCATTAAATGTTAGGTATTCTCCAAAGGTGTTGCTTTAAACTGCTAACGGGAAATAAAAGAAATGCCAAATCACCAAGGACTGTCTCGTGCCAGCGCTACCTTCTTCAAGCACATTATTGTATAATAACATATAAAAAATAATATTAAAACAAACAAAAAAAAAACAGTACAATAATTTTATTGTATTCAATTTTTTTTCTATGAAATAAAGTAAAATACGATTAGTCTTTTATTATTATTATTATTACTACTACAATGCTACTTTTCTTCTTCTCTTTTTTTCTACTCTTAATTATTTTCAATATGTTTGCCATCAGAAAAATTTTCTGTTTCATATGGCACCGCAAATTTACCTCTATAGCTAGTTTTGAACTTTTGTCTCTGGTAACAATTTGTCACATTTTTTCCTACAATAATCCCAGCAATATGTGCCAGCACTTTAATATAAACCCGTAGTTAATTGGGTGTTATTTCAAAATCTTGCGTAGTATGTTGGTAAATAAAATTTATTTAAGAATTATGTCCATTAGGCTGTGTTAGGTGCTACACGAATTATTGAAAAGTCGTTGACAAATGTGTTAAAAACTTGGTATTCCGATCTAGCATATATAGGAAGAGGCTCTTGTTTCGTTGCTCTATTGATGTAGTGTTTTCTTCTTCTTTTTTCTTTTTTTTTTTTTCTTGTAACAAGGGAAATCGAAAGGTTAGGAAAGAAAAAAAAAGAAAAAGAAGTCATTAAGACAACACAAAATCAATAAATTTTAATAATATAAACGCATGACAATTTTTCTGTTATTATAGTGACTAATTTTGTTGTAGATTACACAAACCCAAACTTGGACTGTATCAAAAATAAGAGGCACAGGGCAGTCGTTGGTCTAGAAAGCCCAATCCCGAAAACAACCACGAACAAAAAGAAAAGGGCTCCAGCCCAACTGGCTTCATGGGCCAAAAAGAAGGGCCTAGTTTAGGTATTTTCGAGGCCAGTTATGCGGCCCTTATGCATGATCTTATCATTTTCTTTCCTAAGTTTTAGTATTTTTTAATAAACTTCAATTGACTACAAGAGAAAAATTTATGCAGATCATCAATAAACACAGAATCATAAAAACTGCAATTAGATATAGATTAAGTAGTTATATATTGTATGTCAAAAGAAGTTAAAAATGATTGGTGTGAGCATAAATTAGAAATATATATTTTTTATTGAATTCAATATTTTTTTGTTTTTTTGTTAGTTAAGGTTTACTCCTTGATTCGCTAAGATGGTTAGTATATATATATTAGAAACAAAATTTTTCTGTTAGTTAAATGTTTTCTCTTTGAATGTGTAGTGAAAAAATTTACTATTTAGAAGAAAATATAATTATAGACGATTGAAAATATTAATTGTATTTTAATGTGCTAATTAATCCACGAGCGAGATCATAAAAGAGATTTGCACAACCGAGAATTAAATGACTTAAGCGGCTCATGGATTGGATAGAATGTGTTATGTAATAGATATTAATAAATAAAAATAGATGAAAATATACTTATAAAATTTATTCTAAAAACTTTTTATGAGGAGGCCGTATTAATAAGGCTACACGGATAAAAAAAAATACTAAATTCATTAGGCGGGTTACAAAAGGATACACCTTAGGTAAAGTATAATTAGTTAGCACATAATAAATGAAGAAATAATAAGAAAATATTAAGAAATCTTTTTGCATTATCATTTTTTTTTTCTAAAGATATCACCTTATTATAATTATTAAATAAGATTTGTGAATGAGTTACTCATATTAAATTATAATATTTTTAATGAGAAAAATCTAAATTTTGAATTTAAATAAAATTTAATAAATAAAAAATAAATTATAAATATAAAAGATAATATTTGTATTAATATATTAAATTAAATGTATAATAAAAAATTTGAACTTAAATGAAGTGTAATATAATAAAAATTATAAAAATAAAAAGTATTTATTTGTGCGAATATATTATATTAAAAATATATTTATTAAATTAAAGATATAATAAAAAGTTAATAATTGAGATAAATTTAGGAATATATTTTTTTTCTTTTTTGTAATTAATAGGTGAGGCATGCAACAAGAGAGGACCAACAGCTCTGCCCCACTCTTCTTCTCCCACTCTTCTTCTACTGAGATCGCCTATAAATTGAGCACCCAAATAGAGATAAACAAAAACAAGAAAGGATCAGTATATGGCAGCAATGGCTCCAAGTGAGGACGAGCAGCAATGCCGAGCTCATAGGGAGCCGAAGCATGGCCATAAAAGCCTCTTAAGAAGCGATGCTCTTTACCAGGCAAGCACTTTTGGTGCCTAACAATTAGTATTGTGTCCATTGCACATGTATAATTGTGTGTCCACATTTTAATTTAAAAAATTTTGTCTTGGCTATTGCATTACATACTTGAAACTAGTGTATGTCCTAGAGAGCCTCAACCCATGAAAGAGCTGCGTGAGTTGAGAGCAAGGCATCCCTGGTGAGAATTCACTAGACGTACTGGTGTTTCTCTGACTGTTTCTGTCCCAGAGCCGGTGAAATTGGAATTCTATGTAACAGGAGCATTATGAGCGTCTCACCTGATGAAGGGCAATTCTTGAACATGCTACTGAAGCTTATCAATGCAAAGAACACCATGGAAATCGGCGTTTACACTGGCTACTCTCTTCTTGCCACTGCTCTTGCTCTCCCCCACGACGGCAAGGTATGAAAATTTTCATTATCTCGGTCCCTTGTCAGGATTTGTTAAATTGCCACTATCCAGTACATCGATAACCAGATATATATATAAAAAAAATGTACGCAGATTGTGTATTTCATCTTAACATGTCGCTAATGTTTTAGATATTGGCCATGGACACCAACCGTGAAAACTACGAATTGGGTCTGCCAGTCATTCGACAAGCTGGGGTCGCTCACAAGGTTGATTTCAGAGAAGGCCCTGCTCCTCCTGTTCTTGATCGAATGATTGAAGAAGTATGTGAAAATGTCCTCTGAAAAAAAGACGAAAAAAACCCCAAAAAATTAGATTTTCTTCTTAGCTATTTATTTGTAACTTCAAATTTAAGTCAACATTCACAAAAATATACGCAGCGGAAATATCACGGCACATTCGATTTCATTTTTGGGGATGCTGACAAGGACAACTACTTGAACTATCACAAGAAGCTTGATGAACTTGTCAAGTTGGGGGGACTTATTGCCTACGACAATACGCTATGGAGGGGTACTGTGGTGGCACCACCTGATGCACCGCTAGAAAAACACACGAGATTCTTGAGGGATTTTGTTGTGGAGCTCAGTAAGGCCTTGGCCGTTGATCCAAGGATTGAGATTTGCCAGCTATCTATTGTTGATGGGATTACTCTATGCCGCCGCATTAACTAATCATTTCAAGCAGGCCCTTCATGCCTGGGATTAAGAGGGACCGAATGCAACTCCAGTCTCTTTTCCCTCCGCCATTGTTCGAAGAGGCTGATGAGATCCCACAGTGTAAACCTATACTTAATTTTGAATCATGAAATGTCAATTATGCCAGCCCACTGATCATAAATTATGAATTGCAACGTACTTGCAATTATATGGTCGTTGAAGTAAACCTGGGTGCCATTGCTGGTAAAACAACTATTGTGATGACTGTCAATACAGTCCTTCACTCTAGCCAATTGGTGCTTCTTCTTCGAATGGATCCCGAATGTCATTCTCAAAACATAATATTGACCATTAGTCAAGATAGCCCCAGTAGAGCAATGGACCTAATGGGCAGCAGTAAACTATAAGGACCTTTTCTGAAAAGGAACAAAAAAGAAGTGGGAAGATCCAAAAAACCAAGTTGGTGCGTTCAGCAGTCCTGATCAAGTTTACGTTTGCTGACATCATGACAACAGATCTTTGAACCATCAATTTATCAACCGCAACAACAAAACTAAACAGCAGTGTCAAACAACAGTAGAGTTCATGAAACTACCCACTGGCTCAACAATGAATTTATCTTCTGGTGATTGGTTAATCTGACATTAGGATAACAGTTCAGAAAATTTAGCCACCCAACTTCATTGGTGTATCTTTCTATCCCTATTAAATGATTGAAAAAGCAATTAAAATCTAAAAGCATAAAACCAAGGCAGAATGTGCAAGCATCCGCAGAAGCTGATTGCCTCCACAAGCGATCTTCTCCCCATCATCTACAGGCTCCTTGTCAGACCGCTGATGGCTTTCTGGTGAAACCCCAGAATCGGCCATGTTGAAAACTTTGATAGACGATTAATGCAAAAGAAAATAAATAATTAAATAAAAGCTGAGAAACTTAAATTGTTACCATAAATTACAGGAAAATGCTTGATAAGTATCTAATGACCTAAAAATATGCTTCAAAGAAAAGAATTTAAACCTAAGTGAAAAATTCAGTCCAAGCAAAGCATGACAAAGAAAAAAGTTTAATGCTTTGCTCTCTGAGTTGCCATCATTTAACTGATTTCCGAGAAATTTTGAATTCTTTTCGGCTCATGAGCAAAGAAATCTTAGTTTGGGCATATGGGCCTTGAACTGTAACCGGAGGAGATCCCATCTGATAAAATCAAGAGAATGTGATGTAGTTTGGTCAACCGAAGAGCGTAGTACAGGAGGAACAGCAAAACAATCAAGCTTACATAGCGGGATTCTACAAACGGCTCCGGCATTATTGAAGTGGAAGTGCTAACAAATTTGTTATTGATCATAAGGGTTTTTTTTTTTTATTTATAATTTGAGTGAGACGCGATCTTGTGAGACTTTAAAATAAAGTAAAAATAACATGGCATGCATCAAACCTAATAAATAGGAAATTTTGCCACTTATCACCAAACTTACTCTCACCTTCCCCAGTAGAACCGTACTATTAGATAGATTAGATTAGATAACTACCTATAAATTAAACACTGAAATAAAGATAAACAAAGAACACGAAAGGATCAGCATATGGCATCAATGAATGCGAGTCAGGACAAGCAGGAACGCCAAGCTTATAGGCCGCTGGAGCATGGCCATAAAAGCCTCCTAAGGAGTGATGCTCTCTACCAGGCAAGCTTTATTGTTGCCTAGCAATTAATATTGTGTCCACATTTACTTTAAAAAATTTTCTCTGGGCTATTGCAGTACATACTGGAAACTAGTGTATATCCTAGAGAGCCTCAACCCATGAGAGAGCTGCGTGAGTTGACAGCAAAGCATCCCTGGTGAGAATTCAATAGACATACTGGTGTTTCTCTGACTGTTTCTGTCCCAGAGCCGGTGAAATTGGAATTCTATGTAACAGGAGCATTATGAGCGTCTCACCTGATGAAGGGCAGTTCTTGAACATGCTACTGAAGCTTATCAATGCAAAGAACACCATGGAAATCGGCGTTTACACTGGCTACTCTCTTCTTGCCACGGCTCTCGCTCTCCCCCATGACGGCAAGGTATGAAAAGCTTCATTATCTCTCGTTGTCGAGAAATCGTCCGATACAAAAATTTTAACTATTCGATGAGGCTCGATCGTACATCATTTACAAAACTTTAACACGTCCCTCACACATAAAGTTCATTAGGTTGAAAGTGTTGAGAGCTTTCGGTCTATTGGGTAAGATTCAGAAATGAAACATATTAAATAAACCAAGGAAGTATAAAGTGCGGTTGTGCAATACACTAATGACTAGAAATAAAACGAAGCATAGATTGGATATTTTATGTCAGTATGTTGTTACTGTTTCAGATATTGGCCATGGACACCAATCGTAAAAACTACGAATTGGGTCTGCCAATCATTCGAGAAGCTGGCGTTGCTCATAAAATTGACTTCAGAGAAGGTCCTGCTCTTCCTGTCCTTGATCGAATGACCCAAGAAGTATGTGAAAATGTCCTCTGGTTATAAAAAACAAAAAAAAAAAAAAAAAGCCTAAATTAGATTTTCCTTTTAGCTATTTGTTTATAAATTCAATTTTAATTCAACATTCACAAAACATATGCAGCGTAAATATCATGGAACGTTCGATTTCGTTTTTGTGGATGCTGACAAGGACAACTACTTGAACTATCACAAGAAGCTTGTTGAACTTGTCAAGGTGGGGGGACTCATTGCCTACGACAACACGCTATGGAGTGGTACTGTGGTGGCACCACCTGATGCACCGGTAGAAAAACACACGAGAGTCTTGAGGGATTTTGTTGTGGAGCTCAACAAGGCCTTGGCCGTCGACCCGAGGATTGAGATTTGCCAGCTATCTATCGCTGATGGGGTCACTCTCTGCCGTCGCATTAACTAACCCTTTTAAGCTTGCCTCCATCCCCTGGATCGATAAGGACAGAATGCAATTCCAATCTCTACTTGAGTTCATTGGTATCTACTCTTTGTTTTTTAATTTTTTTTTTAATTTTCTATTTTTCCCTGATTTACAATACTAGGCCCAAGCCTAACGTGTCCATTGTGTTTGAATTTAGTAATAACTTGTTGGCATTGGGCTTGGATCCATCTTTTCCTTTTAGGTGAATAGAAGTTGTTTCGCCTTCTTCTTTTTCTTTTTTTTTTTTTTTGGGTTAAAAACCTTTTACTGTTCAATAAATAAACAAACATAACAAGATGTACAAAGAATTTCCGAGGGCAAGGCAGCAATATCTTTCCTCGTGTTTTTCTACCGTATCATCTAATCTAATTGACTAATCCAATCTTACAATCAAGTCCGTGATTGAAACTTTTGACTTCGTATACGGCAACAATGGGCCGACGTTCGTAGTTCGGAGTCACAATCGGAACCAGAGTGTTTGATCCCACCATTAAAGTGTAGATGTTGCCAATGCTTGTGGATTGTCGGTTTTGTTACTTTGCCAATGAACTTAAAATGCATAAACAGGGAAACTAATTTGACGATGATGGTGAGTAATCTTTTTGAAGAGAAGTATGCAGGAAGCAGGCAACAAGAAAAGTCCGTTTGATGGAAAGCACAGCACGTATTCCTCACATCATGCAAACGAAAATGTTGGAATAAACACTGAAACTTTGATGATGGAAATACAATGTTCTTGGTCCCGAGGTATAACTAAACATGAGATCCAACCAAGCCCCTCCTAATCGCCTGTCAGGTCAGCCATCCGTCAGAGAATTTCGTCCGGGCAAATCTATGTTTATAAGCAGAATGGCAAGGTGCTTTTTAATAACCCGATGTGATATTCAAAGGCCCTTTGAGTACAATCAACCAGAAAGATGTCTTAGATGCCATGTTTGGCATGGAGCACTTTCAGGGAGCTAGAGTAGCAACAGAGACAGAAAATAGGACAGTTTAACTGGAACTTGGTGACGTGGTTTTTGGTCTCTAAAGACTTAGGGAGGGCTCCCATGACTGATCATCTGGACTTGCCCAAGTCATGTATTATGAACATTTCTAAGATCGTGTGTGGCTTGTGAATAGAGAAGATGTAAATGTAAGATATGGACATGTGCTTACTGTTTTGGAAAACAAAATATGTTCATATAACTTGAAGAAATAGGAAACCTTCTACAAAAGCACATTGCCTAACTGAACCACTTCTTAATTTTAGGTTTGTGTCTTTTCTGAACAATCTGCCTCGGTTTTCTCTCATATCGTTTCTTCTCACCAATCTAATAATATTCCTTTATGACCCAAAAACTAATAATAATAATATTCCCTAACCTTCTTTCAAAAATGGCAAGGATGTGGATATTAGTTCTAACAGTATTAAATGATTCTAACGCAAGGAGCCTTTACCAAGGAGTAGCTAATTATCTATCAAAAGGAGTACCTCCGTAACCATCTAGCGCAGAAAGCATTCGCCATGTCATAAGAAAAATGCTGTCAGTGGAAAAGAGAACAAGAAGCAAGTCAATCTAGTTGAAGAATGAACTGTGGAAGCAGATCTTGCAAACTGAACAGATCCTGAAAAGCTTCCGGCAGTGTTTGTTACGGGACTTGAACTGGGTAGTGCAGCAACATCTCTGCAAGTACCAAAAGCTGTTCCAGCCTGCAATATTGCATAAGAAGGTGTCTTATGAGAGATATATGCTGTTCTATGTTATCGTCACAGTAGTCAGAAGCACCATATAAATAGATTAGCATCCATCCAAGGTAATCTGAATGTATTGTCAAACACATCAACTTAACAAAACAAACAATTTATTACTTGGATTTGAATATTAGAGGAAATTAATAGGAGTTTCATATCATAATTAATTAAATCCATATAAAACTTGGAAAGAATGACCAGCTATGGAGGCTCAACAAATAACCGAACTAGATCAAATAAATGCATCAGTAAATCAGTTGTTTCACACGGACTGACCTGGCAGGCAGTTACAGTACTACAACCACACAATGTTTGGCCATTCATCCAATCCAGATCATCAAAAACTCCACCACCATCGCTCCTCTGCATCACGACCAGACCAGCTAAAATAACTCACTTGAACCTATTCAGTTGCATATTTGTTTATGCATGCAAGAGATTATACCATGTAGAAGTTGACTGCCAAAAAATTGGGCATCACATTCCCTGCTGCTTTATGGCAGGTGCCCACCATCTGAGCAAGTGAGGTTGAATGCTCCTTGCAAGCGTCACTTTCAGTTGGATATGTTGGGAAGTAATTCATTAAGAAAAGAGATGCGCTTCTTGAGTTCAGTGCCTTTGACTCTCTCCTGTTTGGACATGAACCTGCTTTTACCCCAGGATCTCCAGCTGGAAAATCCATGGATCATGGAACTATTATTAGAAAATGCATCTCCATTCAAAGCTATGAGAACAAAGATACATATGAAAACTATTCTTACACTCATTTTCTAACATGTATTTCCACTGATAAGCAATTCCTTCATCTGCTTCCTTCGAAGCAATGGAAGTGAAAACGAGAAGCCTGTGATTCTCCTGTACCATCTCAGTCACAGTAGGCCAATCTTCACCTCTTTTGGGCATCTTGGAGACTGGGAACCAGTACTTATCCAATCCAGCGTTAGTAAACAGCTTGGTCAATCCTTTTGGAGTGTGCACATAGTCTTCAATTATTATAGTGACAATCTCAGTTGGATTTTGACTCAAGAAAGCTTCCACTTCCCTCAAGGTGTTAATCGCAGGTTGCTGCGAGCAATCCAGATGAAGACATTATAAACTGTTTTACAAGACTATTAAAATTTTCAAATTGCTAGATTAATAAACATAGAAAGACGTATTACAAAGGCTGTGAAGTTGAAACATTGCCCTTGAAATGAGTGGCAGAGCCAAATATCGCCCATGAAGTCGTACATATCCAACATCAGTCCCCTCACGCCATTCTAAAAAAACCACTCATCAAGCAAAAACGCATAAAGTACAAAAATATGTTCCATCAATTACTGAAAAAATAAAATTGTGAGGAGGAAAAAGGAAAAGAACCTCGAATATTACTACACTTGGTCTAGCTGCCAAGAAACCAAAATGCCAAATTTACAAATTAATTTTGCTACCACTCGGAATTAATATCCAGAATATAACTAAGACACTCGAGAATTAAAACACAACTCTCATTTCCCGTTTCCATCCTTTTCTTAACTCTGTTTTCCAAGGAACAAAACATGCATCAACAAACTAGAGAAGCCAAAATAAAAACTTGAAAGAAAAAGAGAGAGAGAGAGAGAGAATGGCGAGGAATACAATCAACTGATTAGTGACAGAGTCTTCTTGATTGTAAAAGGTCAGTCTCTGAACGCCCGGCAAAGGCGGAGCATCCACAATGCTAAACGCATTATGAGTCACCAACCACGTATACTTGTTAAGGGGAAGTCCATTAATCTTCACCAAGAAAACGAGAAAAAAGATACAAATTTGCAATGTTAGAACATAAACAACACATACCCATCAACAAGAACACAAAATAAAATGCAAAAGAAGCATACAACGGAGGTGGGTATGATAGCTTGGCCTCGGATGCAGACTGGTTGAGTCTTGCCTAAAGCAGGGCAGTTGCCACAGTAGAGGCCAGGCCCACAGTTTGTGGCGGCCGTACACGCGTCCAGCACCTGCAAGTTCACTTCCAAATTCAGCATCATGGGATACAAAAGAGAAACTGAAAATGAACGAATCGAGAAGAAAGAAGAAGAAGAAGAAAAAAAAGTTAGAAAAAGAAATATGTACTGCTGCACGAGCCAACAAGAAGACAGAAGACGACAGTAGCAGAGAGATGCAGAGGCTGAACCCAATTGAGAGAGTGACTCTGCATAAGCCGCGGTGGTCCGGGAAACACGCGAACATTGCCACTGCTTATACAGAGCTCAAAAAACGAGCAGACGGAGAGCGAGAATTAGAGAAAGTTTCCAGACATCTAAGGCGGGTTTATGATATTCAATCTCCCAGCTTTTATTTTGTTCGTTGCTTTCCCCTTTTTAATGTAATGAGGCCGACCGGCCGAGTATACCAAACGACATCGTTAACTCGAAGTGAGATTTGGGTTCGGAGCATCTTCTTAAAATACGGTAATAAGTAGTAGTTGGCATATCTTATATTAAAAACGGAGGAGGAGTGGGCCTGAAAATACCATAGAAGATGCACGGCACTCCAAGGGGAGAAGCCTCTAAATCTCACGTGTTCTGTAGATTTTTTTAGAGTCGGGAGTTAAAACTTTTGATCCCGTGCCCCACTAAGTGGGCGTGGCCATCTTGGCTCGAGATGGTTGGGTTATGGGCACTTTGATCGCTTTATTTCGTTCTTTATCTTTAGGCTTTAGTGACTGTGGCCTTAACTTTGTCAGTGCTCTCGCATGGTGGGGTAGGCCCGCCTCAGATCAGCGGCATCCTCGTTGTTTATTGGATTGCTGTGATCTTGATTTTTCTGATCTCATGCTTCTCTCTCTTTTTTTTTTCTTTTTTTTTTTGGGGGTCATTCGGGTGATTGGTCTCTTGCTTTTTGCCGATGCTGAAAGCAGAAATATAATCTAATGCTAACCTCTTGAAACTAACTCAAGTCGCCACCAAATTTTGAACTTAGGAAAAAGTCTTGAGATTAAGTCTCATCACATGCTTTAAACTTCTGCATTAGGTTGGATAGGGTAGGGAGCACCTCCTCTTTAACTAGTCAGAGGATTCGGACAAAAACGCCCTCGCCACTAACCATTAATATTTAATCACTGACAATATCTAAATTATATATATATATATAACAGTGGGTAGAATTGCAGAGGAAACAGAACTCTAAAAGCCTACCCTCAGTGGTCCACAGGACGGTTGAGCACTGCGAACGAGATCACTTTGGCTGATAGGAAGATTGACCAGCAGCATAAATTTTAGTTTGGCAAACGAGGGTAGAATATCCCGAACAAGAATAAGGTTCCTAATTACTGATGTTAGATATGTACTGTTGTCTTGAATGCTTCAACGGCTATTATACAAACAGAATATTTAAAACAAAGAAAAGAAATTCAAAAGAAAAAGGCCTTGTTTAGATCGAGGCCATTAAATTGACAATATAATTGAAAACATATATAAATGACTTTGCCGCATTGGACAAGCCATCGTCAGTACCAACCTCCCATGAAAAGGTTACCCTTAAAAGAATGTTGGTTAGATTCCAGATCGGTTTCCAACATTATATTAAAGAATCACTGTTAGATCCTATTGATTTCCTGATTCTCCCTTTCCAGCCTCATGAATCTACTCCCCAAATAAACATGAAGGGGAAACAAAATCAAGTTATCAGTGGAGATGGCAATGAACACTCCAAATAACAAAATGGTTGAACTTTGAACCTATCCCCTAAGCCTCTGAGGTCAATGAGATTGGTGCTTCCACCTGTAAAAGAATGACAAATTCTTTGGGTTGTTTATAAAATAAATGTACCATATTCCCGTTAAGCAAGTTTCTTGGCACGACCACTTGAATGAATACCATCTTCTTTTTTAGAATTAGATCCAGAGGCCTCAGGCTTCCTAGCCCAAGCAGGAGCTCTATCCGGCTCATAACGATAATCATAGAAAAGTTCTTCTCCCGCGCTAATTCTTTCTTTTGCAAATATGCCCACCCGGTGATCACCTGCAACCATTATGACCTGGCCACACAAAGTTGAAGATCACGAGAGGTAAAATATCAAAAAATGAATGCAGAAAGTGTTTCTAGCCACACAAAGCCAGATGAACCCAAATGCAAAGGCACATTCATAGGCCAGCAAGCTAATGCAGTCTAAGACTCTAAATCAGTAACCTTGGCATAGCAATTTGGGTCTGGAGAGTGGTTGGCAAACTTCAATTTGTCACCCTTCCGGTAAGCATCAAGAACAAACTGCAAGAAAGAAATCATGCCATCCTGTCAGCCATAGAAGTTTGAATCTTTGGAAAAGATCGTGAAGCAGTATAACACATCATGCCTGGTCATTCAGATTGAAGAGAAATGATGAATTTTCACGATCATAAATCTTCCCACGTTTATCTGCTTCCCTGTGAGAGATAAGCTCTCCAGTGTACTCACCCAGGTATTCATGCTTGCCAACACTACTCTGAAAGATGACACAAAAATATCCATGAGCAAAAGAAGATTGAGGCAAATGACAATAACAAATGAATGTTACCTTCAAGAAAGCTCCCCAGCCAGAAACATCAGATCTCCCAAGTAAAACCTGTACCAATAAGAGAATCAAGAGCCAGAACTTATGAAGCTAGGACATAAAGCTGACAGCTAAAAAGATCACCATCAGCTCATCTCTACTCTGAAAAATCATCATCCAGAACCCATTGTACCATAAACTTTAGACAGATGATGTCTATTTTCAAAACAAAGGGCCTCATCTCAAAGTCCCAACCAGTAAACCATAGTGTCAGATATGAATCTGTTTCTCTCCACCATATAAAGAAACGGAGGGGAAAGTAAAATAAGCTTACCCTTTGTTGCTGTTTAAGGAGAAGCTTCATATTCCTACATTCATAATTGTCACCTCTTTGGCTAGGAATCCCCAGAGTACCATCACCACAACTGCAAAGCAATTACAAAGAGTTTAATAGTCAAAAAGTTGCACAAGAATAAGGAAATAATCTTTTCTAGTCAATAAATAAAAATGAATCCATCTACAAATGCAGTTCATTAATTGTTGATGAACACATAGATGTGACATAAACAATGTAGAAATCTGTAAATTAAAGTTCTGCAATTACAAAAGATAAGTTGTGCCAATGGAGAAGATGGTAGCAATTTACTTAACCAATTGCCAATTGGCAACAGTAATCACTTGGGCAGCAGTCATAGTACTAACAACTAATTTATGATGGAAGTGAGTGCAATGGAAGAGATGACAATGAGGTGAGACAATATACTTGACAAAGCAGGTGGCATATCATGGTCCAAAATAAGGTTGTTGACAGTGGTAAAAATGCTCAAGTAAATATCTTTGCAGTGGCACAAATAGTTACAGGGGCAACATATGTGACAGTATTGACACAAAACAACAGTTGGGACAAAAATGGTGGTTGACCCAAGTACAGAAGCTCCTGCAGTGGTCACATGGTGGCATGGACAGTAGTTGCCAATGCAGTGATGGCTGGTTTGGTTTTCAGGTAGTAGGTGTGGCAAAATTGACACTGGCATAAAATGGAGATAGTTTAGTGAAGAAGGCGAGGATAATCACAATGCCGGTAGAAACTATGCATTAGTTTTAGACAGATATAATCCAATTCACTTCCAAGTCCTCTGACAATACTCTTTCACAGCTAATTGATAATGGCTGGCTCCTTATTCTTTAATATCACCACGAGACTATTTTCTGTAAATTTGCAAGCATGAAAGTAAGCAAACAATTACAAAAATTTTGGTTGCATGACATATAGAGCTACGTAAGTCCATAAAAACACAAGGTACCACCCAAACTGGCAGTACCTCCAATAAATCCATAATGTTACTTCATATGCTTCCATTGCAGTGTAACATTGTAGAAGAAACAAACCATCTAGAGAGAAAAAAAGAAAACAAAGAAAGAAAATGGCATGCCACTAAATATGAAGCAACAATTGCCAGCTTACCTGACCCAACAATTCCTACAAACATCTGGATCGCATTCCCTGTCAGCAGCAAAGCACGGACATTGGCGACTTCGACATTGACTTTTTGCACAATGGCAGCCTCTAAATCGATTCTTGCAGCTCTTAGTACATCTGGATCAATACATAAATTTCAGTCAACAATAACAACCAAAGAATTGCATACAGCTCTGCATACCACACCAATACACAACTTGTTCTATAAAGCTCATGATAAAATCATTCAGTGGGGACAAAGCTCTACAAGAGAAAATTCCCTATGTTTGAGCTTGGAGGAGTTTGAGGAAAACAAAAGAAAAGAAAAAAATCAAACAATACTAATAACACGTACAGATTTGGTCATTGAATAGAGACTCACCCACAATACTTTTCACAGCACGTGCCATTAAGCAGGCACGCACACTGTTTTCCACACGCTGTTTGGCAATTACATGGATTATACTGGCGGCAGGGCTGATCTTTTCTCTCACTAATTCGCTTCCTAATAGAATGATAAGCAGTAGACTTCCAGGAGTACTTCAAGCGGCGAACTCTACCTCTCCTACGTAAAAATCTTGATCTTCTTCTCACCTCATTATTGCCCTGATGTCCAATTCAACAACCCCACCCCCCCCCCCACCCCCCCCCCCAAAAAGGAAAAACAAAATAAAAACAGATAAAGGCAGAGAAGAGACATAAAAAGATGCTGACCCTAGTTGTTGGAGAAAGACTACTCACAAGTAAAATGTGAGACAATACTAACCATTGTTCCATTTATGTCAAACTTCAAATACCCTTCACCATGAAGATTAGTGCCATCCCCAGCTTGGCAAGCTAGTCTATTCTCAGAGTAGGTCAGATGCTGAAAAACCTCCCAACATGTCCTTAAACCATTCAAAAGGTTCCTAGCAATTAAACAACTTGTAAAAAAATAAAATAAAAACCAGTGTCAGTTAGAATCAGCACAGTGATACTATATTGGTACTCGAGTTAATAAATCATAAAAAATTGATTGAATAAAACATGAAATGTGCACAGACCTGTTTGGGCCAAAAATTTCTACGCCTTTCTCAAATAGGCTTATTTCAATGGGTTTCCAAAATCTGTTGCCACTCAACTCTTTTTTACATATGTTTTCATCTACAAACTCTTCCTTCCTCGGAGTCTCATCACTGCTAGTAGCTGCCGGATAAGCAATCATCTCACTTGATGCATCATTGAGAATTTCACCTGGAACTAAGTTCTGGCTATCCTGGATTGTTATTTCCTTCCTCCTAGACCTGCCATTGGTTTGAGGTTTCATATTCTTATGAGAAGAAGAACTAGAATCTTCATTTTCCTTCCGCAAAGTAGATCTTAGTTTTATATCAATTGGCAAAGGACCTCCACTGGCAATGGAATCAGAATCAGAAGCCACCATCTTCTTCTGCCTTTTTCGAATGCAACTGAGAACACTTTCAGCAAATCTCTTACTGTTTCTATGAATGCTACCAGGTTTTCCCAAATGCTTTGGCTTGGAAGGTGATAAGTGACTGCTAGAAATGGTGTTTTGCACAGGTCCAATATCTGAGTCACTGCTCTCTGAAATGTTTTTTGCATTTGATGACGCACTTTCACTTTGGCTAGACTTCATCCTCCTCCTAGAAGATGGAACAGAAGATTTCTTCCTTGATGATATCAAGGACCCAGTAGCGACACGTGGGAGGACAGAATTTTCTTCATTATCATCATGCTCAGGAGCATTTTCTAAGGCATTTCTTTCTGACTTGAAAACCTGTCATTGTAATAAAGAATACAATAGTTTGAATACCGCTTCATTATGGATAAATGTCAATTGACTACATTGCAATAATAACAAGAAAAACATGTACCACTTTATAGCACTGTGGACCACATGGCACATTTTCGTTGTCCGAATGGCTCCATGGAGATGGTTTCTCAGCCTATTAAGATGTTGTATCAACAAATCATGAGAGTCTCACCAGATACTCATTGAATAGCTTGACAATTAGTCTTTCATAATCAACTTACAGGAAAGACCAGATCCTGTGAACATCCATGCAATCTGCAATCAAAAACCTGCCAATATGAACCAAATGCAGAAACATCTTCAATGGTTCAACTAAAAGATGATGTCAGAAACATGAACTAAATGCAACACAGAAATATTTCTTACAAGACATCGACGACAAAATAGATTATCAAAAGAATCTAAAGCAGCTTCAAGATCCTTCTCAAGAAAAGAATTCATTGGCTGCGCTGGATTGTCTCCATTCTTAGAATCTTCAGCAACCTTCTCTTCCTTTATGAGAACTTGATATCTTGCCTGTATGAGATGTTTGACTGAGTAAAGCCAGAACAGATAAAATGGGAAACACCTGGACTGAAATTTACCCTATGGCCCGGTTTTTATGAGATATCACAAGAGAACTGATGGTAAGGACAAACTACGGCCATGGTAAGAAGGGGAGAAAGCATTTCCCAAAAAATTTACAACCCCACATTCTCCTCACAAGGGCATACCTTCACTTCACTTGGGCTTCTTGAAAGACATTGTGCAAGTGCTTCCAGCACAGATTCAGATGAACCAACTTCTTTGATGGTCATACTGACAAAACAGAATCTTTCAGAGTTAAACATCTCTATTAAAGGTGCAGAGCATATAAATAATAACACCAAAAACTAAATATGAAAAATTTAGAGTGAGCTGCAATTTTGTCTCAGTTTTTCAAATTCATAAGCTCAATTAAAAGTATGTATTGCTATAGCATCTTTGCAAAAATGGATATATTGATTTTAACTGTTTTAACTGTGTCAAACAGATAGGATCACTTGACATCACAACTGAGGAAAAAAGAAGCAAAAAAGTCCTGGCTAAACCAACAAATAGCTAAAGTGTACTGCAGGCACACTTTAGGCCCAGACTTTTGAACATTACAATCAATCTATTAATACAACCTATCATACATAACCTTCTGTGTAGAAGGCCATGCTCTGTAACAAAAGGAAAATTCTATTTCATTCTCACACCCTTTTAATACTATATCCAAATCTATATTATTATGGCCAACATCCCAAATTAGTAGCACAATGCTTTCATTTTTCAATATTCCTTGGAACATGATAGCCACCCACACTAGAATTAGTAGCATTGGATGATAAACATTTGATGTCACTGCCACATGATAAAAACACTATTGCAATGCAGATGATTTAATGAATTAACAGGAGCAGATGATAAAATGAAGCAATAGCCTTGAGAGAACCTATACAGGGCAGCAGATATGGTGGAAAATCCAAAGAAGGACCCACCAGTTTGTTTTCGATCGTTAATAAATCATAGCAGTGGGCAAGCCATTACATCATGCCACATGAAAAGAAAAATTATCTGTGTATATTAACATGTGCAGCTGATCAGAAACTATGAATGAAAAATTAATATTGAACAGGCAGTATCCAAAATTAATCTTTGTAAACTAGTATGCAGAGGCATAAGCACAGAAATTACAGATCACATCAGACAACATGATTGTACCAACCGAAGAATATAGTCTTCTGAATCTACAAAATCTTTTTTTTCTTCCTCCTCATCAATTGCTTCCTCCTCACTGTCACTACAAATAAGTGCTTCGCCACCATTTTGGTCATAATATATTCTCCTCCGACCAACCACTGATTGATCCTCTGTCATTCTTTGATTTCTGCAGCATTTATATCCTAAATTACTGAGCTAAGATGAATGAATTAGATTAAAGGGAGCAGCATCAAGATGACAACTAAAACAGAACTTTTTGGGTATAATGAATCTGGTTATACAATGAAAATGCATTTCATGCAGCCAGTAAATCCATCTGGATCAGTGAAAAGAGAGTTCACCATACCTACAAAGGTTTGCAAATTTTCAAATAAGAATAATGGCTGCAGGGTTTGCACATTAAGTGCATCATAGATGCTAGTGTTCCAATAGGTAAGGAAGAGAATTTCTCATGAGTCCACTAGTCAGTTTTAGCACACCTGTCCAAAAAAATCCATGTAGTATAAGGTGGTAGTCTCTTCATTTCTTGGAGCTTAATTGACCGAACAGCATTCTTGACAGGTATACTTGGACCCACAAGAACTGCCATGGAAGAATGACCGTCTTCTTGAGAGCTGTGGCTATTGTTATCTACATTATTTGCACTGCTACCACTGTACATGTCAAGTGCATCATTTTGCCTCTTTGTTAATAAATCTATACTATCATTAGTAATGTTAATCCAGTTATTTCTTCTTTCCTTTGACAACTTGTAGAGACAATTTGTGAAAGAAACCAGCTTTTGTTTGTTCTCCTCCATCCTTCCCTGAAAAATTCAACAGTCTGATTCATAATTTACAAGTAAACTCAGATGACACATGAACACACACACACATATATATAAATTACCATAAAACTGGAAAAAGCACCTTTATTCCGAGACTCCGGTCAGCGGCTACTTGCTTCTTTAGGGATTCAATGACACATAAAATTTCCTTCATCGTTGAAGAATTTTCCTGTTGTTTTTTAACCTATAGAGAATCGCCAAAGTTCATCCTAATTATAATATAACCATGAATCATATAATGTACTTCAAATTTTTTAATGCAAAACCACAAGACAAATAACTTCATAAAAATGAGTTCAAGAAAACCTAAAAGAAAAATCTGGAAAGCTTGAAGCTAAATCATACAATGCAGCTCGCAATCTATGCGTAAATCATCACACATTCTCGTATGGCGCACTTATCACATTAAAAACGTGCTCTACCGTGTCCAAAGGCAGCGGTCAGCGGAAGAAACGGCAAAACGAAAAGAAAAGAAAAAAAAAAAAGAAAAGAAAAGATAATCGCAAGAACTGCCGAAAAGAAAAATTCGCATGCATTTAAGGCGAGAAAGAAGAAAAGTGAAAAGAGAGTACCGGAGACTCCTTGGGAGGTTCCGATCTGCTGGCGGAAGCGGAAGGAGACGGCTTCGAAGCCATCGGCGCTCACGGAGGCAGGCTCGGACCCGAATCCGGAGCCAAGATCCAGTTCATGCAGAGACAATGCGGGGGAGAGGAGCGACGATCGAGTGCGGTAGAGTACACGACAGCGGATTGTTTCGCGGGCAAGGTCGGCTTGAAACCCTAAATAATGGGGACTTTCGGTTTTAAAAATTTTTGGGACAAAGGATTGCGTTTCTTCTTTCTTTTTTTTTTTTTTTTCTTTTTCTTGGTGCCTGTTAATTATTATTATTATTTATTTTTTCATGCAGCTGGAAATTTAATAATTCTTTTGAATTACTTTACTGTAAACTTTTATGTTTTTTAAGGTTCAAAAAATGTATCTATAGAATTTAATTTAATAATATTAAACTTGTCGTTAAAATTAAAAGTCTGCAGATCAATCGATCGGTCAGCGTACTACGAAACGCGATTGTTGTAATGTTTGGTGAAAAGAAGGAAAGAAAAAATGGTGGGAAAGGAAACGTGGCAGTCCTTTTTTGAATTTGTCCGCCGTAGAGAAAAAAGTACAAAGGTTTCTTCCTTCTTCGAACCGCAAAAACAAACCAATTGGCCTGTTTGAAGCCTGTCTTTTTAATTTAAATAAAAAGCACTTTTGGTTAATTATTTAATATCAAATAATTATTAAAATTTTGAAAATATAAATATATAAATTATGTTATTAAACAAACCAAGGGCACTTTTCAGCTATTGCTCGAGGGTATTAATTTAATGCGGGTCCAATATGGCAGTGAGTCATGAAAGATAATTACATGTAGCTCTCGGTCATGCTCAGATCCTTGAACCATCAATGCTAGAATATTAGGGTATTGGCTTCTCTCCCTTCTATCTCTCCTAAATAGTTGTTTTTTTTTTTTTAAATACAAAAAAAAGAGTGTTTTGTAAGTATATATTTTTGGGTAAAGTATAAAATTATCGGTCGACGCACTACTCAAATATTATTAGATTTATGTAAATTTTTTCTGCACTTTGAAATTTAATAGCACATTGTTATATAAATTCCATTTATTTAGAAATAAATAATACTAATAAAATTCAAGTTTAAGTTAATATTAAAAAAATATTAGATTATCATTAAATTATCATCCTAAGTAATTCTTCTTTAAAATAGAAATTGTTTTGTCATTATTAATATGGGATTGACACCTAGGTCTTATTGAAAGATACTTTTTTAAAAAAAATTGAACAAATCAATACTTTTTAGGGTTTTTCAAACTCGAGATGGTTCACCTCTCTCCATTTATTTTTTTTTCTTGAAAAAAAGTCAAAAAAAATTACAAAAACTAACATGGCTCTTCAAGAGTATAAATAAGGAAATCCAAGAGTTATATAAAGGATAAACATGAATATTAATTGTTCATAATTAATTAATTAAAAATTTTATGAGTTGGATAAAGGAAGGACCAAAACTTTTCAACTTTACAAACTCTTTACTTCTCTCATCCTATATAAGTGTCTTTTTTTTTTATTTTAGGTATCCTATGAGATAACGAGGAATCTCAACTATTTATGAGATAATGAACTAAGAGTAAAAAATAATTGGAGTATGTCACTACCATAAGCCCCTAACAACCAATTACCACAGCCTAATTAATAAAGATTCCAATTTTAAGTAGGCCGAGAATAAGAATGTATTTGATCCCAAAAGAAAAAAAATAATAATAAGAATAAGAATAAGAATGTAAGAAGAGAGAGGAAAATCTTACAGGGTTGTTAAACGAATGGGCCTTTGGATTTCCCTGGCCTCGACATAGGTTGTCTTATTCAATGTTATCCTTGTCCTATCATGGGCTGACAAGGATGACATGGGCCTTACTAGAAAGCAATGTTAGCCACCTTCAGAATTTGGAGATTCTAAATTAATTATTTAGAATAATTAATTTATAAATCGTGTGTTAAACAAAGAGATAAAAAATTTTAATTTTAATTTTTTAATATATGCATAAATTATATGACTCTTGTTTTAGACATAAAATTTATAAAGAAAATAATAAATAATACTTATCTTCCTGTACATGCCTCATTTTCCTTTGTGTTGTTGCTTGCTTGCCCTGGCTTAAGGAATAATACTGTAATGCTGGATTTGCTTACTTCTTCCTTTGTTTTTTTTTTTTTCTTTCATTTTTTGAACAAGCTTTCTTCGCCCAGATCAGACCCTATGACATTATCAACTGGATGCTTAACTCCGCTAAAGTTAGCATTAGCCAGTGACATATTCACGGATCACAATGCGTTTCTACGAAGGAAAAAATAATAAAAAAAAAAGGTTATCAAGGTGCTCGATGCTTGCACCTCGGAAATGGAAGAAGGAGATCATGATGCTGGAAATGTTACAGGAGAATGCACGGTGCACGTTGTACAAATAGAAAACAACGTGGAACTCGTTCGTCAAATCCTAATAACGACAAGCCACGACATCAATCAAGTTCGTAGTAACATAACAGATTCATCTAAAAATTTCACCTTAATTAATTAATTAATTAAAAGCCCTGTCACACAGGCGGAGTCTCTCGGATAAAACTTGATGCAGTGACATAGCAGTGTTAATTCATGAAGAATTTTTTTGCGTGTAAATAACAACCATCAGCTATTAAATTCTTTCCTGCGTCCTTCCACTTTCAATTGCACACGTTTTTTATTAGGAAGCCACGGTGAGGTTTCTTATTTCAACAACGATGCCTTTAGAATTTCCGCATGAAACTTCTCAAACTCTCCAATGTGCGGCATAAATTTTCAAGCAGCATTATCAAGGGCAAATCTATTGAATCTAAACTCAGTCACGACACATCTATTGAATTTATGGTCCCCAGACCACTTTAATTACTTAAAGAACCCTTTCCGATGAGCGACAATAGCATGCGGACAAGGAGAATCCAACGCATGCTCCGTAGTTGCATGGATAATTATTTGAAAACTTGAAAAGCATTATATTTTTTTAATCATAAAAAAAATATATATTTTTTTAAAACTAGGTGATACGTGAGAGTCTTGTTTAAAAAAAAAATAAAAATTTTTTTAGCAAATATTTAATTTCACTAAATATGACAAAAGATGACCTACTACGCACGTTGTTGTCCTGACTAAGGATAGTTTGTCGTGGAGGTGGAACTGTATCTTCAGATGGATCGGAGACGTGTTGGCCATCGAATTGGCTGCTAATCTTGATAAGATGGGTCTCTCGGCCAGACAAGACGTTTTGGATTGAAACGTGTCCTAGCAGGATTATCAAGTTGAGATGTATGAACGGACACAGAGACCCCGGGTCTGTTTTGGCTGCGGTGGCTGTGAAATCGCCCGTCGTCCTTACTAAAAGAAAAGAAAAAAAAATCAAACACGCTTGTCGGCACAAACGCATAAGCACACCTTCTCGGCCTGCCATCCACTCCCAATTCCCCACCACTACCACGGTAAAATCAAATCAAAAAATTCAAATCTAAAAGACCACACAAAGGCTAGTCTGAGAAACTAAGCACGGGGCTGCGAATGGACTTTTCGGCATTCTATATGAGCCCTCTGTAACGGGTTGTTCTCTGTCGTATCACACATTGTCATTGTCAAGGAATAGGGGCATATAAGTGGGTATACTGTATACTCCAAGAGCCTATTTCTTGGGAAGAAAAATAATGTCATTGGAATCTACTCTTGACTCGTGGAACCTTGACTTGCGTATAATGTCAAAGAACTTTCGGTTTCATTAGCTTGGCGTCTAAGAACATCGAGAAAGAAAGATATTGATGAATTCGGTGGAAAAGAATATAACGATACTAACTTTGGGAGAAGGAAATGACCCGTAACACCTCGCCTATATTATAAAAGTGAGAGAGAAAGAGAGAAGGATGAATGGGAGGGAAAGATGTGATGACGTCGGCCTGGAAGACAAGAAGGGATCGATGTGACCCTCAACTAAACGTTGTCGTTTTTGTGCTGACTAGCATATATCTTGGCCTTCAACACGGAACTAAAATTATGGACTACTCAGCCTTTGTAGGCATTCGTATAGCTTTAGGCCTAAAATTTATAGATTTTGCGCCCAAAAACATTGTAATATATTATTGTTTTAATCTTTTTCAAGTTTTGTGCGCCGCATATCTCTATCATATCTCGTGTCTACATACTCGTATCTATTTCGGTGTTTTATAGCTCCACTTTCTAGACACTCCATCCGGTTCCATTACCAAAAAAAACATAAAAACAGGCTTCCTACAGGCGGATACCTAGCTTTCACTTGCAAGCTTAGCCTCCACCTACCAATGGTAAACTGGCAATTCCAACGGAGTGCTCTGCCCCGAATTTACTGGATCCCATTTTATTCAATGCAGTCCATCTCCGGTATTCCCAAATCTTCCTTTTATTTTTAGAGAAAATATTCAATTGAACTTTTTATTCACACGTAACACAAGCTGTGTTCGAGGTGGACGGGGGCCAGATCCTCATCTGCACCACCAGAATTTTCAGGAAAAGCCACCCAAACAAGATCCAAGTCCACAAGACATTACACGTTTATCAGCAAACTTAGAAACCCAGCCAGAGTAACTCTCTATTTAGCTTTTCAAGAACACATTTTCAGGAATATTTAGCTTTTCGGTTACATGTTCCTGAGTGATATGCTCTTGGACAGCTCCCTAACATCACATCACAAACACATTCCTGAATAGGTGAGGATTACGTTAATAAAAAAAAAATTAAAAAAAAAATGGTGCACCTTACAGAGATAGAGGGCCACCTGCAACTCTTACTCCAAAGCTGAATAACTACAGGCCACAGCGTCAACAAGTTCTTAATATAATAGATTCACACAACAATTTCCCCTCGATTAATTAAACGGACAGGACATCATATGAAATCTGGATCGTTTCCGAGGGCCTCCAAAGTATCAGCTAACAGAAAACACTCAATGTCAATGCTGCCTTCATCGACCCCAGGAAACACGGTGATCTTCCCATCTCGCTTGTTTCCCGGCCCGCTCCTCACCGCAACCGGCTTTCCCCACCCAAAGTCGTTGCCGTAGACATTAAACCTCGGCGAACTGCTGATCGTTAAACTAAGGGTCGGAATGATCCCCAAAGAAAATAGCTTAGGGTTTTCTACCCAATCCTTAAAAAAGTTCCTCAACTTTTCTTCTGTGTTGCCAGCCACCACGTTGTTTATCTGCCAAGCTGTATAGCCAAGTCCATTGTCAAGTAGCTCCTTGGCTTTCAGCGTTACAGTTGCAGGCTGAATTGCATTCCCAAAATATCCTTCTGGTAATGGTGGGTTCAATCTTGATCTTGCACCCACCAGTAACCAGTAATGGGTCTCTTGATCTGGGTCAAGAGATCGAGAACGAATTACTCCCCGCCACAGATGGCTGAATAATGCTTGTAAAGATGAGATCTTGCTGGTGCCAATCTCGGCATTGGCCGTCGCTTTCAATTGTGCGATTTTTGTTTTCGAGAAATGGAATATTCTTTCTTTCAGAGGTGGAGGATTGGAACTCTTGGAGAGCTCTTGCTCATTGGTCAAGCCTGGAATGAGGACAGGACTATTAGTGCCATCAAGAAAGCAGCGTTTATGGACAGGGGGCTTGGAAAGGTCAGCCAAACCACGACAAATTTCAGACCAAGAATTCAAGAAGTGCCAGAATGACGTGCCGTCGCCGGCTACATGACTCATGGTGCAGCCGATGAAAATGCCATTTTCAAGCTCGGTTACTTGCACAGCAAGCGAAGGGATGGAAATTCCTTCACTATTTTTGGTCCCATTTAAGGGGAAAAAAGAGTGGACAATACCGCTAGGAACATAGACGGGCTCTATGATATCGGCAACAGTTACACCTTCTGCTGCGGCGTGAACAAAGGGAACGCCGGCATTGTTACAGTCAATGTAGAAGGAAGTGTTGTTCTTGCTGCCATCACTACGTTCAACGGTTGCCAGGCGGCCTGCAAGGGGACCAAAGAAGTCTAACGTGCGAGAGAGTGAGGCTCTCAATTGTTGGATGTACGATGAGGATGCGGGTTTGAGAAAAAGAAGTCCCTTTTGGATAGGACCTACCGGAAGGAACTGGAGATCCCATGGAGTTAGCTCTACCTTATGGGTTGGTTCATTGTGCTTGTGATTTGCTGCTCCGATTGTGCTTGTTGATATGATCCGAGTGCTCACCATTTTTTCCTCCCCCTCTCTCTGCAGGCTAGAAGGGCTACCTCTTTCCTCTCTTTTATCTTTCTTTCCGTCGGTCCGAGATTCCCGCCTCACTAACTTATTAACTTTTTCCAGGAGTGAAGAGATAGGGAAACGGTGTTGGGAGACCACATGTGTTATTTTTCGTGGGTCTCGCCCCTCTTTCCTGATTTTTCTTTCTTTCGCCAAAAAAACATATTATACAAAAGAGATTTTTAATTTAATTTTCCTAAAAACTCATTGTATAAAATAAAATAAAAATTTTAAATAAAAAATATATTATATCTATAGTAAAAAATAGATAAATGTATCAAATATCTATACGCAAAGAATTAAAATAATGTATATAAAAAAAATGATGATATGTATATTTTTTAAAGAATAAAAAATAAGCGTGGGACCACGCCCGGCCACGATGAGTCCGACCCGTCCGTATGGTAGAACGTGCATAGATGAGGCCCCATAAACTGTTTTCTCTTGTGCAAATTTCAGTGGTTGATCAAGACTGGTCTAACTTTGGTACGATGCTTTTATAAAGAGACAGACAGATCCGTTTCGTCCTCTCTCTCTGAAAAACTTTACGTGAATATGTAAACTTTAAAAAAAAAAAAAAAATTTGTGGACATAAAAGAATATATATATATATATATATAGATAGAGAGATCGGAGATGACACGAAATTGTAGGCTCACACTTTTAAAAAGTCTTTTCTTTTGAAATTTTAAGATTTTTTTTATCGAGAAAGTGTGCAACGTAAAAAACAAAAAAAAAAAAAAGTGATCAATGTGTAATAAAAATAACAGTAAAATGTTATTAAGAAATAAATTTCATACTTATTACAAATTATTTTAGGTCTATTGTTTTATTGCACATTGAGTATTTTTTAAGAGGACAATTTTAAATTTCAAAGAAAAAAATAATTTTTTTTAAAATTTTAAGGTCCATGTACCATGTGATTCTGATATTTCTCTGTACTTTTTGTTTTTTGTTTTTTTTTTTTGGGGACACCTTTTATTTTTTGGTCCAAACAATCATCGACGCTGTCATTGAATATCCATTAGGAACTTCGAGGTTCAAGTCTCAGTGGCGACTAATGTCATGAATATTAACCTTTTTTTTAGATTAATTTGTACCAAAATAACACAAAATACTCTTTGTTTTTTTTTTCTCGAGAAGTGATTTACTACAACCGAAATCATTCAGTTACCGTTAGATGTGTTGAAACATAACCTAGTTAAAAATAAAAATTATATCAAACGGTCGGCATTCAATCTGTATTAATCTAAAAATGTTGGTCCCACTAGCTGGTAATAAATGGGTCTTCTGATAAAACTTCTATTTGGGCCAACGGCTAAAATATTCAGGGCCTGTCGGTATCAGGCCCATTAGCCCAAAGGTGTTACATTACGAAAAGCAGCCCGCCAGCAACGGTGAGAACCGCCGGTTTTCCGAAGTACCGAAAATGAAGGTCGGCGGCGGTGTGGGGGGCGCCACCTCTCTGGTTCTCAGGCCCAAGTTTCGTAGCTACTCTTCCTCTACATTCTGCGGTGATTTTCAACATACCCATTATACGTCTTGCCCTTTTGTGTCGTTCTTTTTTTTTTTGTGTTTTTTTGGATTTCTGTACTTAGGTAGAATTCCTTTCATTCTTTTAACAGTTCCAGTGGTGGAAATATGCAGAATACCTCAGTTTCATCAAAGATGTGGCTGCAACTGAGCCTCCCAAGAACTTGTCTCATCTTTTGAGTATGCTCAAAACCAAAGGTAATGCCCAGAGAAAAAAAAACAAAAAAAGAAATCTTTCCTTTTTTTTTAAGAAAAGACCTTGCACTGTTTGTTTAATGGGAGACTTATGAGGTAATGTTACCTAAAGAGCCCAAAAAGCTGTCTTCTGATTTTTTTTTTTTTTTTTACCCTTGTGGCTCGTGGGTATGATTGTCTTGGTCCCAGTTCTTCATTTTCACAGTTTGTTTCTACTGGTCAATGAGTTGCTCAAAATAGATGCCATAAAGAGAAATTTGCATATAGGAAGCACAGAAGCCGGCATGGTATGTAATATTGTTGTTGAGAACATTTACCTCATAAAAAAGTTGGTTCCCAAGGTCAATCTATGCTTATGCGTGATGTTCAAATCACAATGTTGTTCTTATGTGGTTTCATCATTTTAGATGCAGTCTTTGACAGTTCTTATCTATATTTGATGCACATCACCAGGCAACTCCATTGTTTCTCCTGGGGCAAAGCAAGGCCTGCTTCCTATAACCATTCCACTGGCCAAAAATGACTCAGGTTTGGATTCTGGATCACTGTTCACAAGAAATTATAATGATTTAGCTGTGTATATGACTTAATTGTGTGAATAGGTACTGTAATTGCACTACTGAGGTGGCCAAGAGCACCTGCAGGGTATGTGAATTAAATAATTCTGGATATCTGTTTGTTATATTCTTTTTCCAGCACGATTCATTTTGTCTGATGCTTGCAGAATGGAATTGCCTGTGGTAGAGGTTCATAAATATGGAGTAATCCTGTTAGCTAAGACTGTAAGTTGAGTTGCATTGCAATGTACATATAAAATGGACAGAACTAGCTCGTCTTCAAAAGTCGGATAGTTTCCATATTTATAATTTTTTGTGGGCTGTACCCGCTTACAGGTAGATCAATTTATCCATAGATTGCTGGTCGACGAAGATGTCAACCAATCTTCAAAGGGGAATGATGACCTATCTCATGCTGCAGCTGATGCTGGAAGGAATCTTTATACAAAGGGTGACTTTGCGAAATCCCAGATTTCAGATCTAGATGTGTATCTGTTAAAAAAGGTACTAAATATCTATATTATACTTTAACAAGCCATCGATATTTGTTGCTAAGCAATTGGCTCATTTTCAGGTCGGTTTATTTCCAGATGTTCTAGAGCGCATTGCGATGCATCATGTTGAAAAAGGAGATTATGTAAGATTCCTCTGGCTCTGGCTACTGTTTATAAGCAGCGTTGAATTTATGACTTTCATTGGTTGTTTTCTGCATATATGTTCCAATCAAGCTTTCAGCTTTGGTGACTGGGGAATTCTACACAAAGAAAAAGCACTTTCCAGGATTTGCGAGGCCCTTTGTATTCAATTCTGAGATTCTGCTAAAGTTCGTAGGAATTTCTCTCATTTCTGTCTACTAGAATGTGTTCTTATTGTTCAGCTATAGTTTGTCTTGCCTAAGTACTCCAAGGAGTTTTTTATGCTCAGGGCGGGACGTAAACTGGAAGCTAAAGATGCTGCTAGAGGAGCCTTAAAATCACCATGGTGGACTCTGGGTTGCAGTTACCAGGTGCGTTTTTTCAGATGGTTGCTTCCTGCATGCCATTACCTGTTGTGTTTCCTTTTCTCCCACTTGTATACATTTTCAATTAAGTATGCAAGGGCACTTCCTATTCAGGAAGTTGCTCAAGTAGCAGAATGGGAGGACGAGCAAATTGAGTATATTAAAGAAAGGCTTACCGAGAAGGGAAGGCAAGAAGACCTTAACAAGGGGAAGGACCCCGCTCAGGTTCTTGAATCGTTCATTTTGCTCGTGCACATCATGAGGGAATTTCTTTAGAAAAGATTATGGTGAGAATATTTCAAATTTGCAGATTGCATTGGCCGAAGCTGCCTATCTGTTAGACTTGGCTTCTGTTGAAGGGACCTGGAACGACTATTTGAAGCAGATTGCTCATTGCTATAGGGAGGCTGGACTTCAGGAGGTTGCAACATTTGTAGAATATAGAGATTGAGTATTTGGTTTCTAGATTGGCAGATTCAAGTCAATCTATTTTGTGTTTGTAAACCATCTCTTACCAGAAGTTTGATTATCCCTCTAGCACTTCATTCTTGCACAATTTACTCAAAAAGGCATACGATTATGCAACTTTTTCCTTGATGCGACACCTATGTATCCTGGTGATTAGGAACCAATTTGGGTTACTGTGTCACATGAAATTTAGTTGGGCATATGTTTGGCTGCCATTTCAGTCGTTACACGGAAGCTCCGAATAGATTCCTGCCTAAGACTACTGTGTACAAGGCATATTAATATCAGATAGTTCAACTTGTACCGTTGGGTAAGAGGGCAGACACTAGTTGAAGTGACACTTTAAACCAACAACGAAGGAGCAAGCCTCCCTCAATCGGCTTGCGTTACTGTCCTAAATGGTTTTCAGTCCTAAACTTGAATCTCTGCATCTAGACAAATTCTCGTGTTTTGCTGGGTCTACGAAAAAGGTAAGACATTGTCGTCCACTAAGACGTCCTTTTATTTTTCTTAATATCAGCGGGTGAATTATGAAATCCATAGGCTAAGCATCATTGGCACATTCTAAGCACGAACAGTTACCTTTCTCTGCTATTTCCTGTTCCACTGGCGTACACTGTACCCTTCCAAGTGTTCTATATTCACCGAAGCCTCTGTAACTATTGTTGCACAATGCATAGCTTAATGAAATGAAAAGCTTCAATTCACAAACTGATCTAATATTTATAAAATATAATTTCCATTCCAGCAATTGAATCGCGCCTTTTAGGCAGTCTTTGCCCACTGATTGTTTCTTTACAATATGAAGAATTACACTGTATCTCGTCAAAGCCAATAATTTAACGATCCATCCACACAGTATGGAAACATGTGACGATTACATTTAAAGGAACTAAAAAGAGAGTAATAAAGGCTGTACTTTCTTTCATGTGATTGTGACCAAATGGAATAGTTGCAAGAGCATGGCGGATCAAACTCATTAGACTGGAACATTTTTTACTGAAACAAGGGTTTATTTATTTATTTATTTTTTTTTCTTCCTTTGTTTGACAGAACATTAACAGAAGTGAATGCGCCTGCCTTAAAAGTTAAGAGCGGGTTCGTCCAGAGAAAAAAAACAAAAAAGATACGCGCCAATTCGATCCCAAGAACAAATATAAAAAATTGACGGAATCCATAATTAAATTCAAGAAAAGTCACAAAACACTTGCACATCTAATTGAATAAGAAGCTTGAATGTAATATTTATAATGGACAATACACATCCAATAATTGAGTTACTCTACTTACTGATGTCCTCAATTGGGAGAATTAGATACAACTCAGAAACTCTGAAGAATGGAATGATCTTGATGATGATAAAAAAAAAAAAAAAAAGGATTGCAATGATCCTCTCTTCAATTCAATTCATCAGCCTACTCCAGAACAATTACAAGTGTGCACAAAAAGAATTAAAGAAATTACAATGCATATAGAGCCTCCACATCTTCAACCAACCATATCGGCACGGTGAAGCCAGAAGCACCACGGCAGCTCTCGGCGTTAGACTAGGACACCGCGCAGCTTCTCGCAGCCAAAAGCTTGGGTAAGACAAGTCGCCTCCAGTGACTGTCATAGGAAGCCCTAATCTCGGGGTCATCCAAAACCTCCACGGCTCTGCTGATAAGAGCGTAGGCTCCCTTGGCAGCGGCAGAGTAGTGATGGTCAGGATCGATGAGTTTCCCCATATTGACAAAACGGCGATTGACGGCTCTCTCGGGGGAGTCATGAGGAATGCCCAGAACCTCGTACCAATCAGTGAGTCCGGTCTCCTTCTTACTCAGGGCAGCCGCGTGGTGGACGCGATAGGCAGCGACATACTTGTCAAGAAAACCCTCGCCGCCGTAGAAGGGGTCGAGTTGCATGGCCAGCTTGGCGAGCCTGTACGCCTTCTCGAAGTCGTTCTTCAAGAACTCCTCCTCCGCGAATTGCAGCAGCCCATCCGTCATTGTCCCCGGCAGTTGCAGAGAGACAAAGAATGCTTTTTCTTTAACTTCTTGAAGACCAACGGGGGAAAGAAACTAGAGTCACAACCACAGAGATGCTTGCTTTCTTGGAGAAAAAGGAATGCAAATTATCACGAGTCTGTTTAGGCAGAGTGTGAATCCTCAATGCATTGATACTCGCCCGTCTAGGAGAACAGAGTTTGAATCCTTAGCGCATGAGGAAAACAGAGTCATAAACGAACAAGAGGTTCAAATAACAGGAGATGCCCGCGCGCTTTTTTGCCGTCCAAAGAAAGGGACAAGAAATTTCCCATTTTATTCGAATTAATATATATATATATATATATATATATTTTTTTTATACCTAAAATATATTTGGCTTTCTTCAGAATAAAACGTTTTTCTACGGTATAAGTATTTAATCAAGAAATTATTTACTGTCCTTACAAAACAAAACAAAAAAAAAAGAAAAAGAAAAAGAGAGAGACTTTTATTTGTTAGGGTAGGGGCATTGCAGACCAGTCACGGTTTTGTTTTGTTTTGTTTTGCTTTTTTTTTTTTGGTCCAAGTGTTAAAGTATTCGATGGGCCTTGCCCAATTATAAACGGTGAAACAGCACTCCCTGTCAAGTTACTAGGGCTTCCGGGCTTAGTTTCTTAATGGGTTTATTGGGTACCAAAATGCTCCACCATGCCGGATGTATAAACCCAGTGGAGCCCAATTCGCATAGATGACTATTAGATTAACGTCAATATCTAACCATGCAAGACGACCTTTTCAAGTTTTTGGTCATGAAAAGACAACTCTTCACTCGCAGCCACCTTTGGCACCTTTGACTTCGGAGTTGGCCTATTAAAATACACCGACAACACTTCAACCTGCAATGAACTTAATGAAGCCGAAATTCGGAAACGGGGGTTTCGAAATAAACTTCCATCTCTTGTTGATGCCCTGATTTTTTGCAAGTTTAACAAAGAAGTTGGACTAATAAAATTTAACTTGATCACCAACTAATTTTGTAATCTTTGCAACAATGATTGAGATATTATTATTTAGAATAATCAAAGAGGCATCAGTATTGACAAATTTGTTAATTGATATCTCTCTTAGTTTTGGAGAATCATGTAATGAAAGAGTACTTGACTGTTGCAAAGTGAGGTCATAATGATGAAGTTAAGAATTTTAATATAAATTAATTATTATTTTAAATGAAATGTAAAAAAAAAAAAAAGATTTCAATTAACTTTTTATAAGATATAGCAAATTTTAATGCTAAATGACCGCAAAAAAAAAAAAACTATTGCAAGAGTAACGAATTGACTTATAATGTAATTAGTGAGAATAATGATAGGATTAATCTATAACTGAAATTAATAATAATTTAAAAATAGCTCTTTTTATTTTTAATCTATAATTTTTTCTCTTTCAACAATTATACATATTTGTAAAAAAAAAAAATTGTTTATTTTGAAAGAAATTTATTTTTTAAAGAAATAATAATATATTTTTTGTTAATTTTATAATTGTATTTTTAAAAATGTATCAAATAAAAAAATTTAAAAAATATATTTTGTCAAAAACAAATGCACGGACCCTTTGCTTAATTTAGCAAGGTAGGAGCTCTCCGGTCTCCACCATTTTTAACGCGTTCCTTCCACGAACGTGGCATGATGAGACACTGGCCTTTTATGGACGTGGGCAAATGATGCAGAGTCGTTTCTACACTACTTGGGACCTGCCTTATCATTTACCTCTTTGTCGCACGGCAAAGTCATTTACAGACTGCTTGGGACTTGGCAATTTTGACAAGCACCCATCATGAATAGTAATTTCTTGTTGAATGATGTGCCCACCCAACCAAAAGTTAAAAAGTTCTTGTTAACCAACAAAAATAAATAAATAAAATTAAATAAAAAAGTAAATAAATAATCTCGACGAGTTCGATATGTCTACATTTCGAAGGGTTGCAATTTCTACACTAAAAATTAACCGTAGTTTTACTGAATTTTAAAAAAATTAATTTTAAATTTTTTATATTTTCATGTAATTTTTGTATATATAGAGTAAATTTTAAATAAAAAATTATTAAAAACAATACATTGATTAAAAAAATTATTAACAGTTCAATTATTTTTTATTAACAAATACTTTAAAATATGAAATTTAAATAAAAAATATATTAAAAAATTTAATTATAAAAATATATAAAATTTTAAGACCAAATATCGACGTCCGTAATTTCACTGTGCTAACTTTGGCATGCCTGGAGGATCATCGGTCATCGGTTTGGCGAGAAAAAGGGCTCCAAAGCACCGTGCAGTACAATTATTTATAGCATCGACTTCAATCCGCACACGATCGCATGCCGCCGGGTACAGCCTGCAATTATTCGTTGTTATTATTCTTCTTACATTTTCATTTAATCAAAAAGCATGGACCCGACCAAAATTAGTTGTGATGCTTAAGCGGTGTTTATGGTTCTCAGCCATGGCGTTAATGGCAGAGATATTTAGACTTTAAAGCGGTGTTTTCAAAATAAAATCGAACCAGTTGGTCAACTTAGTTTAACTATAGGCTGATTAGGTCACTCAATTCAATTTGGTTTTAAAAAAAAATCAGATGACACTTAAATCGGTAAAATAAAAAAAAAGGTCAAATCCAGAAAAAATTTATCAAAACTAGCTAAAAAAAATCGTGTCTGTTACACAGACACAATTAAAAATAGCAATTGTAAATTCCTACTCCTGCAATTATGGATTGTATTTGTAATGCAAGGCTACATCTACTACAAAACCTAACTAAAAAGAGGTGGTTAGAATGAGCTGTAATCACTTCATGGTGAAGTTAGGTTCAAAATGGTTGCTCGGTAACATCGTCTTCTCCATGATATCGAAAAGAGAAAAAAGCGATGTTTAGGAATAAACGGAAAAAGAACTGTTGATGACAGCATGCGAAAACCAAAGACACAAATAATGGGACCATGAGAACTGAGCATCGAGCCCGTCCTAATTCGACTTCTCGCTGGCAGCACTCATAGCTCAAAAGGGACTCCTCATTGATGGTCCACATTCCGTAACATGTACTAAAACTGAAAGAAGAGTTTCCAATTTGGATGGGAAACAACTCATTTCCTCTGGATTCAAGAACCATCCCTAACCTATTTGCAAATTACAAGATGCTTATGAAGTCAATTTGTCAGGTTTGTGACATGACAGCGTATGATTAACCACTGTCTCGGGAATCATTTACAGTTCAAAAATGTTTGGAATTGGACAGACGGTAAATTTCATACTAAATCTTTCTATGGCAGATGCCGGTTCTAAATATGTTGTGGCAACGTGAAATCATTGGAGACAGGGACATGATTCTTTCTTTCTTAAAACCTATGGCAGAAGCAATATCCATGCATAGATTTTTGTCTTTCTTCCTCCATAGCCCAGATGAAATTACGGATACACAGTACTCAAGCATGTTTCGTGAGAATCATAAATTGTCTCCTGATATCATGGCTCAGTGTCCATTTTTATGTTATGCATACATATCCCAATGAAGAACAATCTGGTTATTGAGCCTATAAATAAGTTAAAGGCTGGCTGGGTTACCTTCATATCAGCCTAGTTTTTTTGAGCTCTCTCAACTGTACATTCTATCACAAATACTAGCGTTGCACTCATAGTTTTACTAACTAATTTGCAGCTCAATTTTCTTTAATTATATTGGTTAAAATCGCATAGATAAATTATTTAAATTTCAGTATATTTAGTTCTTTTCTCTTAATTATTTAAAAATTAGTATATTTTAAACAATTACACCATAATCAAAATTTTATAATTTTAAAATTATTTTTTAATAGAAAAAAATTTTTGTTATTATTTTTTTCATAGGAAATTTTGTGAAAATTTCCACAAGTTATGTTTGGTAGTTAGGTATCACATTCATATTTTCCACAATCATGAGCTTGTCCCAATAAAAAAAAAAGGGCAAGATTCTTGAATAAAGAGAGGACCTGAAATGCTCAAGAATTTCAATTGTAGCATCGTAAACACGATAATTTCAATTACACAGTATATGTCCCCGGATTTACTTGTGAAACTAATAAAAATTACGAACAATGAAATAGCGATTGTGCGGTGTCCCCAACTCATCTCTGGGTTTTTTAATTTCAAACTTGCATAGTCGTGGGCTTCCGAAGTTGGGGAAAAAAATACCGATCGTTCCAAGAATTTTTGTGATCAATCACACGCTCCATCTCCAGCACGTGGATTGTCACCGCGAAACCTATAATTAATTGCACCCGGGCGAAAAACGCAATAGTTCTAATTAGTAATGTGAACAAAATAATCAAAAGAAACCGAAAAGAAGAAAAAAAAAAAAAAGACCCTATAGTTGTAATTTAGTGATTTAAAAAAATATATATTTATATTATAAAATTGTAAACTTAAATCTTTATTAAAATATTTAATAAACCTCTAGTACTAAAGACTCACGCATAAACATTATTTATGTGTAATAATAATATAATAAGTACTTACGACCCCCTCCTCACAATCGGGTGCCAGTGGCTGTCGCAGTCGCACTCACTGCCGGCCTTTGGCATCCAATTAGCACTCAAAAATCATTATTGCCTCCCCTTTTCTATGTTTTTTATTCTCTAAGACACCGATAACTTTCACTTTCGAGTCGTCCCATTTTCGGTGACGCTAACGGGTAACCCTATGCCCACGCGATGGAAAGTAGAAAAGAAAAAAAAAAAAAGAAGAAGGTTTTTAGTCCAGGATTAACTGACGCATATCAAAACTTGTGTGTGTGTATATATATATATAGAGAGAGAGAGAGAGAGACTTTAATTTATTTTAAAGTTTGTTTAAAAACAAATAATTACCCCCAAAAACAAGAAATCCACAGGAAATTACTTTCTCAAAACACCCATTCTATCAAATAGATCAATCCTGGAGCTTTCAAAAAAGTTTTGTTTTTCGAGAGAGAGAAGAAAAAAAAAAAAAGGGCAGCCCTTATGTTTTCTTGTTCTTGGTTACTTTACCATCTTTTCTTTGATTCCTATCTATTTAGACCCGGTTATTTTCTTGTACCACTTCTTTTAAAAATTTTATACCGGCTGCATTTTTTTTTTTTTTGACATGTTTAAAATCGATTCCCCATCTCTCTTTACTCCCTCTCTCTCAGTGAATCTGTCTGTCTGAGGACATGGCAGTGTTTCGTAGATCCTGTGCAGAGGAAAAAGGGCCTAGAGAGATGGTCTTGAAGCTGCCACAAAACAGACTCACTTTGTTCCCTTCAGATGTGGATTTTTTGGTATCTCGTTTGGGTCACCAGCCAAGAAGTCCATTGTGGTCAAAATGGAATCAGAGATAAGAAGGTCTTGGCAAAATCTCAAGAGAAATCCCAACCCAAAAGAAAAAAGTAAAATAAATAAAATCCCGAGGGGTGAAAATATTCTTTGCTCGAGAGCTCGTTCGTGGCCATTGCTAGATGGGTGCACCAGCAACCAAAGAACAACAAAAGCAAAACGACTAAATTTTTTTTTTCAAAAAAAAAAAAAAAAAACAAAGAAGGTAAGATAGAAACCTAACATTGCAAGTCATATAGATTCTTATATAATTGCCATTGAGAGTGGGGGGGGGGGAGAAAAAAACCAATAAACGCCCACATGCATGTAATTTCACGGGCTGGCGCATTCTGCCAGAAATGGAATCCTCGGTTTGCTTTGATAAAAAAAAAAAAAGAATTCTAAGTCTCTCATAAAGAAGAATTTGGCCTTGCATGTCTGGCTCCCGAAAGGCTGAAACTGCAATTTTTTAAAGAAGACGAAAAAAAAAAAAAAGACAAGAAAAGGAAGCGAAATTCACGTGGTAACAGGATACTCGACGTGCCACCTAAGTATAAAATATTAAACATCGATGAGCATCGCAACCGTTAGCATAAATAATTGTTCGTGCCCTAAGATTTTAACTTTGTTGCCCATTAAAAAATGGAAAAATATCCGTGGTGACCAACCAGATGACGAAACAATCGCCAGTATTGTATTGATTGGAGCCATCTTAGAGAATCTCTAAGCATTGTTCTTAATCTAAAAATCATTGACACACTTTTTATACTTTCTCTGTGGCTTCTTCCTCGTGGGAAATTGCCGACAATACCATAGGCCCCCAGGCCGGTTACTGTACATATCCAAGGCTTTAATTAATTGTATTGTAATCATTAATTATATATTTTTAATATTTTAACATATAATCATAATTAATAATAAAAATTATAAATATACATAAAATAATCATAATAATTTATTTAAACTCGTCCAATAGACCGGTTCACATAGTCAAACTCTTTCTGTTTTCTGTCGAGAAGGTTTAAACTTAGAGACCCACCAATAGAGCGCACACACACCCACTCGGCTTTTAAAAGGCTTTTCCTCCTCGTTAAAACGGACAGGTTTTTACCTTTGGGAACACTTTTCCAACAATCCAACACTGTTTTCTGTCCCCAAAAAAAAAAAAAAAAAAAAAACATAAAATAAACAATCCAACACTGTTTTGCCTATCTCTGTTCTTCTGTCTCTGTCTCTCTCTCTTATCTGTGCCGCTCTATTTTTATTATAATAAATAAATATATGCGTGCAGTATCGTGATAAAATAACCCTGCGTGTCCTTTTGCTTTGGTTAACACGATATGTCCCTCTCATAATAATAGCCATGTCTGACTGCTTTTGGTCGCGAGAACTGATTCAAAGGACGCAAAAGATGGTGACAATTCATCACCATCCGGCAGACATAAACCTACGAGCCTTGCTTTGACAAATGGAAAGTTACCCCCACCCCACCTCCCCACCCCCACCGAAGAGATGTTACAGGCCTGAGGAATGGAAAAGTTGTAAAACAAAAACCCCAAAAAGCCACACGGCTTCCAGACATCATATGACTGTGCTTTGGAGCACAAGATTCAGTAATGAGGTAAAACCACAAAAGAAAGAAGAAAAAAGGATAATGGCTCGGCTGATCAGTATAATAAATAGTCGTTGTTTAGGTGCAGCCATAAACGATAGATAGGGCGGCAGCAGAGCATATAGCAACATCGTTACCAAAGAAAAATAGAGACCCACCAGTTTTAGTCAGAAACCCAGATCGAATATCTAGTTAAAGATATCAATATATCATCCCTTCATTAATTTTGGCCAATGGCCAACCGTCTTACGAAGACTTGGATTCTTTTTTTCTTGCTTTGCCTTTTTTTTTCTTTTCCACGACTCTTTCGGGTCCGAAAAGCATTTTACCATCCTTCTGTACACGCTTACAGATAACAAAAGAAAAGGACATGAGAGAAAGAGAGAGAGAGAGAGAGTGTGTGAGAGTTCAACGTAGGGGAGAAGAATGGCTACTTTTAGACATGGGTTTGGAAGGTCTCAACAAAGAGTGAAACCCATTTTTCTGCAGCCAGTGTTGTGGAGTCCTAATCTGCTGTGGGAATCCTGATGATGCTGCAGCACTTGCAAACAACTGAGGAGGACCGGGTTGCCATTGTTGTTGATGAAGATGATGATGATCATCACTTGTAGATAGTGAAAGGTCACTCCCAATTTGGCCTCCGTTACTGCTGCTTGGAAACTGAATCTACCAAAAATAAAGGAAAAACATATATATAGCAACAATTCAGTTGACAGGATCATTTTGTATTTTGACATTTTAAACTGGTTTCATGATGCTAATTAGGACACCCACTTGATAATTTGAAGGGTTTGTTTGTGGTGGAAGAACATGGAGCATTTGATTCTCTCCAGGTTTCCTCAATTGCACATATCTATGCATCTCATTGGACTTGGTTGATGCTGGAGATTGAATGTGGGCTTGGCTCAGAAGCTGCATCGTTTCAGACTCGCTACATCGATCTTTTCCCCGGCCATCATTGTAGTTTTTGTAGAGATTACTCTGGCAGTCAATAAATCAACAGAAACATGTTCGTTAAAGCCTATAATTGGTCGCTGACCAAATTGGAATGTAGCATGCTTATGTACCTTAGGGCCCCAATTTCTCCAATCAACCCCAAATGAGGCCGATGCTGTATTTTTATCGTTGCCTATTTCTGCATTCTTTTGCTTTGACGCCGAATTGCCCAAACTCAAATCAAGATTGTGGTCCGCAGCATTACCTGATGCTAGATTTCAAACACATACATGTAAATTGTAAGTCGAATGTAACAAACAATTGAAGAGTTGATCCGAAATATAGAAATTGGAAAAGGAGAAAAAACACAGAAAAAGAGGATCCTCCAATACTTACCATTAGAGTTAAGCTCATTTTCGTAAATGCTGGGATCGAAGTTGGTCACGGCCTCTTTACCATTGCACTTAATTGCAGCTTTGTCATAAGCCCTACAAGAAGCAGCAAAACATTCAGATCCCCACCAATATATATATATATATATATATATATATATATATATATGGCAGAAGACCATTGATTGGTTCTTCGACGGTTTTTGTCTTGCACAAAGGAATTTCAGCGGAAACAAAAAACAAAGCCTATGACTTAGAGCACACCCACCTCGCTGCTTCAATTTCAGTATCAAACAAGCCCAAGTACACATACCTGCCAAAAACCAACTCCAGCATAAGTAACAGCGGTGATAACAAGGATCATCTCGGACCAAGGGAAAAAAAAAAAAACAAAAGAAAGGATTGAAATTGGAAGCCAATAACCAAATTTAACATGTGGTTACTTTCTGCCCAGAAATTGCCCCATTCGAGCTTCCCATCTTCCACACTTGTGCAAGGTTACACCTCTATATTTAGAGCTTCCTCTTGGAAAACCAGTGCTTTGTCGTCTAAGTACATGCACAAACTCTTCCTTGGTGAGGTTGCTCATCTGTTAACCAAAAAGAGACTTAAATTTTCCCATTTTTTAACCACAGTTCTAACCTTGTATTTCAATTGCAACAGTTGAAGATAAAATTAAAGAGTAAAGACTATAGATCTCTTTCTCACTGTCTCTCTCTCTCTTTGGGGTTACCTGCTTCAAGACGTCCTCATAATCTTCAAGGCTAAAATTAATATCTGCTTCCACTCCCCGAAACTTAATAGCCGCCCTATCATATGCACTGCAAACAAAATTTCCATTCAGTTTCACATTCTGCAACTTAAAAAGATTGTTTGCTCCTTTTTCTTCTTCCTTCTTCATTTTTTTTTTCAGACGAGGAAAAGGCAAATATTACAAAAATTGGCTTACCGAGCAGCTGCAAGCGCTGTGTCAAATCCACCTACAGAAACAGCCAATAAAAAGAAGAACAAAACAATCTCACCCACATCAGAGATGTCAGAAAAATCGGTAACAAAGAAACCATTTTTTCTGCAACTGAGTACATGAAAAAGATCAAATATGGAACCATACCTAGATAGACTTGCTTCCCACAGTCCCTGCAAACAAACGCCAACATAAAGGAAAAAACTTAAATTTTGATTGGCAAAAACGAAGCTTTTAACATTAAAAACCAAAAGGATACACACCATATATGGGATTCCCAGCGGCCGGTCCTCCGATAGTAGGTAACGCCGCGATACTGGGAGCTTCTGGACCGGGGACCTCGCCGGCTCTTCTTCAGCGGCTGCGGGTCATCAATGGACTTCTGAGAAGCACGAGATTCTGATTGGCAAAACTTAACTCCCACCCAGTGAGCCCGAGGAAACCGAGCCCCACCACCAGCACCAGCCCCGCTGCCGGAAGCGGCTCCCATTTCCCGGTCATCCACCGGAAAGAACTGGTGGGTCACGGGCTCATCACTCTCCATGGAGTCCTCGTGATGGGGCACCGAGAACCCGAATATTTTGCTGCTAGGCTTCTTGATGAGCACTCTTCCTCTCTCGCCTCTACTTGCTTCCTCTTCTTCTTCGTCTTCAGATCCCTCCTCTAATACCACTGCAGAAGAGCTCGAATTGGACACGGATCCGACTCGTTTACCTTTCTCATCCTCACCGTCTACGGAGGATTTTTGTGAAGAACACCTCTCCGATTCATCGTCCCCTCTCTGATCAGGCGAGTAATTTAAGTTCCACATTTTAATATTTTTGTTGGTTCAAGGGCATATGAAAACTAACAAAAATTCTGACCTAAACACAAAAAGATAAAAAATAAAAATAAATAAATAATTGTACTTAGTTGGACTTTCCTTAACACCATCTCATGGCAGCTGTCCCTTAGTCTCAACGAATAGAATAGCTTACTATGATCGTGAACATGTGTATAAAAGAGACACAAGAGGCTTGTGAAATCAAAAGATATATAACCTTCGACAGTGAGAGGGAGAGAGAGATAGAGAGAGAGAGAGATGTGCGTGTGCGTGTGTGTTTTGCTAGAAGGTTGTAGAGGAATATGTTTCAACATCTTATGTCCCTAGCTGCCCAATACACAGCATAAACGAGGCCATTTTGAGGTATAGCTTTAGCCCAAAGCATAAACTCTCTCTCTTTCTTCTCTCTCTCTCTCTCTCTCTCCAACAACTTGCTTGCCTTCCTTTATTATTTATTTTTTCAATGGCTCATGATGCATATAGACTCTCTCTTTCTTCTCTTCTCTTGAGAGGCCCATTTTGGTCGAATAGGCTCTCTCGATTGTGAATTTGATCTTTTAAGGGTCTATTTTGGGTTCAATAACAAAACCCCACCCTTACACTACTGCTCTTTCTTCAATTATAAGTTGAACAACAACTCTACTGTTTTTTGGCGTCTATGAGCTAATCCGTGTTTTGCTTATTGGTGGGGTTCAGGAGAACCCGAGATGGGGAAAAAATGAGAGAAAAAAAAAACAAAAAAAAAACAAAACGAAGAACCGTCTCTTTCTGCGCTCAAACTTTCCCACGTTAACCGAATCGAAAAGCATCCCCCCCTTGTGCGTTTTATGCGTCTTGTGTCTCCCTCCCTCCTTCTCTCGCTCTCTCTCTCTCTATAAATTACCCACTAATGGAAATAGACAGCGCAAGGACTCGAAAGATGGCTAATCACTCAATTGCCTTAATTAGCTATTAATTATCATCATTCACACGCTCACGTCACCCTCTCTCTCTCTCTCTCTCTCTCTCTCTCTCTCTCTCTTCCTGCCTTTATTGGAGGCCCTATGTAATATCTGCACGCAAAAGATGGTCAGCATATATCTATCCATATTTTATGTTTTACCTTGTTTTTACCATATAACGAACACGGGGAATTAAATGTGAAAAAGGGTGATATGGGAAAATCAAAGTTTGTAGAGGGGTGTTTTGGGAAGAGAGAAATTTGTAACTGGAACCACATCGAGAGGTTGGAGGAGGAGGAGGAGGGGGAGGTGGGAGAGAGGACGGAAAAAGGACAGGAGGTTTTTCTTGGTGTTAAGAAAAGGAAAAGGTAATAGCGTTAGAAAAAGGAATATATTTCCAGAAAAGTCCAATCCAAGAGTACGGGAAGCGGGGCCCACCTTTTTGCCTCCCTCTTTAGTTCTCCTTGGAACCCATTGGCCTTCGTTGGCTGTACCTCGTATTTATGGCCCTTTTTCCTTTTCCCTTCCCATCTCTTAAAATCCCGCGCGTGGGCTTCACGTTTCACTTTACCCTCGTTTTGTGTACATAAACTTAAACCGTGGAGGGACCATACGGTAAACTCACCGAGAGGAGGATGTAAAGACGCAGCAAACGTGATAAGCATGTACACGGATTTTTTTGCGCCCAAATGGCACCAGTCCATCGGAATATAACAAATAATAATACTTAAAAAGTAATATAATATTAACAAAAAAATATAAATTGATTATATTTTATTTAATTTTATAAATACAAAAAATCATTGTGTAAACTTTTTATTATTTTTATGTTATTTTTATATATTATTACATAGTAGTATTTAAAATATGATTGAAATTATTAATTACATTAAAATAAAATTATAATTATAATCTCACAATTATAATTACGTTTTTATCGGCTTGCATTACCGTTTAACCAAAATTTCACTCACATCCAACACTTTTCAATTTAGAAACATTAAGAATAAGTGTCACCGAAGCAAAATATAAGTCAAAAGAAGGCCTTCGCGGCCGGACGGGGTGAATTTGCGCGCGTGAAGTGCACGGGGATAGTCAGAGCTTGGGTCTAACGTCTGACCTTAATGCTGGAGCTAACTCAACCATAGGATAGATTGTTAGATAGATTCGTAGATTGGGCAGATATCATCACCCTTGACATCAGCATTCGCGTTAACCACAATATTGCAATGTGAACATTATATATGTATATATATATATATATATATATAAAGGAGATCGAACAAAATTCCGTAATTAACCTCAAAACTTTAGATTAAAAACTAAATTAAGGGGAAAATAATAACGGAGCCTGAAAAAGAGTGAAGGGTTTTTGTTAGTCGGGCCCCTTAGGCCTTTAGCCTAGTGGAAGAGGGGTTAAACGAAAGGCAAGTAGGCCACGCCAAAAAAGCACGCAACTGATCCCCTAAATAAAAACAGTATTTTTTTTTACAAAAAAATAATAATAAAAAAAAAAACCATACCCACTAGCTAGTAGGCAAAGAAAAATAAAAAATTGCATCAACCGACCTAATCAAGTGTCCATATACAAATGATAAGATTTAGAGAGGAGTGGGCATTCGGCAAGCAAAAACAGACCTTCCAATATTGGAAGTGGGACGAGGCTGTGTTTGGACTTTGTAGGTGTGGGTTTCCTCAACCGGAAACAGTACGTCCAAGAGGGCCCCCCCCCTCTCTCTCTCTCGTCCACTTCTCCCTTCCATTATTAAGGAAAGCCCAGCGCAGCGCGCCCGCGCGCACCCCCACCCTCTCTCTCATTTTTATTTTCATCACCCTCTCTCCCTCTCTCTTTCTCACATTCATATGTGTATGAAATATTTTGAGACCGGCGGTTGGCCTCATTATTCTTAATGTCCGGCCAACCAATTTCTTTATTAAAAAAAAATTACTACATTATAAATTATATAACAAAAAATATTTTTCTATTTTTTACAAATTTTATAACTCTTTCCAATATTCAGCATATTTACGATGTTATATTGATATTGTAATTAATGGGTTTCTTTCTTTCTTTCTTTCTTTCTTTCTCTTCACTGTCTTTATTTAGTTGAAGATCTTGATAAATAATTTAGTTTATTGTACCAAAAATTGATTTATTTGACGCCCTGGAATGCTGGAGATTAAATTTTTTTTTTAAAAAAAGAGTAAATAAAGTTCAAACAAATTGAAAGTTCTCAAATTTTATCAAACCAGAGAAATGACGAGGACACTTGCTTTTCATATTCGTCCACTTATAGAGAGCATGTGATTAATTAGTTATATCGTGAACTTTTTCCCTCGGGACAACGTTTTTCTTCATGGATGAAATGGGAGACTTGAATTTTCGACTTTTTTTTTTTTTTTGGGGGGGTCTTAATTTTAACTCATTAGCGCAACACTTGGGCCCCAAAAATTAGCTCATTTTGTATTTCGTCGAAACGGCAATCAGTTTTAGATTTTCGGGCATAAACGCCAAAAGAGCCGCAAAATCTCGAACAACGCGACATAATATTTGTCTTATTTTATTGCAAGCCAGGCCCTCGTGATTTCCATTTGTTTCGTCCCATTAGAAAAATCCTAATTATTTCCATTTGAGAAAATTAAGTCAAATTCATAATTAAAGCATGGATTTGTTTGATTCAAAATAACAATTCGGGCTCTAGAAAGTGCAGACTTAAAAAGGGGGAAAAAAAAAACAAAGTCACATACAGCCAATTAAAGTAATTTCCTTAAAATTAAAAAGTAATTTTTTTTAATACACTAAAAAAGGACTAGAAATAATATGTAATTTTCATGGAACAAGTATATCAACGTCTAGATCGCCTATTTTATTCGAGGATAGCATGATGTCTCGAGTTAAAATATTTAATTCCACGGCAAATAAGCTTAGCGAGCTGACCATGCAATGACGAAGACATTAAGAATGTTTTTAACATCTACGCCATTTTTTATGCTATTCATGTTACATGTCTAACGGATCCCGTCACGTATCTCTGCACCGTCAACTTTAATTGGTGGTGGAACTGCTTAAGAGAGGTAACGATGGTTGCTAAGCTTTTCTGGTGACGAACGTTTATGGGTCTCGTAGCTGCGAAAGCATCCTTGTAAATCCCTCTTCAGATCGGCAGAGCGTTGATTTATACGTTTATCAAACAGTAACTTTACCGAGAATAATAATTACAAACCACCCGACATAGTTGGATTAGTGGGTTAGTACTCTCTCTCTCTCTCTCTCTCTCTCTCTTTTTTAAATAAATTAACTCATGTTTGAGTTTCTATAATGTTGTTTATTTTTTAATAAATAAAAATTTATATTAAAAACATAATATTTAATTCCAAATTCATTAATATTAAGATATATTCAAATAATAATTTTTTAAAAAGAATAAATTGAATAAAAAATAAGTTTAATAATACTTTTAATTTAATTTATAAATGAGATAATTAATATATCTAAAATATAGTTTTTATTATTAAAAAAAGAATTACAAACGTTGTCAAAGAATCTAGGAGGGGTGTGCCCTTTGGGATGATCAGCCAAAATACCCAACTTGGCGATGCTATAAATACAACACTTTTTCTTTTTAATAGGTTCAAAGCAGAACATGTGATAACAATTGTCTGTATATGTGTATGTATATGTATATATATATATATTGTAAAAGATTGAGAAGGCCTTTTATATATTTTTATTCGATGGTCAGGTCCGTCAGGGCGATTTGCTTTTAACTCAGAGCGGCACTCAACGGTGCATGAAGAATGCGGGGAGAAACAGTGGGCCCCGGAGATACGGTTCAACCGTCCCAGCCTCGACGCTTGCCTTGCCGACATTTATTATAAAAACAAAATAATAACACTTTTGACATCAAGCAAAAATTGCTATTATAACTCTCTCTCTCTCTCTCTCTCTCTCTCCCTCTCTCTCTCTCTCTTTTTACAATATATATATATATATATATATTCTAAAAATATTACTCATTGTTTTTATAAATTTAAACTGAAAATTATTTATTAATATTTTAATTAATTTTTTATAAAAAATTTATTATTTCAATATTAATTATCTTGCACATATTTTATTTTATACTTAATCACAGTATATTAAATTTAAAATTTATTAAATACTCATTTGTAAATTTTTATTTATTTAGGGAGAGATACGTAAAAATTTAAATTCAAATTAATAAAAAAAAGATTAAATTGCTACTAAATTTTTAGGATTTGTGATATTGTAGCTTGTATTTTAGTCACCGAAGCTAATGGGATTGCCATCATTTATTTGACTAACACCAAGAAAGTTGTTATAAAGGCAAATCTAGCATGTAAATAATTATTTTGTACCGCTAATGACAATATGTATTTCAGACTGTTAGCCTTGTGTTATCAAATCTCTCAAGCTATAGTGCAATGATTAGTGGTTTTTTTCTCACTTTGGTTTGAGGTGTCCTTGTCAATCCTTCCTCCCTCCTTGAAATCGGAGTTTGGCCAATCTATTGTGTTGCGTATAAATTGTTGAAAGATAGAGCATTTTTCTTGTCAAAATAACATCATTTTAATCATTCTTAAATTTTCAATATATGATTATAAGTAACGAAAAAAATCATAAATATGCATTTAAGATAATATAACATAAATATACAACCAAAACACATAAAATTGATTATGTCAGTATAATGAGACTCTAAGAATGCGGTAATCTACAATTCAATAATTCTGCAGGTGCGACAAGGCGTGCCTGAACATTATGCCAATTGAAGGAGAATTATGCTACGAAGAAGGCATCCTTAATATTATGTTAAATTTCCACAAATTTGCAGTTTTACTTCGCCAGTCTCCCTGTAGAATTGGATACTTTTTTTTTGGAAAGATTTGCTGTTAGGCCTATTCCTTGTTAACTTTCGCACGATGTCCAAATTTCTGGTCCCAGAATCCCAATTTATCAACTCAAACTCGTGGTCCAGAAAACCTCGATGAAGACAGAAGCCGACGACCAATCTATCTCAGAATTCCTAACCCATTAACTATCTCTCAAGAACCACAACTAAAGAGACATTTTATAGAAGGGAAATGGAATAGTTCAATCAATCGAGGCTTCTCTGGCAGCCCTTTTGTCATTTTGGGACAGAACTTTGTTGTTATTTAAGCATGTAGATATAGACATAAAGGCAACCGACGCCAATCCATTCTAAATAGGGAAATGCCAGAAATTATAAGCCAAGTGGTTGCTTGTTTGATATGTTTTTTTTTTTTTTTTCCTTCTCGTAACAGCAGCAATTCCACATTGTTTTGTCAACTAAGAAAGGTGATAGACAACGAATAAAGGGGGGACCATCAGAATTGATGACGATGATGGCAGCATCAAACCCAGAAAAATGCATTGTGGTGGAAAAGGCAACGGCTTATGGATCTAGGCAGCCCCGGATCTATACGATGGACCAATGCATACCATTTTCCCTTCTTTTTTTCGGGGGGGGGGGGTGATCGTATGCATACCACGTTCAAGAATTCAACTATAATACCACATTTTATGATTGTCACTTGTTATATTGAAACCCCCTTGTTGTTGGGATTTTTCAATTCTTCGTTTTTTTCTCTACTCGTTTTACTCGGGAAAAAAAAATAGAAAAAATATAACCAAAAATCTTTGTGATTCATGACCGTTGGTAACTCGTACTTGATTCATACGAGGAAATCAGCGACGCTATAAAATAAAATTAAAAGACAAAAGGAGGAATTAGCCGATGCCCAAACAAGAGTCACATGATGGGATGTGACTTGACTTGTTCAGGCAACAACCGTTTGATACCTACAGCTTTCTTTTCTGTGTAAATTGCCAAAAACAACCCTTACAAAAGAGCAAATTAACGACTCCATCACCCGAGAAGAGTTTTTTTTTTTTTTTTCTTTCTAAATTTCATTTAAGATTAGAAAAAGGTCATCATAAAAAGATTTATATAATTCTTGGAAGTGTTCTGAGAACCAAAACGGTCGGCTGTTAATGGAATTTGTTGAGGGGGGGGTTCTCTATAAAAATACTCATTTTGTAGTAAGCTAAACCCTGAAATACTAGAGAAATTTATATTTGGCATACTAAAATAAATCAAATCAGAGTGGGTACTGTTTAGTTTTCAAAGTTGCTCTTACTTTTTCTCGTCATCGAAACCAAAAGATATCGGAGTTTTAGTTTTACGGATGCTCAAAATGGTTATAAGGAAATTTGGGGTTCGTTTGGTTAATTATAATGATATTTTTGTTATTAAATCAAAATTTAATTGGCGACCGCTTAACGAGTATATTTTTTGTAATTTTTAATAATATGGTATGCGTTTATGCAATTGCTCGGAGCTCATGGAACTTTATGCAATTGCTCGTACTATACTATGCCGGATGCCATTGATTTTCCCGTGTTACCCAATTGGCCGTCTCCATTTCCTATTGTCCTGTACTTTTTACATTATATCATTCAACGGAACAGAACCACCACCACTGACATCTCTGGATAGTCAAAAGTGATTGTATAGAACTTTCCAGAGAACAAGACCATGTCACTGTTATCAAGCTGCAATCTGTTAGCTGCATTACAGCACCAGGCGCCCAGGGGTGACGAATATCTGCCGCAGATTCTCAATTCAGACCGTGGTATAAGCAGGCCAAAGCGTAAACAAAATTGGAAACTAAATTCATAATTGTATTTATGATGTATATTTATTTAGAAAACTTTGTATTGTGTATACACTGCACAAGTAGAAATTTTTTATTTTCCAGCGCCAAAAAAAAAAAAAAAAAAAAACTAGGTATAACAAACGAGTTCATTCCTCTGGCATCTCTCGTTAATAGGATGCTGCCAGACCTGGGTTCTGGCCCATTTAGAAAGCTAGAGTCGATGTACCCCCTACCCATCGAATGTCTAGTTCCGTAGGATTGAAATCCTGAAAAGTCAACTTATTATATTTAACAAACAGTAATTATGGGTCCTTCTTGGCCTACTCTTAAAAATGGAACGTGGGAAGAGCATCAAAGTAAAAATGCCTAAGATGCTTTTCTTCAAATTTTAGTGATCACATATTTAAATTTTTATATTAAAAATTTCAAATATTAATATTTAATTAAAAAAGAGTAAATTTTATAAAAATAAAATAAAAAATTTATTATATAATTTACACTCTAATAAATTTTATGGCAAATTAAAAAATATACGTATGATTCTTAATCAAAATCAATTAACTGAAAAAATGCACATGATGATTAGACTTTTAACCAAACAAGCATCTCCACTTATATTGTTTTCTTTTGGCTTTTTTAAGATAAAGCGAAGTTAATGATGGATTCCTAAAAATGGCTTTTCATGTTGAGCACCATCTTTTGCTTCCACTTTCCCAATGAACGAACGAGCTGAGGGTCCTGCCATTCTGCCTTTACATAATGAAGCATTAAAGATTAGAATGTGACGGAAGCAAAAGAAATTAAGAATCCTCATCTCTACAACCCACCGAGTGGCTCCAGGAGTTGATTTGATAGGACTAATAATTTTGGCTGTTTTTGGCTGCTTGCAATTGATTTGCTCCCCCCCCGCCATAAAAAAAAGAGTAAATATACTCGCTGAAAGTGAGTATATTAAAAAGAGAACAAAGGGTGACTCAGCTGAGACACCCTAGCCTCAGCATCCCCAGAATTAGATCGAGAACCTTGGTCCATGTATCGTTTCCGTAGTGTTTTTACTTATTTGTAAACTCGGGAGGGTGTAAGTTGAAACCCAATTCTTGTGACGCGAGTGCCACTTCCAACTACTTTGTCATCTGTTTTTATACAGCTAGGCTATAGAACGCACGTAAAAGCAAGTCCAACATCAGTAAGGGAAATTTCTCGTAGAATAGGAAAGATCGAGTGCACCTAACCTTTACCCATGTTTTTACAGAAGTTATTTTTACCCCTCGGAACCTATTTATGAAGTCGCCTGTATTGGACAGGCGAGAAAATCTGATTATGTGCCCAGGAAAAGGATGATGGACATCAGGCAATGTGATCAGTCGCAACATGCAGAAGAACGAAACATAGACTGAATAATAGAGATGCAGAAACCCGCCAAACGAGATAAAAATTTTGTTTTGAAATGTAGTTTCTGTGCTTTAAAAAAGTTTTTGACTCCCCAGAGTAGTCGTACCAAGGCTTAGGAAACATGGTCATCATTAAGAGACAGCGAGGCCATCCGATTAGTTGGACTATTGCCTTGCTGCTTCTGCTGTTTGACATTTCTCAAAACGTCCATTGCCTCGGCAACTTTGACTTTCAGGGCTTCTGGAGACTCCAGCAAGTGCAGAACCTCAGTCTGGTCCATCTCTAGAAGCATGCCAGTAACCTTTGCAGCATTCTCATGCTCCAGCTGGTCTACAAGTGGATATAGACTTTCTCCAAGCAACTGCATGGCACGAAATATTCAGTCAGTCCAAGTTCTTTTGTAGTCATGACGGTGCCATTGCCTTTTCATGATAAATTCGAAAGTAGAAAAAAACCAAAAAGGTACAAGAACAGCTCTCTCAAACATTTCTAAGACCAAAATGGTAACAAAGTAACGGTCACCCATGCACTGTCACGACCTAGAATATATTTCCATAGACTTCAATACTTACAGTCCTCTGTTGACCGGGTGTTGCATTAGCGAGGGCAGTGGCCATAGCTACAGTCTGTACTGGCTGTGAAAATGCCATTTCATAGGGAATAGGAAGTGTGCCTCCAGCAGCAATGGGAGCATCTGGCATGTTGCGCCCATCAGGGTATCGATAGACTCGCCCCCTAGGGATCATCTGCAGCCCGGTATTTCCATACACCTAAAAAAGTTATTAAACAAATTCTGCATGGTAATTAGACGGCAAACAGAAATTTGAGGGGCAAGACCATCCACCTGTGGCGGCATCACTGAGAGTGGTTGCTGAGTTTGCTGCATCGGTCCTCCACCAGACCGTCTGCCTCCAGGATGCTGGGTGTGCTGACCTGGTTGCACCATTGGAACAAAAAAGTTGGGTCTCATACTAGGAACCAGTTGCTGCTGATATCCAAATCCAGGCTGTCGTATTCATGGAAACTGATCAGTGCTGCCTTCCAATGTTACTTGCAACATGTAAGGTAGATCACAGCCTAAGCTCTAAACTTGGAATAGTAAAATAACAGATAACAATGGATGGAAAATTGACACTCAATTACATAAAAGGAACCTCATCACTAAAGGCACAGACCACCTGCTACATGAAACACGAAAGTTAAATGCATTGATGTTGTTAAGACCTCAACTAAAGATCCTTTAGAACATAAGGCTAAAAAGAAGCTAAAATTAGTTGGGCCAGCTTTATTTATGCAAAGAAAAATGATCTAACCCACCAGTTTGTAAACATTTCAAACAATTAGAGTAACAAAATAATCAACTAAAATGCAGTGAAGTGCAGATCAGAAGAGAGGTGCTGGAAAGTGAGAAGCACCCACTTGGGGAGGAATGATAGCAGGTGGCCCTTGACCATAGAATAGTTGCTGTGGAAGACCAGGAGTGCCAGGAGAATAGATGGGCATGCGAGGGCTAAATGAAGGTGACATTGCAGCAGGATGCGTTTGTGAAAATTGTGCCTGCACCAAGATGCACAAAGAAACAAGGCCATACATAAGCAAGGACATAATATTACCAGATTAGTTTTCCCAGTTTCTTCTTTTCCTTGGAAAGGGGAGTGTTGGGGGACAGGCAGGGTGAGGCACTCACGGTACAGCACATACATTGAAAATATTACCTGAAGCCTTGCCCTTCTCTCTTCCTTCTTTTGTGCAAGCGCAACATAAAGTGGTTTGCCAACTACCATTTTACCATTCATCTCTGCAAGCTGCAGGAAAGACAACAGATAAGTAAATATATTTTTATACATATATATTTTGGAAAAAGAGCAATAAACACAACACATGAATAATAGTGCACAAGAACACCAACTTACAGCATGAGAGGCTTCTTCAGCAGTCGAGAAGGCAACAAAGCCTGATCCTCTGCTTATACCATAAGGATCACGCATAACCTTTCAATTCAGAAGAAAGGAAGTGGCATAAGAGAACTTGAGAGATAAGCCACAAACTAAAGGGAAAATTCAAATTGATTTTTGCAAATAGGAACTAGAATGGAAAAATAAAATTACACACCTTGGATGAGGTAATTGTACCAAACCCAGCAAATAATTCCTTCAGCTTTTCATCATCAATGCTATCAGCTAGATTTTTAACATATAGATTCAAACCCTCATATTTTGCAGCCATCTCCTTCAAAGTATGATCAAAACGACCTTTCAGTTCAATCTCTCTCTCAGATTTTTTCTGTGCCTTCCCAACATACCATTCTTTTTCATCAAATGTCTTCCCATTAAGACCCACAACAGCATGAGCAGCAGCATCTGGATTCTCAAAATTAACAAATCCAAAGCATTTGGATTTTCCCTCTCCATCCCTCATAACTACGGCACTGGTAATAGTTCCATATTCCCCAAAAATTTTCTTTAAATCATCTTCAGTTGTTGAGTTTGACAAGTCCTTTACATAAACATTGTTGAATTTAGTTTTGTTTGTAAGAGAATCTCTTTCCTGTTTAGGAAGAAAAGGTCCAACAAAAACTTGTTTGCCATTCAGTAACAATCCATTGAGCTTCTCAATTGCATTTTTAGCAGAGTCCTCATTATCAAATTGCACAAAACCGTATCCTTTAGACTGACCCAATGAGTCAGTCGCTATCTTGCAAGATAAAATATTTCCAAAAGTCGAAAAGGTGTCATGTAGAGCTTTGTTGTCAATTGTCTTGTCCAAATTCTACCATATCAAAGAAACAAAATAAGTATGCCACTCAGTGAATATGTAAATAAAAAAAGGAAAAAATCAAGTAAGGAATATAAACATAACATTCCTGAGCCTTTGTACCTTGATAAATATATTTCCCGCACCACTTCTTCGGATAGCAGGATCACGATGAGAATACATTATCCTGATGGGTTTTCCATTCACAGGAGTGAAATTTAGTTCATCCAAGGCCCGTGCCGCTGACATCAGGAACAATATGAAAAATTATTTGCACCACACAGGGTCACTATGAATGTTCAATGAACACAAATCATGCAAAACGTTTGTCAAAGACTAAATAATATGCTGTTAGCATTAGCTGAATTTCTGGAAAACTTATACAACAAAAGGATTTTGGGCTATTAGCCGTTACCGCATTATTGACAATTGGAAGTTTTTGGTGAAGTACAAGGCAATAGAGTTTTACCCAACCAAAGTCATAATGCAAACTTGCAAAGGTCCAAACTGTACTGAATTAACTTTCGTGGTACAAACCTAAAGCTACCCAGACATGGGAAAAACAGAGTAAACTTGCCTTTCTAATCCAATCTAAATGCATCCCAACCTGGTAGGCTAATGCTAGTTCTTACTAACCTCATCAACACAATTTTAGGATAAAGATAACTTCAGCAACAGAGTGAAAATTAATTGTCAAAAAAAAAAAAAAAAAAGAAGACATCAGACATAACAGAGTTCAAGGGTAGCTTCACTCCACTGTAGTTAAACCATTATAATGCAGTTAACGATTGAAGCTGCACCCCACTGTATGTGCAGCAGGCTGTTTATGAATGGTATTAATGCAGATAACACAACCTAAGAGCAGCAAGACCAAAAAGTCAAGAGAAACAACCGAATTACAATAACGCAACCACGACGTAAATGTAGTAACTCCTCTACTAATGGCAAAAAGCTTTTTAAGCATGCTTTTCAATTTTTCTCTGATGAACGACCCAATAAACTCCCCATTTCAGCAGTATGTCACAAGCAGTCTGGCAAACATGAATTTCAATTATGCAGCATTATAAACACATTGATGGGCGATACCACAGTTCCTACAGTAACGAAACAAACTGAAAATTTTGTCCAAAGATAAATAACGCCAGGCATGAAACGAATGCGGTGAAAGTAGATTAATAACCATCATCGGAGCTGGTATAGTTGACATAGCCATAGCCAAGTGAGTGCCTGGTGCTCAAGTCCCGACAGACCCGAACCGACAAGACCTGACCCAACCCGCTAAACAAATCGTAGAGCTGGGTGTCCGTCACATTCAGGTCAAGGTCCCCAACGTACAGAGCCGTCGACGCCGCCAACGCGTTTACTCCGTTGCCTGCCACCCCACCATCGGACGAAGGAACCGGTGGCTGTGGCTGAACCTGAACTTGAGCCTGCGCCATTACAAACAAACAAACAAACAGACAGACAGACAGACAAACAAACAGACCCAACAAGTCAAAAACCCGACTTTCGTTGTAACTAGCAAACCTCAAGAAGTGAAAAGGTGTTTGAAATGTTTGTGTTCGGATTTTTTTTTTTTCCTTTCTTTTTGTTTTGTTTCGATTCTTTTTTCTTTCTTTGGTAAGTGATAGGTAGGCCGGAAAATAGAGGCCGGGCTGGTACACAATATAAGGGTGGCGGCGCGGCGCGGCGCGGCGCTTATGACAGAACGTGGAGGAGGAGGAGGAAGAGCAGCTGCACGGCGGCACCTCAGCTGGGTCTTGTTGGAGAAGCCTCCATTTATATACAAGAGGGAACCGTTTGGGCGATGATGATAGCTGACAAGCCCTAACACTAGCAAATTTGAACTTGCAATGTCAACCGTTTGATCTTTTCCTGTGGGCCCCATGGGTCACGGTGAAATACTCCCGGCCGTCAGTTATTTTATTTTATTTTCTTATTGATAAAACTCTAAGGTTCGCTTTGTCGTCTACTTTGATTCGGGGCGGAGCAGACCGGACCGGCGAGAAGGATCCAATTGATTGCTCATTCTACGATCCGTACCCCGGGCCCACCCAACCGCGCTTCGATTTCGGCCTAGCCTTTTAACCAGCCCTTTTGTAGACCCGTTTCAGGTCGGCCGAAGAGAGCACCATAAATTTTATGCTCGGCCCGGCCTCTCGGGTCGTCATTACGCCTAATCAAGCTAGATTGTGTTCTTGAGTCTGCCTAATCACATTCTTAATCGCCCCACTAAATTCGGGTAATAATAAGATTAATGCCTACAGCAGTGTACAAAATAGCCTGCTTGTCTCCAATTTTACGGACAAAAATTAAAAAAAAAAAAAGAATTAAGTTAACCGCGACCTAACTTATTAGTAATTATAGGTGATATTTACATACATTAAAATATTGTGATTTATTTTTTTTTATTTTTTAAAAAGGAATAATAAAATCATAAAATATTATTTATTCAATATAAAATATATTTTTTAAAATAATATAAAATTTTAATATGTCTAAATATAGATAAAATTTATGTTCAATAAAAATTGTCCAATCAATGAATAAATTTAACCATCGAATCCAGGATTTGTTGACATGACCACATGATGAAACTAAAACTTCGTAATGGATTAAATACCCTCTCTCTTTCTTTTTTTTTTTGGCGCAAATGAAAGCAAGAAAATTAAATAACTAAAAAAGAAAATCTACTTCCTAAGAAATACAAGTGACAAGACACACAAAATATAAAAAAATTTAAAAAAAAATCTGTACAGGAATTATCTTCAAATAAAATATGCTTGAACTTGAAATTGCAATTCAACGCACGATTAAATATTTTAGGCTTTCCTCTGCGAGCGAAGTTAAAAAACACTTGAGCATATTCTGTCAATTTTGATTTTCTTGATAACTGTATTATGAAAATTAGTGCATTTATTAAGTGAAAATATAATTACGACAATGACATACAAATTTATCTGATGTTTTCGCAGTTAAAAAAAAGAAAAAACAGTAAAGATGAAGCGATTAAGAAGGAATTTGGGGGCAATGTCGCCAGTTGTGATTTCACAGGCCAGGCGAGCGCTGGTCTCGATAACGGAGGTCGGTCGACGGCGGGCGCGGCACTTTAATATCCCATCCCATCCTTTCAATTCCGACGTCTCTCCCGGCGGCCGCCGCCAGAATTTATTCTCCGACGGCCCTGAACGACGGGAATATGGACTCGTTTTCCCTCACGCGCCTACGCGCCACTAGCTCCCTAACCTCCACCGCCGCTGCCGTTTCCTTTGTCCACCGGCTTCCGTCGTGTCTTCTCTTCTCTAGCCCCGCTCAGAGGCTCCTCCTCTCTCAGTCGGCAATTTCTTGCTCGCTGCCCCCGCCGCGCAGGTCCTCCGCTATCGCTGCCGGCGGCACCTTGATGGCCGAGTCTGTGCCGGTCCGTCCTCTCTCACTTCTTCATACTATTTAACTAAAGTTGTGAATTTTGATTTTCCATTTGTTACTCATGTTTTTTTTTTTTTTGTTTTTGTCATTCTTACTGACATGCAGCCGAAGAGTGGAGTATATACAGTGGGGGACTTTATGACAAAGAAAGAGGAATTGCAGGTAGTAAAACCAACCACAACTGTTGATGAAGGTACTTATTATGCTTAGGTAATCTGTTGGAATTTACCAAACCAAGCAACACGAACCTGACATGTTGTTCAATGTGCCAACAGCATTGGAAGCCCTTGTAGAACACAGAATCACTGGTTTTCCTGTGATTGACGATGATTGGAAATTGGTAAGATTTCTTTGCCCTTTCTTCCTTGAGCTAGTCTGATTAGGAGGTGAATTTATCATATACGTATCTAAATAAATGTATGTTTTCTAACTGCTGGGCGATGTCTAACATTGGGATTCAATGTTTTTGTTAATTAGTTTTTCTCTAATTTGCAAAGGAGAGCCATGAAATCAGGCACTATTTAGAGCTTATTTCCAGGCAGTTTTTGCTCTAGTCCGTTGTTTTAGTTTTCACTGACCATTGATCCGCGGCATTGTTATTCACCTTTAAATAAGTTGTCTTATATGGTTTTGTTGGCAGAAACTGCACTCTAAGTTTGTTACAAATATTAAACAGCTGACTGCGATGGAAAAAGGCTATCAGGCAAACAGAAAAACTGCATGACATTTTGAACATCCCTAAGCTAAATCTTTTATGTCTTGGGGGTATTATGTGAGTGGTTAGGGGCTTCTATAAGAGCAGTTCTAACCATCTCTTTTGTTCCAATGCATAAGGTCCGGTTAAGCATGTTGTCATTATTTTTATCAATTAACATAATCAAGTATGGGGATGATTACTAGGTTCTTTGCTATTGCAGGTTGGCCTTGTATCAGATTATGACTTGTTAGCATTGGACTCCATTTCAGGTGATGTAAAATCATCAAGTCAAAAGAAATCATTCAGCTTTACCCTCCCAAAAAAAAAAAAAAAAAAAGAAAGTTTTATCATTATACTAGCTCTCTCCCACATGAATTTCTGTCAGTATTTCAAATAGGTGGTGGAAGGGCTGAAAACAACATGTTCCCTGAAGTTGATAGCACTTGGAAAGTACGTGAGGACCCTCTCTGTTGCAACACAAGTGCATAGCCCCGATACAAATGGGATATGCATGCATGCATATTTCATGGGTTCCTTTGGCCACTGTTCATTCTGCTCAACTGTTTATTTATCAGTGTACCATTTTGTCCATCCTGTATGATATTCATGAGTAATGGGTTTAGATTTCATTGGGCAACTTTGTTTCTGCATCACCCAATAGAGACAAGTACAAGGTTATGGGGCTTCTGTTAAAAATTTTATAATGAGGTGGTGGTAAAGTACAGGTCACAGGTTTTATGGAAAGTTGCAACCATAGAACTTGAGATCTTGGAGCAGATAACTGACTCAAGTGCATTAGGCAACTCATAATTGTGGACAAGTAACCCAATGGTGAAGGATATACGATTAGCTTCAGGGCTGTTGAGGAAGTTATACCTTGGTAGACATCATCTAGCTCCCTACACTTGAACACTAGTTATTGTTTTCAATGTGTCCTGAAGAATGTCCTAACACATAATGAATATGAGTCTCACAATGTTTCAAGGATGACTAAATGTTTTCATGGGAAGGCTAACATAACGTTAGCTTGTTTTTGAGATTTGTCATCATTCCTTCTCTGGCCCTTGTCCTCTTACTATTAGTCAGACCTTGGCTAATGGACCATTGTTTTACTTGGGATCAGCTGCATTCTTTTTTATTTCTGTTTAATACTGTAGCATGAATACTCTTTTTTTTTTTTATCTCTTTGCATATGATGAATTGGTTTTGGCCCTTCTTTTACACCTTTTAGTTTCTTCTTGTGACTAAATTTAATGATCTATCTTCATTGTCATGACCATCTTGGACATATATCTCTCCACCTGATTCTCATAATCTAATAGATTGATCTGTTTGATCTTTCCTTCCCTATTTTAGCCATCCTATAATTGTTGGGCCCCCAATGCTTCAACTGAGTGGCCTCTTAATTAAGATTATCTTTGACTAACACCAAAAGCCAGGGAAAGCCATTTTTTGGATTGCAATTTTAGTTGTAGAATGACTTTGTAACAGAAATTTCTTAGTCACTTCAAACTATAAACTACCATTCGTAAAAGTAATGTGGTTCATGACCTTATTCTTTAGTATGTAATTCAACAACACTATCTAGATGCCCCAAGTCAGAGGTACAGCAGCTTTGGTTGTACAGCACTTGCTAAGTGGTTAAAATTTCTTTTAAATGCTAAGATGCCAAATGATTATCTGATGACTGCAGACTTTCAATGAGGTACAAAAGTTGCTCAGTAAAACCAACGGGAAGGTTGTTGGTGATTTGATGACGCCAGCTCCAGTTGTTGTTCGTGAAAACACAAATCTTGAGGATGCTGCAAGGTTTGTAGCTGATAATTTTTCTGAGACAATTTTGCTTTATTTGTTCTTTTTTATCTGTACTTCTATTGGCTAGCTTGTGATTTTATTGTTCTTTTATCAGACTCTTACTCGAGACAAAATATCGTAGACTTCCAGCTGTAGATGCTGATGGCAAGCTGGTAAGATTCGGCCATTTTGCTTATTAACTTTGTCTTTGTGCAATTGATCTTGTGGGTGGTTTTAATAAGCCACTTTCCCTGTCCTTAAAGGTTGGAATAATCACAAGAGGAAATGTTGTAAGAGCGGCTCTTCAAATAAAACGTGCCACCGAAATGAAAGCGTAGCATCGGTGTATTCATCAACGGGTTGAAGCAGCCACTGTGGGAGCTTAGCTGCGTCATGCATACAATTTTGGCTTTTGTTAGTGTAACTTATTGTTTATACCGTTCATGGCATGAAATCTAATGCACCGTCCGTAGTTGGTACTTAGTTTCATTAGTTGCACGATACCACGATCGGTCAATTTCCACCTCTACCGACAGACACCAATTTTCTAATGTGCGCTTGTGAGGAAATAAAGGATCAGGAAAAGCTAATAAATCGACTATCCGGTGGATGTTCCTTGTGTCTTGTACCTGGTCGGAGAATGGATATATCATTTACTTGGTAGATTGCAGCAGAGATCCAGTGAAATATTAGAGCAAAAGATGACGTTGGACGCTTGCCTAAACAAGGTTGTCCCTGGAACTGCCATTGAATTAAGGGGTAGGTGTTGGTTGATTTCGAAGTGGCGACGGTGGCTGCTTTATTCGCCAATTGCCTTAACGTTTGTTGAACTGAACGGTCGAAGGGCATCTAAAACTAGAAATTCTAGGCCATCAACCATTGATAAACGGGCGAGAACGGTTCAATCTAAGAACAAAATCCAAACATTATTGGGATTGGATGTAGAGACGAAAGAAATCGGGAGAAAGCAAACCCAAGAAATTTGGAATTCTTTTGCTATTGTTTCTTTTTTCTTTTCCCGTATACTTGCTTTAGGTATTTTAAGCTATATAGAAACGCTTGTAACACCGACGTCATGTTGTTTCCCAGTTCGGAAGTTTGGACCCTCTTAAGCATCATTATTGTCCACTAATCATGGGTAACTATTTGTCTTCTGCCATTTAAAAATGGCATACGAGCTGTAAACTCGACTTGGGGAGCCACACAAGTCAAGACTTTTTTGAGCGAGAGAATCACAACGTGAATAGGGCCTAGTGAAGTGGCTAAGCCCTCACGTATCGTTAAATTAAGAATTGGCGATTTTGACTTTTCAGGATTTTACGGAAAAAAATCACTATCCCAGGTAACAAAACTGATCAAAGTCCCCCCCCACCCCCCACAATCGTCACGATCATCATGCACTTCCAAGTGACTGATCTCTCTCTCTCTCTCTCTTTCTCTCACATGCCCACAAAGACAACTAACGAGCAGGCAACGGTGGCCAGTGGAGAAGCAGAAAAATACCTAACTTAAAATCTTATCACTTTAGTAGTTATAACTTTAGTGGTTAGTAAGGCTATTTGCACCAACTGCTGGGTTGTAGGCCACTGCCTGTACTCCCTTGTCATCCCTTCATATCACAATCCTCTCTCTCTCTCTCTCTGTGAAAAAAGTGAGGGACAAGCTAAGGAAGGATAATATAAAGACTGGGTGGCAAAATAAATATAAATTTAAAGTTAAAAAAAAAAGAGAGTAGCGAGAAAGAAAACAAGAGAGCCAAACAAGGGACTGCCAGGTCGGCAAGCGCCTTGCATCCATGATTTCATATTCCTTCGGCATAGCAACTTGCAGAAGAAAAATAAAGAAATTACAGAAAAATGAAAGAAACATTAATTAAGAAAAAAAAATTGAAACCCATAAAAATTAAAATCTTGAAACATTAAACATTCTAATAAGTTATGATTGACCGAGACCGACTGATATACAATTACCCATTTTACAAGGCCAAAATTTAATTATCAAAATAAGAGAAACAAATTAAAAAAAAAAAAAACAGAACAGAAGGAGAAGAAGAAGCAGAAGAAGAAAAAGAAAGAGAAGGCCTAAACTAAATTAGAGAAAAATTACTACAGATTACTGACTAGTAGTAAGTAATCAACATATGAAGGCCTCATCTTTTCATCAGCCATAACCCGCCGCCGCCGAGGAACAAAGACTTTTTTCTTCTATTTATTTTATTTTTTTCGTTTTTTTACTGGTAATAATAGGGAATGAAGAGTTTTATATATCTCTTAATTCCTTTCCCACTCCACATCCGAATCCTCCGGGTCGGGCACTTTGTTCAAATCAACCCGCACCAAGAACGACTTTAACTCTGAACTATCAGCCGCCGATTCGTTGCTGCTACTGTTATTATTACTACCTCGGTGATGGTGATCATGGCGGCGTTGATTCAAGGCGGTCTCGTGAGCGTCGACTCTGGCTCCGACCTCTGTCGCTTTCTTTCTTATGGAAGCCGCCGACATGTCTTCGCATCCTCCGCCGATACTCTCTCCGGCTAAGAATTCCGGGAAATTAAGCCTCGCCGACGGTCCTCTGAGACAGAAAACCGCCGTGTCATAGGCTCGAGCAGCCGCCACGGGAGACGAGTAGGATCCCAGCCAAATCCTTGAGCGCTTGTTGGGCTCTCGTATCTCAGCCACCCACTTTCCCCACTTCCTCATCCTTATGCCCTTGTACAGCCTCTCGCCGCTCTCTCCTCGTCGCTTCCTTGCGGCGACGTCCATCTCCTTCTCCATTAAAATAAAATAAAAAAATAAATCCGAGACCCCCACCAGAATTTGCAAGGTCCCTTTTGATCTTCTCTCAAAAGGGTGTCGAAAGATTGAATCTTTCTGCAAGTTTTGATGTGCTGAGAGGAAAGGCTTTCATGGAACTCCCCTTTACCTTGCCATGGTTGAGAAATATGGCGTGTGTCATCAGGGTGAGCTTTCTACAATGAGGTTTTGTTGTTTCTTTTTCCCCCTTTTTTTTTTTTTTTCTTTTTCTCCTTCTAAACTTAAAAGGAGGTGGGGATAGAAAGGAAGAAAATCCAAATTCACCGACACAATCTTTACGAATGTGCAAGCTGCCTTATGCGCGTATTTATATGACCAACAAAGAAAGGGCCGGCAATACAAGATGCTTTCCCCTCTTTTGCATCTCCCGGCTTTCTTTATAATATATTTGCCTAATTTCTTTTCTTTCTTCCTTTTTATTAAAAAACAAATTGGAGTGGGTTATATGATAGCGGTCTTGATAAGACAATACTTTAAGATATTACTCTTTTTTTATTTTTTTTCCATAAGATGAGAAAGTATAAATAACAATTTATTTATAATTTTGTACAAGAAATTAAAAATAAAACTTTATGAATATCTATTTGATTTTATCGATGAGGCTTCAAATTTATCACCCTGAAAACGGATGACTATGCTAAAAATAATAATAATAAAATGGGTGGTGTCGCGCGTGTGCAAGTGAATTAAAATAGAAATATTTGAGAGGAAAAGCATTTTCAATTTGGCACGGCGAGACAGGGAGGAAAAGAGGTGCACTTATTGGTTTAGAACGAGAATCCCGACACAGATGTCAGACAGATGTGAATTGATTGATTGTATTATTATTTTGATTGTTCGTAAATTTTTAGCTTTTTATCGACGATTTTAATTACTAATAAAAATTATAAATATATAATTAATAGCCTTTACGAGAATTCACGTCGAATTCTTTGCACTATATTTTTTAGAATTTTTATTTTAGAAAATGAAACTAGTGACGGTTTGAAAACAATTTTGTTGACTATTAAACTTGATTTATTTACACTAAAAAACTGTGAAAAATTGACATTCTTTTATCTTTAAAAAAAATAAAAAACAAAATCTCTTGCCTATCTATCCACAGGTTCGTGCAAATAGCAAGATGTTTTCAGGTTTTTGGTGGGGGGGGGGATTTGGATTTTCGCTTTCAATATTTGGCGTTTTGTAATTTATATTTTTCTAAGAAGAGGGTAGGTCGGTGGTCGGTGGCTGGATACCGTTAGGAATTGACTTTCCCTCCACGCAATTACGATTTGAATGGATGGACATTTTTGTCCCTGGAAAGAGCCTGTTTTGGCGAAATAATCGGAGGACAATGTTGGTATTCAACCTCTCAAGGCCCCACTGAGTGGGGGTGGGCCATACCCTGTTTATTATTATATAATGGACGGCACAAATATTTCTTTAAGTTTTTTCTCTCGAATTTCAGCTGTCTTAACTAAAATCCCGTTTTCCATACGAGATTTAAAGCAAATTTTGAATTGCTGATACGGCTTTCCGGCCACATTTTCATCTTTTTTTTTTTAATTATTTATTTGGAAGCCTGTAAAGCCATAAGTTAAGGGCGCAATTCTCATAATTTTCACAAATTATATATATATATATACATATATATATAATTAAAATTTAAAGTTTTAAATATTGAAATATTCTAAAGAGACATAAAACTCTCCTCTTGATGGCTTATAAGTAACAGATAACTTGGATGAGTCACTTGGGCTTGTATCTGAATAAAAGGATCATCATTTTTACTTATTTATTTATTCTTACTTTTATATAATTTCCGGTGTACCAAAACAGTTGTTCGGGTAGCACTCTTTCATACTTGATTAAGAAGTGTGTAACTACATACCATTATGATTAGTGCTACTCTTCCATACTTGATTAAGAAGTGTGTAACTAGATACAATTATCACACCTTTGTTAAACAACCCATTTGGTCTGCTATGCATTTGATTTTGATGATAAGAATTCAACAACCCATACTTGATTGCTTCTTTCATTTTGATTCTTTGTTTCCTCGGTGTTGGTTTTAAATTTTGGTTATTGAAATTAAGAATTCAACAAATTTATCATTAATTCACTTGGTGTTGAACCTATTTAAATTTAAATACTATAAGTTTCTACAATTTGTAAATCATTGACGAACAAAAGAACACCAAGACCTGCATTGAGATTTTTGTAAGGCAAAATGGAACAAAACAAAGACATTTATTTAGTAGCTAATTAACTTGTACATTTTAATATAATTAATGTGGTCAGATTCCGGCACATTGCTTCAATATTCTCAATAAAACCAACCACGTTCTCAATGCAGTCTAAGAATGTGCACACCCTCTTTTTAGATGTTGTCGACGTGAAAGACTCCAAATGCACCATGAACTTGCCGCCACTACCTGTTATTCGACCCGCATTTAAGGCAATGTTTGACGAGACCAGACGGCCCAGACCAACTGATACGAACAAGGGAGAAACTGTGCTTCCGAATTTTTTGATAGCGGCACCTCAATTATCATTGTTATTTACTTATTTATTTGGAATTTTAACAAGCGTCCAAAAAAGCTCATTTGAAAAGTTATTGCTCAAAATATGCAAAAACACAAAGACGGTGCCACGATCGTTGCCGGCCGAGTTTCTTTCCATTTTATATTTTACACGCAGCTTTCAATCGTCTTGTCTTCACTTCGTGTGCACCGAGACCGAGTCCGTGTTTTGAAATTCAAATTCGTAACTTTTTCGAACTAGCTTAAACATTAGTACAATTTTCAATTATATTTCAAATTATAAACCACTGTACACTTAATTTCCCTTTCTTGTATTGAATGTCGGGCGGCTAAGTTCAAATAATTGTAACAAATTATATGTTAACTAAAAACTAAGCCGGTTATAATTTTCTAAGGCCTTTTGTCTGCACATAGTGACTATAAAATTGTATTCCTCTTCTGGCGGTGGTTGCCGCGAGAGCTACAGTTGGAGTAGGAGAGAAATACTGTAATTGAAAAGCCATCCAAAGTGTGCTTTTCATGGTGTCATGTTTTAAGGTTCTCTCTCTCTTATATATATATATATATATATATATTTGTGGTTCATTACAAAACGAGGTGCCCCTGGAGAGCTTTTAGCTGTAAACAAGTTGGCAATATACAAATGGTGCCAAGTTATCATGCAGGCATAAGAGCACTTTGTGTCAAAAGAAGCCACTACTAAACAAAAGAGTAAGATGGGTGTATTGTTTAATTGGACAAATAGTTTAAATATTAGTTTCAATCAAAGGGGATCCATAAAAGATCTAGTATTGCGTAACACAACGAATGAGAATTGGTAATAAGAGGCTCTTTATTATGGTTTGGCATGCAAGCATTGACTATAAAAGCTTGGTGAAATAAGGACGGGCCTGCAGGCCGAACAGCGAGCTAAAATCCCCCCCCCCCGCGTGTTTTTTTTTTTTGTTTTTTTGGCCACATCCTTGTTAATTAATTACCGACAACAAGATAAGCTTGGGCTGTTAAAAAAATAGCCAGTGTCTGACTGCGCCAAGCCGCATAAACATGAATCCCAGTTCATGTGTGCAAGGCAACCCAACCCGGTGGGTTTATTTGCAAATTAATCTAATTGGAGGCCAAGCGCTGACGACCGACACGTCTGCTTGCGTTGGTTATTGCATTTATCGGCCACATATTTAGTCTTCGTAGACGCGGCGGTCCCCATGTTCATTATAGTACATCGCTTGCTACTCATTTTTAACGTTGAAAAAGAAAAAAAAAATAAAAACAAAACAAAAAGAGTTGAACCCGTCCATGGTTGGTATTTGCAAATCCGTGAAAGCAAACTTCTTCTTCTTCTTCTTTTTTTTTTTTTCAATTATTCCTTGGAAGCAAAAACCATACCCACAAATTGGTGATCGTGATATTAATAGGTACTTTGATGCTAATTTTTCAAACTTAGATAAAAGAGAAAGGAAAGAAAACAAACAAACGATGATCTCCAAGAAACCAGATTTCCAGGAAATTTCAGGGCAAAACGAAGGACGGAGACATTTGGCGCAACAGGCCATGATGTTACGTGAAGACATCATACATTTGACATTTTTATGGTCATCATCGTGGTCCGTGGAAGTTGATGGGCTTCATTTCAAAGAGATATAGTCGTATATCATGCAATTACCTGATGATAAATATTCGTCACATGGCAATTTTCACTTTGTTGATCAAATGAATCGGGTCGTATCTGACCAGAAAGTCAATAGGTTCGTTGTGAGAGAAAAAAATAAAACGAAATAAAATTCAACGCTACGAGACCATTACATTTGGAAAATGTTCTTTTGAATACGACGTGTAACATTTATGTTGCTTGCCGTCCAATTATTCAAGCTAAAAAGTCGGACCTTAGGTGAAGAATGCTAAGACCAAAGATTGATAAATAAATAAAATTTGCAGGGCGCTTTTATATTGCACGCTAACTTTCTTTTTCGTGGGTTTAATTCGGTGAAAATGTTCAAAAGACATATAAATAGACAGATATAAAAAATAGATAAAATAAAGTTTATATCGTTGATTGTAATTTACTCTGTTATTTTTTTTTTTAAAAAAAATTTATATCTAAATTGGACCATTTTGATCCTATCTCATCCACCTATTGTGTGTTCCTGAAGTAGGACCCCTTAATTCTGCTGCGTCTCTCTTTTACTAAAAGAATTGGACATTTGTCGAGATATGAAGTGCATTATAGACGGTTGCCTTATTTTAATCCCGAGCATTTTGCATTTCTCATTTGCAATAATTCCATTATTGGGGTCGTTTTTCATTTAATCGTATGGATCCAAGGTAGCAATGATGTAAATTTTTTTCTTTTTTGGTGGTTTTTGTTTTTTTGTTTTTTTTTTGAGCATATCATTTTATTTGTAGTTCTGAAAATCACATAAAATCTTATGACTCCACGAGGTACAAAATAAGTATGAACAGTAGAATACATGAATTTTACACTCAAATCGGCGTCTAGGTGATTAAAAACGTTAATTTTCAAATTATAGATACCAAATTTGAACTCCGACTCCACTGGACGAGATGTGAAGACATTTATAGTACACAAAAAAGGCTCACAGTCCAAGAAAGGTGCGATGTTCCCTGACACTGACACTGAGACTGCAAATCTCCCAACAGCAATCGCACCTTGCTTCCCCTCGTCCGTCTCAGTGTCAAAGGGAAGATTATTGCTGTTGCGTTGTTCGCAGCACGACGAACCAACATTATACTTCTTGTTTTGATGCGTCTGGGCAGTTTCACGGATATGCGCTGGGGACCTCATTGGTCGTTCCTCCTTCCTTTTAACCCCATATGCAAAAGTCCGATGAGAAACCAATTAAATTCTCATGCATTCCCCATGTAGCCTTTCACTCTAAAGGTCAAATGTTGTGAGTAAATGGACAACGCTCATCAAAGACACGAAGTTGAAGCGATGAATTTTATTTCTTACGGTTGCCGGCAACTTTACGGACCAAAAGTAATGTGTGTTTGTTGTACAGGCAACAAGACTTCCACTCTAAATGATCAAATTTGACTTAAAAATTGTTTGTTGTATTTATTTTCTCTTTTAAGTATAATTTATTTATAATTTTACACAATATATATTTATTTTATTATTTTTGTTTTAAATAACTTTTTTATTATATAGTATAAAATTATGAATAAATTATAAAACAAATTAATAATAAAAATCACCGGCCTATGGAGACAACCTAAATTGCAGATTCTTGCTAGGCCGAACTTCCGGGCGGCGTTAGAGAGGAATTGGTCTATCGTGCGCATATACCCCGGAAAGTCCCCTCCGGCTCAATCCGTTTCGATCATCCACAACATGAGTTCCAAATCCTTAAATTGAATAAGCGTTGCGCCTACCCTTTATCGTCGTCGTCATCTTTGTTATTGTATCGGACTCGCTATGAGTTATCCAATTTCAATGGCCATGAGCAACGAAGAAATGAATAATAAAAGCAACGTCATAAACAACTGAACGAGAGAAACCATAAAATGCTACAATAAATCGCTATTTGATTTGATAAATGAAATTGCATTGCATCTTTGGCTTTCTCCGCGTTCCCATTCGTGAGCTAGCATATATATATATATATCTATTATTCCATAAAGAACAAGAAGTAAAAAATAGAAAATTTACATTCAAGTCCATCGCCAAAATTCTAATGGATACTGCAGCCGCACGCCCTCGCTCTAGATGACCAAGTGCCTCAGCTGAACAAGCGCTGCCCTGCATTGGAAAAATTGTTTGTTTGGGTCTGCACCATTCTCCTCAGTAGACTAAACTAGTTGAAACATTATATGCGACATTAAATGCTCGGGTGGCAGACAACAAATGGCTCAACATTGACATGTTTAATTGAGTAGACCTAATCCATCTTATAAATGACCCCTTTTGTCAAAAATGAAACCTCGAAAAGATGGTGGCCGCCGTTCCAGGCACAAGCAGCCGTGTATGCTGAGAAAGTTGATTGGGCGGGTGGTGGCGGTGGCGGCGGTTGGCGAGGAACAGGCGGCGATGGCAGCGCTAGTAAAAAAGGGTTTTGGGTTTTCTGGAATTTGAAGAGTGGCCAACCGCCCAGATGGGCTGATAATTGTTTACTTGTCGGGCCGTTTTATAAACCATGGCCCAGTTGGACGACCATTAAACATCTACTTTTCCCATCAATTTGCTGGCTGGATGAGTCCATTCTTCTTCTTCTTCTTCTTCTTTCTTTCTTTCTTTCTTTCCTTTTTTTTTCCCCTCAAAAAATGAGAAAAGAGAGATGTTACTCTACAATCTCGTTAGATACTCAATTATTGTTAAGCAGAATCAAACATAAATTTAATCTCATTGAATGTTTTTATAAAAATTAGAACCTACAACCTGTAGAGAATAAATCAAAATTTATTGTCACCCAACGGTTGGTTCAATTTTAATTCTTTATGGCATAGGCAACCGCAAAAATTATCAGATTTTAATGTTGGTGGGGATGTTACTAAGCTGCAGATGTGATGTGCCGTGCACAATTGCTGTCAGCCAGTCACGCCACAGTCCAACAATCGAGTAGAGTTCCTCTGAGAGTGGTTCCCAGGCTATTAGAGTTAGGAGATTGACACAAGTCAAATCAAAGGGGTGTTTCCTTGATCCTGCGGTCGAGATTTATCAGGTCTCTAATCCCGCCCGCACCAACAAAATGCACCCCCTACATTATTCATTGATTTTTTCTTAATACATCTTTTTCCGTTCTGGCAATTGAAATCTCTTTGCTTTATTCAGTGGGCACATCGTGGCGTGGATCTTACGCCGATAAAAAATACATAGAGAAAAAATAAATAAATAAATAAATATATATTTATTTATTTATTTGACTCGCATTCCATTCCATTTGCAAGGGCTCGTTTTTATTTTGGTTCGTGGGTATTAAAAATTAAAATTAAAATTATTAAATTTTAAATTAAAATAACTTTATTTTTTTTAAAAAAATAAATTATTGGATTATAGGTAATAGCGCCAGGGGTTCGTTTTTATAACGAAGAGAGAGCATAAAACGCCCAAAAACGTGGTCGGTACCTCATCAAACCCCGACCGTACAATTTTCTGGCAAATCAGCCGACACGAAGGGCATTATTGGAATAACACAAAAGGGAACTCCATAAAATGAGCAAGAGGGAGAGATAATTATAAATATATTACAAAAAAGAAAAAAAAAAAAAGGAAAAATCTCTTCGTTTACGAGGGAGAGAGGGAGAAGTTGTTGGGGCAGCAATGTCGGGAGGCATAGCGCGTGGTCGTCTCGCTGAGGAGCGCAAGTCTTGGCGGAAAAACCATCCCCATGTCCGTCGTACACCTCCTTTACCTCTTTGCAGCGGTGTTTTGAGCTTTGGCCTTTCTTTTCTTTTTTCTCTCTCTCTTTTTTTTTTAAGGATTGTTTTGTGCTTCTGTGCTTTTTTCATAAAATAAAAATAAAAAAAATTGGGGGGGGGTCTCTGGTGAGTTGTTTTGAGGTTTAATTTAACTGTCAATGGAATTTTTATTTTATTCTATTTTTTTAGGGTTTTGTGGCGAAGCCTGAGACGTTGCCAGATGGAACAGTGAATTTGATGGTGTGGCATTGCACAATCCCTGGCAAAACTGGGGTAAGTACTCGTGTCTCCTCGACTTTTAATGTGACGGCATCTCCAATTTTACTGGGTTTAACGTTATTGGTCTATTTGATTTGCTTTGGTCTCTGTCGATTTAAACTATGCTACGGTTGTCCTAATTCCGAGCGTCTTGCTTGTTAAACTACTAAGATATTGTGCAAAATTTATGGGAACTCCCAACGATTTATTTATTCATTTTTATTTTTAATTTCTTGACAGTTTTGTACCTATCAGTTGTTTGCTGGGAAAGAAAGCTGCGAATCTATATCGAACTGTGCTTTTGTTCAGGGCGTTGTTTCCTCTAGTTCTTGTTAGTGTAGCATTTGTTTGTTACCCTGAATCCTATTTCCTCTGTATTCATTTCCTTCTTCTTTTTTCCTTATAGTTAGTTCTGATTCTATCCTTCTTGGGTCCCGGTCTTGATTCTCTTTTTTGTTTTGGTTTTGTGTTTTTTTATTCTCTTATAACTTACTATGAGTTGCTTGTTACGATTGGACTTAAATTGTAAATAACTTTTCGAGGGATCTGATCCTATTTTGTGAGCAGTTGTTGCAAAGTTTCTGGGAAGGCGGGCCTAATAAGATCAAATGCCCACCTGCATATGGCCTCTTTATGTTTACAGGGTGGATGGCATAATTGTTGCGGTGCCATTTTCATCTTGCTAATATAGATTAGATTCAATGTTGGTAGCCACATGGAAAAAAGTAATAAGATTTTCCTGGGTTTGGCCTCAAAATTTGATTTCTGTTTTTTTTTTTTTAAATTTTTTCTGGGAAACAGATCTCTTCAGTGAAGAGTTGCTAGCTACTTACCTTCTTTCCAACTCATTTAAATAGTCTTTAATTTGGTTCGGCTGTGAACTCTTGGCTAAGACATCTTGTGTCCAGCAATTGAACCTCCAAGACATATTATTTGATTTGTAATCATATTTCTCATTAATCTCAAAGATTGATCATTTGATTTCCATTGTAGACTGACTGGGAAGGTGGTTTCTTTCCACTGACGCTCCACTTTAGTGAAGATTATCCTAGCAAGCCACCAAAGTGCAAATTTCCTCAAGGCTTCTTCCACCCCAATGTCTACCCATCTGGAACTGTCTGTTTGTCTATCCTTAATGAAGACAGTGTAAGTACTCTCTGTTGCTTTTGATGGATTTTAGTCAATTAAGTTGGCCTTACTAATGTTATTGAATACACTTGTGGTTGATGCAGGGATGGAGACCAGCCATTACAGTGAAGCAAATTCTGGTAGGAATTCAGGACTTACTGGACCAGCCAAATCCCTCTGATCCTGCACAAACCGAAGGTTATCATCTCTTTATCCAGGTATGCTGAGATATTAAATTTGTGTGATTTTTCTTCAAGAATCTCAAGTCCCACCTTATATGTAAACCGTTCTGTATTTTGGGACAATTTGTCTCATGGCATGGAGGCCCATTTATTCCTGCTAATTAATCAAGGAATCTTGAATTCTAAGCACAATTGTGCAAAAGAGTTCTCCTTGCCTAATGATAGATTGTGCGATCTCTAAACAACTTTAGAAGATTCCCTACAACAACCTATGTCCTCGCCCTTAGCATTGAACCTTCCTGCTGAAGTCCTGTTTTGGCTGGGGACATTTTTTTACCTTGATAGTATTTATATTATGTGGATGTAATAATATCGCAATATATACCTATCTGGAAAAGGTTGATATACTGGATAGATGCCAATTGTTTACCCGTAGATGTTGATACTCAAGCCCACAAAACTCTGGCCATTGGTGGTGACTTATAACAGTGGTGCCACAGTAGAGAAATTCCGCCCTTGGGTTCTAGAAAGAAGTCAGCCATGGCTTAAATATGATTTTTATATGCTTTCTCGTTCTCTCAATACTCTAATTGTGAATCAACTTATTTTCGATGCAGGATGCTGCTGAGTATAAGAAAAGGGTTCGCCAGCAAGCTAAACAATACCCTCCTATTGTTTAGTGTGATACTTAATATCTCTAGGAACTGCTTGTTCTTGGTAAATTGTGAAATGAATGCACTTGTTTATCTTAGAAGTTGTTTGCACTTGGTAATTGCTGGTGGCCTTTATGTGTGGCCCAATGGTTAAACTGACATTTTGTCTGTCTTCCAAAATATGGATTAAGCTTTTGTCTATATACGTCGTACCTGTCAGCCAATGCTGCTCATTGGTGTTAATCTCAGTGGAAAATCTAATGCTTGACTTGAATTTTGGAGTTCCTGTTTTGTGACTTTATATTTCAATTGATTATGATAATGTATCTGCAGTTCGGACTCGTGAAACTGAATGATTGTGAGTGCAGCAACTATAGTTAGAAGGTAAGGAATTTCAAGTGATGCCAATTAGCACCTTATGAATTTGGAAAACCTTGGGGACACGGTGTGTTTTGAGTGTAGATTATTTTGCCCATGAGGCCATGCTCAAAAGGTCACCTGCAAATGGTGATGTGTTGGGGACAAGTCAGCTAATCTGCTGTTGGTTCCTCAATGGTAGGCCATTGCAAGGTTGCGTTGGTAAGTGGTGTACCTGGGCAAAGAATTGGATGCAGACACTCTGTATGAAAATTCTGCATACTGAGCTCAAAACGGTGTCTTATTGATAAAATATGATTGCGCTACGATTGGAATTGTATTGGCGAGTGATTTGCACGACTGGAAAACAGTGGTCCTCGGGGAACTGGGAAAGGATCAAACTGCATTATCAACCAATCACGAGCGGCATAACTGCCATTTACAAATGTGCTTTAAAAAAAAATAAAAATTCATTATATCTAAACAAAAAACTATGCTCTTCCTTTTTTTGTTTTAATCATTTTTAACTTATCTAAGCAACGGACAAAAAATTTATTTTCGTTTTGCTATTCTTTTAACAACATTTTTTCTCATGACTTTTCTCTTATATCTGATTTTAAATCTGAATACAAGATAGGGTACCTAAAAATAGCGGAAAGGTCGAGCAATTAAGTATCATCGGATATGGTGGGAGACAATTTGCGATTGTAATATCTATGTAGTATTAGGGGGTGTTTTTGGATTGGATTTGATAGTGTTGAAGCAAAGTTTTCGTTCAAATCGTCATAAACTCCTTTTGAATTTTTCTGGTAAAATTCAATCTATAGTCAATCTACCAACTGCTCCAAACTGCTATCAACCGTTCTGAACTATTCGAAACGACACGGTGGTTGCGTATAGTTTGAGGCAGTTTAAAGCTTAATGGTAACAAAATCATTGAGCAGGGTATAAATTAACAACGGCAATTCTGTCATTGACTACAAAGACGAAATGATATCATAATTTGGAAATGCGTTGGCACAAGCATGGGTATATCACAAGTCTACGCCTATTTCAGGCATCTAACAAATGATACAGTATTCTGCAGCATATCTCTACACACAAACATGGCTGAATATCTCGAGTACACATTGATTCAGGTTAGTAAGTAAAGACAGGTGCTCTCAGTCCAAACGTAGGGCTAGGCCCCTGTATATTAGACTCATCTCGTGTTCATTGCCTCGTGAAATGATACACAGCCAAGAATATGACCCCAAGCCACAACCACGAGCAAGAGTAAAGGTCTTCGACTCGATTTGGTTTCAAATACCCAAGGCATACATAATAAGAAATCAAAATTAGTCATCAGGGCTATTTAAGGAAAGGACATTTGAAAAAAAGAGATGCGTTGCGACAATGAAGACAGGCATAAAAGATGGGACCAGGCAATTAAGCAAATTTCAGGAACCTAAATTAAGTGTACATGTATTTTTAAAATTAATTATTTTTGGTGGGTAGGTCAGTTTTTTCCTTTCGATGTTGGTGGGTGCGGGTTTGACAATTTGGAATGGGCAATTTTTGGCGGGTTGGACGATTTGTGAATACCCTCACGTAGAATTTCTTTTCAAAAGCTTTTTGGTTCATTGCTTACATTAGGCAGAAGAGAAGACATTGTTCCAATCATGTACAACCAATTTGGTTTACATATCATTAGTCATTTCGAAACGTTGTGCAATTCCATCTTTTCCATCTAATTGGGTGTCAGTTCCAGCTCAAATAAGCCAGCACTACAATCTGAATCATCAGAAGAAATCCTGTGCTATCAAATCATTTCCTTGCCTGGAAAATAAATAAAAAAGAAAAGAAAAGAAAAAAAGCCTAAACATAGAGGAGCTGGGATAAATGTTGCTAAGAACTATATTAAAAGTTGAGACAACTAATGGACGTTCAGAGTGGCGGCGTTTTTAGGCTTTCATTGATTCTTGCTTGCGTACAAATTGCTGGGAAGCAACTGCTCACCAAAATTTACCTTTGGATGTGCTAATGACAAACGGGTCTAGATCTAGCAGGTGCAGAGCCACAATCAGTGCGAAAATCATCCTTCCAAGTCAGTAGGCACAAGATTAGAAAATGTAGATGCGCGGCCAAGGAACATTTGTTTCAACCAGCACAAAATTTCTTGGTTTCATACCATCCGTATACCAGTTGCTACACCATCATTGCATGGACCACCCCTGCTGATCCGAGTTTTTGTTTTGTAGCAGGGTATGAAATTTGTGTTGCGATTTCCACAAGCGGCTAAAGAGCTTTATGATCTGCTGTAGAGAATGCAAATACACACGCAAAAAGGTGTATAAATTCAATCCTTTCTTGATCTTCAAGTACATTTGGCAAAGCAGGGCAGGCATGGCCAACTACGAAGAAGCAAAACTCAAAAAGGTATCTCTTCACTGGAAAAAAATTAAAAAAATATAAAAGAACATAAGAAACTTTCACAAAATTTCGGTCTATATTCGATATAGAGATGACATCAAATGGGGTTTCGATAACCTCTCATGTTCCGTCTTGTGAGATTAGTTATTGATCATAGCAGGCACCATTCCATTTCACATTCTCATGGGGCCAGCTGCGGTGTGACTTCTGGCATGCATTTAATCAGGCAAATATAGAACAAAAGGTTACGAATATCCGGCTGGGGAATTGTCCTCTGCCATGGCGATTTCTTTTATCTCCTGTATCATCTTTAACACTTGGCACATCGCTGGCCTCTGTTCTGGTGATGTCAAGCTACAGACACTAGCAAGTTCAGTAAGCATACCAAGCTGGTTTTCGTCTCCACCACCATCTTCCCTCACTGCTCTGACCCAATCAAACATATCAGCAGGTGCAAGATAAGGATGCTGTGATGGATGTTTCCCACTCAAAAGCTCTAACAATAGCACACCAAATGCATAGACATCAGACTTGACAGTGGCTTGCCGGTTAGAATTGCGCGTCTCAGGTGCTTTACGTGCTGCAGAATCAGGTCCTTCACTTGAAGTATCTGCAAGGATGGCAAGACCATAATCTATAATGCAGGCTTCAAAATCAGCCCCAAGGAGGACATTGGATGATTTCAAGTTGCCATGGACGAGCTTTGATGTTTGGTGGAGGTAGGCAAGACCCTGGACAACATCTTCTGCTATCTTTAAGCATGATGTCCAGTGAAGAGGCCTTGCCCTCGTGGATCTTGAGCCTGTCAATATTGTCCGTCATCAGTGACGAGGAATAATCAGGATGAAGGACCAACTGTTAAAATGGGAGAAAAAAATAACAAAGAAAGGACAACAATTTTGAAATCATAAGATAGCTACATAACAAATCACTGATAAGAAATGGTACAGCTACACAACTGATTGCCAATAAGAAATGGCCAAGCCAAGCACGTGAATCACTTGGAAAGACATACCTGGAAAGGGCTCCCTATAACTTGACTGAAAACAACATAAACAGCTATTCTATGGAATTTGAAGAATGTCAATTTCTCTCTCTCTCTCTCTCTCTCTCTCTCTCACACACACACACACACACGCACGCACACACACACACACACACGCACACGCACACACACATAAAAGTGACATTGATAGAATAATAAAATCATAACAAAAATTTGTGCAATTCATCAATCTTGGTCAGTTTGTGTTGAATAGTTTTCTCTAATTATATTGTCTCATCTGGTTACTTAATGAAACTGGGTCAGACTCATGATTAGTTCACCGATCTTCCCTTCCCACGGTCCAGTACCTTCCTCACCCATTATAATTCAAACAGTCTTCCTACCCTTTAGCCTCATCAATCGGAAGAGTCAAAAGTGGGTAGTTCTAGTAGTACAAAGCAAAGTCGGGATCACCCCATTATTGTTTGAAAATGAGGAGCGACAAAGGTAGTAACCTTATCAATCAGAATGGTTAAAATGACTCGCAGAGGCAAAAATCAAGTTTCCACAGCAACCATGCCTTCAGAATCCAGATTTCTTCTTACGGTGACCATAAATGAAAGCATTGCTTTCACCCTGAGGCCCGAGCTAAGGTTACTATACCGTGAATTTTGTCCAAGATTCAATAATTACCAAAACGAGAACAACACCGCGATTGTCGGCAGGAGTTTAAAGAAGTCAGTAAAGTGTTCACTCTCAAAAGTTGCTGGGAGTTTGAAGAAGGAAATGACAAAAAACGTCAATGCCTAAGGGCACCACAGAAACGGACGACGACACAACACGAAAGCAACATTCCATACCCGAGAGGTCATACACCGCAAGTGCACGTAAGACTTAAAGAATCACAACATACACTTGTTTATTTCTATATTTTTGATGCTGAGGAACCAATAAAACTTGCCACTTATAGCAGACATAGTACAGACTCGAACCATTGGACAATTGTATTGGTGGTATGTGTAATTAAAATTAAGGAAGCTTAATTTTAAAGGATAAAACAAAAACACATAAATCAAAATTTCTGGACATTGAAGCCAACCTAGCTATAGCATTAATCATCTTCGAGATAAGAAGCAGCATATAAAGTAACAATCTTTAGTGGGGGAAGAAGCGGGAGAAAGAAAGTACCGTACCGTGAATGAGACTGAAGAGGCAGCCATTGGGTTGATACTCGTAGATAACGAGCCTCTCTCCCTTGCTCTGAAAATAAGCCATAATCGGCACTAAATTGGGATGTCTTACCTCACCCACCACGTCCATATGCCTCTCAAATGCATCGTTGCTCGTGATCAAAGTCTTGCTCGCGTCCAGCCTCTTCACCGTCACAATCAGCTGGTTGTCCAGCACCGCCTTGTACGTGGTCCCAATCGTACCCCTCCCCAGCAGCTCCGCCGACGCCATCATCAGCTGCTCCAGCGTGTAGGGGCGCCGCGCCTCCTCAACATGACCTCCTCCGCAGAACACCAATTTCCCGCTCTTCTCCGCCCTCTTAGCCTGGATTTCTTTAGCCGCTTTCTCCGTCGTCTTGGCGTGCATGACTCCCCCGGGAGCTTCCATTGGAATTGAACGACTCACTGCGCCGCGATCGGCAGAAGATACGGCCGCGTGTCGTGGTTTCTCCGGCGAGTTGGTAATTTGCTTCCTCTGTTTCTTGACCAAAGTGAAGAAAGTGCAAACAAGAGCCAGAATCAACAACGAAACGCCGATAATGAACTCGACAATGATTCCAGTTCTCTTGTGCTTAGGCGGCGGCGGCGATGGCGGAGAAGACGCGACCACTGCTCCTCCGCCTTTCGCTTCGGCGCTTTGGCCGAGCGGCTCCGTCGGGGAGGTGGCATTGCCGGAGGCCGACGGGGCAAAGAACGGAGAGTGCGGCTTGCAAACCTTATTGATTATCTCGCCGCAAAGATCGAAATTCAAAGAAAACGACGTCGCGTCGAACCGCGAAAGCGTAGGCGTTACCGGTATCGGCCCGGTGAGATTGTTACTGGAAACATTGAAGCTTATTAGGAACGACTGGTTCAAGGCCGGAACGGTGCCGTTGAATCGGTTCCACTGGAGCCGAAGCAAGTACAGCCGGTCCAGGGAAGACAACTGAACCGGAACCGGACCGGAGAGGCTGTTGTACGACAGGTCGAGGACCGTCAGCCGGTGAAGCGACAGGACCGAAGGCGGGAAAGTTCCGGAGAAGGAGTTATGGTCTAAGAAGAGGGACTTCAAGTTAAAAAGCGCCGACAGGTCGGGTACGGGGCCAGAGAGGGAGTTGTTTGAAAGACTGAGGACGCGGAGCTGGTCGAGGCGAGAAAGGGTGTCGGGCGGGAAGGTGCCGCGTAGGCCGAAGCCTTGGAGAAGGAAGCGCACCACGCGGCCGTGCGCGCACCTGACGCCTTGCCATTGGCAGTAGTCGAAACGCTCGGTGAGCATGTAGAGAAGCTTGTTGTCCGAGTCGGCTTTGCACTTAAACGACAGCAGCGAAGCGGCGTCGGATGGGAAAACGTAAGTCGTTTGGTGGAGAGAAGGAGCTGTGAGACAGCGTGTGAGAGCGGGGAGGATTAGAAAGAGTAGAACCGAGTGGGTTGGAGCTGGACGCATTGTGAAAAATGGGATGACAACTGAAATGTTGGGGTTTTGGGTTTTTATTAGTTTGAGCTAAGTTTTGGCTTTGGTCTCGCGTGGAGTGGGGAGGGGGGTCGTCATGGTGGTGAACATTTGTGGAAGTTTTCTGTTGCGGAGCAGCTGGATTTCTAGTGGGGTGGGGCGGGGCGGGGAGGAGTCGGGAAAGCCACGGTGGTGTGGGGAATGGAGAAATTTGTATCGTATGGTTTGGAGAGCATTCGCTGTCAATGTCTCGTCTCCTCTGCCTTCTTCCAAAATTCGATAATTCCGATGGCCACCCGCCTTTGTGCGGGGACAAGATCAGATGCTCGACTCCTAACTTCTCATTAAAAAATAAATATAAATAAATAAACTTATTTAAGTGGAATTCAGATTTTATCTCTCGAGGTGCAAAACATTTTTTACAGTGTTTTTTTATCCGTCGTCTTTTCTTCCTTCCTTTTGACACTTATCCGTCCGTTATCGCTAATTATTATTGTGTTAAAAAAATATATTATTTTTTAAATAATTTAAAAAAAAAAACTCCGATGAGGGCAGAGGTTGGGTTTTTTGTTTTTTTTTTTTTCGGTCGTATTGTTTTTAATAAAAATAAAAGGCAAATGACAAGCCTACTTCGTTTCAAACACAGGTGTTCTTTCTTATGTTTATGCGTGCGAATTTGGTGGCGTTGTGTTATGTAATCACTCTGCGAATGGTGGGAACTTATAGAAGCTCGCTGCTGCAGCTCCAGGTGCAGTCAACCGTCAAGTGTGCCTTGTGCTGGAAACTAATTCTCAAACGTGGAAACATGGTTCTAGTTAAAAATGGACAGCTATGGCTTGGTTGAATCGATGCATTTTATTATGAAGTTCAGTAAAGGAAAAATCAAAGGGAGGTCTCGATATCTAGTTTTGGGATTAGTCTACTGTTTTCAGCCGCTTTATACTTTCAATTTTATGCATTTACGAATTCTTATCTATTATTAAATAAATAAATGAAAATTTACTTGGCAAGAATGTAAATTCAGTGTATATGGTAAGGTAAAGCAATAAATTGAGAACTTAATTAAGACAATATACAATCTCCAATAAAAAGTACGCAGCAGAGCAGACTGTACACTTTTTGACTATGCTAGCCTTAGCATCAGCGGGGGAAACCATGCAATGGGGCACAAGTCAATTCCCATTTCGAGGTTGGCATGTGGTACTTGCTGCTACTGCACCTGCTGCACAAATCAGTAGGCTATCATTGGTGAATCAATGGGTCACACCCTGTGACCGAAAAAAAAAAAAAGGGGGGGTTACACCCGTGACCATGAGAGCATGGAGCTTCGAGTCCGTGACCCACCCACCTCATATTCACAGGGGTGCGTGGGGAACTGATGTTCATTGTATAAAAGAATGATTGTTATAGCTTTAACTAGAGCAAGAAAAAAAAATAAAAAAGAAAAAATGAAGAAGAAGAAAAACAACTATGCAAAGCCAAGCCAACTTATAGCCAGCTCTAGTCTGGACAGGGAGGCATTACGGTGAGACCTTCAAAAGAAGCAACGAAAAATTACTCAATTTTGATGGATATGGGAGCTTTTAGTATATTTCAAGGCTAAATTCAGCAGTAAATAAAAGAGGAATCAACTTTCATTTGCAAGCACTTTCTCCCGAATTCGGAAATCATGCGTTTGTATTTCTTTTTTTTTTTTCTCTCTCTGTGCTTCATCTATCACATTGTAAACTTGATCTTTTTCTTTTTTTTTTTTCTCTCCTGGAAATTGGGGAATTGCTATTAAGACGTTGTTATCATCAATTTCCGTACCTCATTCTACAACTCTGAATTTGATCTTCTCATAGATTACTCATGCCGAAATTAGAAAATGCATGAAAAAAGAGAAGATGATGGGTACATGATAATCTTACTGGATATGTGTTGTTATCAGTTGAAAGCATGTTTTTATAAATTAGCTGTAGATCCATACTAAATTTTTAGTTTGAAGTTTAAAGTCCGGTTTATTACTGAATTCTCTCTCGTATACCAAATAAGGTGGGTTATCATACAGCTTCCCTCAAAAAGAAAGGTACTTCCTTTGATTCTACAAGTCCAAATAAAAGTGAGCAAACCACTTATTTTACCAATTAGACCGGTTCCATAAAACAATTCGAAGTAACTATCTTGACAGCCGCATGTAACGGCGAGGGAATCGCCTGTGAATGGACTCTCCAAATTCAACAAGCATTCATGGACTTGTAATTTGTCTTGCAGCTCTACTACAGCTTGCTAATGGCAAATTATCGGGTAGATACCAAATTAAAGAAAGCATCATGTGACCTTTTTGAAAAGCAGATTTCATCTTCCCCGTCTTTCTACGCTAAAACATCGTGCCATCCAATCCGTATGACAAAACGATTGCCTAATTCTTGCCGTTGTGTCGTGTTCTCGTGCCATTTTGTCGAGCTTAATGTGCTAAGTTGTAGCTTTTCTTGACTAAAAAGAAGCCAATAATACACAACCACGGTCACGTCAGGTACGTCTTTTGGGAAAATTATTATGATGGTTGGCGATTCATCCACAACAAAATGGCAGTGAAAAGCGTGCAATGGAAGTGAATGCCCCTGCAAATCAAAAACCAAAAAAAAAAAAAAAACCAGTGTGCTGTAGCACACAAAATACACACGAGAGATAGACACAATGTGTTGGTAGATCATCATTAGTGTGATTCAGAGGAAACGCACACAACCAATTTCGTGATGACATTGCTGCCTTCCTTTTTCCCGTTTTTTTTTTTTTTTTTTTGGTTAACTCGAATGCTGGGTAGCTCTGGGGAATCATTTAAAGGGGGTCCAGGTTGAATCCAATTGGGCTTCGATTAGCTAGTATACAAACAGAGCTATGCTCTCTTGGGGCCCTTCTTCGGCAGTTTTCACTCGGTGATATCAGGTTAAAATCTCGTACAGGTTCATTATCGAGTCCAGTGGGCTATCTGCTTCAATCGCATTCTCGCCCATTAAATGTCTCTCACATCCATGGTATGCATTGCGATTCATCGTGATTTTGCATTTTGAAGAATTACCGTGTTCGCGATAGACATTGAGAGAAATACACAAGCATAGACCAATTTCGTAATATTTGACATAAGCCATATACTAAAAGCTAGTATACACTATTGAGTTTTTATACGACAAAAGATATATATTTTTTAAAAAAATATATGCACGTATAAATTTATTTCGGATATTATAATTTAAAAATATTGCATACAGAATTTTATTTTATTTCATTTTTATAAAAATTTAATGCCCGCAATTTTGTAATGCGCGTAATTTTCCAACGATGCTTAATTCTTGAGTATATTGAGGACACGATTACATCAAATCGCTGTGGTTAAATACTTCCAAGATGCAATAATCCATAAGAAAACCCTTGTCTTAGTTCAAAAGGAGCTGTTAAGTATGGAGCAGTACATAATGAAATTCATTTGTGGACGTCCAATTACTCTCCCGTTAACCTCTTAATAGGAACATATTTGCTGAAATTCGTTACAACGATGATTAGCAATCCTTGATTTATTTTCTACAGTCTAATTTAGCGTGATTATGCCATCTCTCATTGCAGCAAATGTAACCACCAGTATTGACTTCTCCGTGCCTAATCTCCCCAAATTTTTTTTTTTTCTTATGGCTTTTGCAATTGTAATACAATGATTGCTTTGGAATTAGAATCCGTTGCAGGTAGATTGCCCCTCTCACGGGCAAAACTACTTTTTTAAGAAATGCCGCATATATTTCAATATAATAATAGGTTGCTTGAGAAATAAAACTAAAATGAAGAAGGAAAAGGGACCTTTGGCCTGTAATTGGTTACCGAGTCGCTGGACTTGTACCAGCAACCTTCTCTCCGCTAGCTCCAATGCAGCCACTCTGTCTTCCTCAGCTGCTCCCATTGACAGCACATTGGAACAAAATTTTCAAAATTTAAAGTAATAAGGAATATGGAAAGATTATAATTATTTTGACCAATAACAATTGCATGGAAACAACCCCAACTAATAACAAAAGAGACATTAACTTCAACTGAGGTCTATTTGTAATTAGGTTTCTAGAATAATATTGAGCTTGATTGCAAAGTGGCCAATGTCACCTTCACATTTGCTAATACCCCATTGCTTCATACAACTGTTTCCCTTAGAGCAAACCCATCTTTAAATCATTCTCTCTTCTCTCAAATCAAGATCCAGAATCTTGACCAGTATTGCAGAACAAGAGGGAGATTTTACCTTTGTTCCTCTCCCTCTCTCTCTCTCTCTCTCTCTTCTGTACAAGAAAGAAATAATGAAGAACAATAACAATAACAACACAAAGCTCATTCTTCTTCACCCTTATATCCAAAAACAAAGCAGCTCAAGCCGCTTATGGCTGCTTGCATTTGTGTCGTTCTTCACAATTGCATTCCTTCTCACGCTCATTTACACGAGAGAGTCCTTGCCCATCAAAACCGCCACCGCCACCACCACAACAGCCGCCGTGGCTTCCACCAACTCCGTCTTTGGCAAGAATCAGGCGTTGCCCACCACAGTTATTAGTACTCTTCTCTACTACGCCTCAAGATCCAATGACAGCTTCCACATGTCCTACGCTGAACTCAAGCCAATCTCTGACGTCCTCAGGAAGTGCTCATCTCCATGTAACTTCCTCGTTTTCGGGCTAACCCACGAGACCCTTCTCTGGAAAGCACTAAACTACAATGGCCGAACCGTTTTCATAGATGAAAACCGCTACTACGCCGCCTATTTCGAAGAATTGCATCCCGAAATCGATGTCTTTGACGTGCAATACACGACCAAAACGAGTGAAATGAGAGACCTGATGGCGTCCGCAAAGGAACAAATCCGTAATGAGTGCAAGCCAGTTCAGAATTTGCTCTTCTCGGAGTGTAAGCTCGGCATCAATGACTTGCCTAATCATGTCTACGAGGTTGATTGGGATGTCATATTAGTCGACGGGCCTCGCGGGGACGGACCGGAAGGGCCTGGGAGGATGACCCCAATTTTCACGGCCGGCGTGCTAGCTAGAAGCAAGAAGGGTGCCAATGCCAAGACTCATGTGTTTGTCCATGATTATTACAGAAAGGTGGAGAGAATTTATGGTGATGAGTTCTTGTGTAGAGAGAACTTGGTGGAGTCCAATAACATGCTTGCGCATTTTGTGGTTGAGAAAATGGACGAGCATAGTTTCCAGTTCTGTCGGAATCACACATCAAAGTCAGCTTCATCCTCGTCTTAATTGTTTTTGATCATCAAACATAATAGTCTCTGCCGGTCAATGACATAAGGAGGTGAAATACAACACTGCAAAGTGGGTTATTTATGTTGAATTGCAAATTTTTAGAATTTTTCTTCCTTTTCTTGCTTGGGGTTGTAAAAAATAACTCAATTTTTGGCAATGAAATTCCAAATTTGTCATGTTGGTTTTCTTTGTACGCATCCCCTCCAATCACAACACCTACTTGGGGAGACCACAAATTTTCTGCACGAGGCCATATAAAATAATTTGCAAACACATACGCATATAAATTGAGAATCTTGTGCCCAATGATGCGTTGCGACTGTCATCGAGTACAAAAACCAACCCCGTCAATCATCAAGGGCTCGCTGATTTATGCCACGTCATGGAAGCAGAGTGGGAGCAATATCCGGCAATCAATCGAAAGTCATTCATTACATCAGACATGAGTTAGTGGAAACAACAACCATGAGCGACTTAGGAAAAGACAAAAACTACCGCGAGTCGTTTGTCCATCATGTCTAAAGTACGTGTGTCCGACGTCCCACCCCCAAACTCGGATACTGTCCAAGTAGAGAGCGGGAGGAACATTTTGAAGCCTCTTACTCGAAGAGATCATCAAGCAAAATCGTCCGTTGCTGCCACCTTCAAGACTACCCTTATAATCGGTAAACGGAATACGAGGAACCCTTCTCCTCCTTCATTAAATTGATCAGTTACTCCGGTTATTGGGTTTTATATTTCATAGTAACTTTTATTTTTTCAGCTTCTAATCGAGATGGGCTTTTGTTAACTCGAGCTTTTCAGTGGTTCATTAGATTAGAATTGAGTTTAAGGCAGTTTTGGCTGAAAAGTCCCTTCTTGCATTGCTATCCACCCACGAATTGTTCGGCGTTGCTTGTCGGTTAAAATTGCTTTCTCGAAGCCTTAGTTAACAAAGATTTTGTCTGCCCTCCTTCTTTCACTGTCTGGGGTTGTGCAGATATTAGTCTTTTGCTGGCCAAGTGCGATGATCCTAAAATGGCTCATGACCCTGGAGTATGCGAAGTTGTTAGGCAATTAGACTAGGCTTATAGAGAAGCACCCGGATTCTTCTATGTGGTAGTTTTTTCTTCCTTTCTTTTCAACTGCAAAAGAAAGCAAGTACAATTCATCGTTTCAATTGAATGCCAGTTGTGTAGTAGGTAGTGGTAGATAGAAACTTTGATTTCTTCTGTTTTAAAATTGTTTAGTCAAGCTCAAAGGGAAAAACTTAATAGCGACGTGGGGAGGGAAACCTGTTAAACGCACGCTGAGGTAAAATAATATGATTAAATAATTATCTAAAATTAAAATTGTGAGATGCTTTGTTTAGTCATTAGGTAATAGATGTTCTCTTTGTCTAATTCTTTGGTTCGTATCCTCAGGTCAATTGATTTCAGCGGAGCTCACGCAGACTATGCTAGCCAGTGACAATCATCTAATGATGTCGCTTACAAGTTTATTGATATTGGCTAATTAAAATGATGATATAGCTGTACTGCTGGTATAACTCCACTGTTATGGCCATACGTTGGCTTTTAAGCAGAATCGTGTTCTTCATAAAAGCAGCAGATACAGAGCTCCAACAGGGTGATTATATACTTCGGCAGTGCACTTACTTAAGCTACAGCATAAACCATAACCAGCGAATTTCTGCACCCCCATTTGCCAGGACATTTGTGTGCAACACTGGGGACATGCTGAAGGCATACTGCTTTCAGTGGAAAAGGAATTGGGATTGCATACTCACCAAAACCTTTGTAAACTGTAGAACAACTAGGGATCAGAAGTCAATGCATTTTGGCAGAGATTGATGGGCTTGTATACTATAAAAATGAGGTAAGCAAAACAGAGTAGCCAAACAAATTAATTTACTCCATAGTAGAATAAATGTCAAGTGGCCAATCCATTTTGCTGACGGGAGTCCCCAGTGATTATCTTGTCAAAAATCAATGACAAAAAAACAATGTGTAAATTAAATTTCAGCTGTTTGTGGATGGTCATTTCGCCACAAGTACAATTGTTGTGCAACTGCAATCCAATTAACGCTCATGATGCATTGCAAAATTTAATTAGCTAAACCATCTACGGACAGTCCTGTGGAATGCCTATCCATGTTCTTCAAATAAAGGGGAATTCTCACACCCAGTTCTCTGAGCCGATTCACCATGCTATAAAGAAATTCAAAGGTCAATCTGGACTGTGCATTGAGTTCCTCTCTTACATGAGGATGAATTCTGAACCACTCTCCCAACATCTTGTGCACATGAGCACGGATCATTCTCCATGGAACAGGATATTTTTCACAAAGCTTCAAATACTCCGCCAACAAATCAGCCTGATCAAGTTTTCCATCCCTATTGCTTTCTTCACCATTCACAGCCCATTCAGCAGTCCTAAATCCAGAAAACAGAGCTGGATTCTCAAGAAGAGACTCCGCTGAAAGCACTCCATCAGCACTAGTCTCTTCCAAACAATGCCAAACATCATCCATGTGACGTATGTTCCCATTGGCAAGAACTGGAATTCTAACAGCACACTTCACAGCCTTGATTGCCTTCCAATCAGCTCGGATTTTCTTTCCATCTTTCTCATCTCTCGTTCGACCATGAACAGCTAAAAGTGAGCAGCCAGCTTCCTCTAGCATCCTAGCATAACTGATTGTATCCTCCAATTTTGGGAAGACCCGAATTTTACAGGAAACTGGAACACGGAGGTTAACAGCTAAATTTTCCACTAAAGATTTCGTTAGTGGAAGTTTATCCATTAAGAACGCTCCATAGTTCCCCCGCCTGGCAATTCGCTGAGGACAACTACATGGAAAAACAAATAAGCAAATATTGTGCCTACAGTCTCTTAATCCATAGTAACACACGAGCAGGTTCCAAATCTCCTTTTACTTATTATCAACCAGTCCTCTTTCTTAATAGAGATACTACTAATAAGGTGCTCTAGAAAGATTGGAAGGAGACTGAGCAGACATTTTTTTTTCCCTTTTTATCTCTTCCGCATTCAAATTAACTATTATGTTCATGAATTTAAAAGAAAAATCCAATGGACATTATACCCTTTAATTCCTTTCTTGCTTAGCAACTCATAATTCAGAAAGTGGCAGCAATATCTAGTTGGTCCAAAAATTACCCCAGATTGATATCAACGTAATCACAGTAAGGTTCAACCCTACGTGCAGCCTCTAACAAAATGTCTGGATCATTGGCACAAAATTGGACAAACAATGGTCGGTCCTCCTGCAATTATTACCAAACATATAATCTATCTCAAGATCGGCAACTGAGCAATAATACATAAAATCTATATACCATGCTAGTTTTATTGCACCAACTCGAGAGATTATTAAAAAAATAAATTTATGTTACCAAATTCAATTACCTTACAAGTAGTGAATTCTTGATTTCTGTACTTCTCGTTCTCGGTAAAAATCCTGGAATGCAACATGGGAGTGTAAGCAGCCTCGGCACCGTACTTTCTGCAAAGCAATCGAAACGGAAGCTCCGAGTTGTCCACCATCGGGGCAACGATGAGCCTGGGCCGACCCAGCTTGGTCCAGTGAGCCCATGCCCTCTCCAACCTTGACTCTCCGTTCAAGTAGCAGCTCGGCGAGGCCAAACAAGTGGACGACGCCGTTTCAACCAGAGAAGAGGCGTAATTGTCCACCTGGGTTCCTCCCTTTTCTCGTTGTGTAGTGGAACAGAGGATATCATCCGCGTCTGGAGCCGTATCTTTGGGTTGGATTCGGGTTTGGGTGAGAGAAGAGGCCATTAGGGATTTACTTGGGTTTAAGAGGAGAGGTTTGAGAGACGGGTTGTGAGGAGAGAAGAGAGCTTTCATGAGCTGGATCCGGCGACGGAGAGGCAACCCATCGCCGCCGCACCCGGCAGTGGACTTTAAAGACACAGAACAGTGCGGCGCCTGATGCTTCCAGCCCTGCAGGGTTTAAGGTTCGTTTCTGCTTTACTCGACGTTTGTGCTTTCTATATTCGGAGCATTGGACCTTCGACCTTTGGGGGCGGGCCTGGTACATTTTATAATTAACAAAATATATAACAACTTAAAAAAAAAAAAAATCGTTGTAGTTCAAAATTTATACTTTAACATTTTGAGTTATAATTTTAGGAAAGAAGCTATAGAGTTTATGAGACTGAGGAGAGATATTTTATTATATAATTTATACTTTAATAAATTTTTTAATTAATAATTTTTTTAAAAAAATTATCAATAAAATAAAGTTTAAAAAGTGAAAAAAATATTAAAATTAAATATCTATTCTCGAAATTTACTCTTCTGGTAATGCACAATATTTCTTAAAAGAATTATGAAGTATTAATTTTATTTTATTATTTTATAAACAAAAATAAGAACAAAATTCTTTTCATATGTAAATTGCCCCTTGGCCATATAGGAAGGGAGAATAATATGAACACAATAGAAAATTCACTTTTCATTTTCTTCCATCTTCATTTGTTGCAAAAAAGCTTTGATGAGAATTTAAGAGTTAGGATTTTTAAATTTAGGTAAGAGCTCTAATAGGCAGGCATAAAAAATAGTCAAAAAAAAAAAACATACATTCCTTTATTTTAGGAGGTCTTTTTTTTTTTCTTTTTGTTGGCTAAAAGTTAGCCTTCTATGACCCCCCTATGACCATCTTTTTACGACCACCAATCTTTATTCTTTAATTAAATGAGAAATTACTATGTTATTAAACTTGAAACTTTAAGATATGATATAACTTACTAGACGATACAGAATACTTCTCACACCAAACGCCCCCTTAGGCTACTTGGTGATGGCAGGAATTGAGGTGAATTTAATACAGAGGAGCTAAATTTCGTTGAAGAATTGTTCAATAAAGTTTACTTTTCAAAGCTAGAAAGACTTAGAAGCATGTTGACTAGTGACCACGGGCTTGAATCCATGGGCGGTAGCTAGTGTGGTGGGTATGAAGAAACTGAAACAATTCACGAGTGATACCCCATAATGGAAAAGAAAGCCCCTTTAAAAGAAATAAAAAACGCAAAAAAAAAAAAAAACAACACAAAAGACGTGTATTTTGGAAATAACTCTTATTTTTCAGGTTTTTTTTTTAAAAAATATATTTCTGATACATATTTTTTAGGTTTTTGTTCAAGGCTAGTATTTGGTTTTGTTCTCGTTCATTGTTTAACAATTACCAAGCCCTGGCCTTGAAAAAGTCAAGTGAGTGGGCAACAAACTCAGCATGACTTTTTAACATAGTGCTGCCTGCTAGAGTTCCCATCCTGCCGTGGCCATATTTACACGTGAAGAACAGCGTAGTGAAAACGCCAAGTCTTAATAGCCGTTGGCTTTATACTTTAGGCCGTTGCAGCGAACCAATGGCCACGGATTTGCAAACTTTTTTAATTTTTTCAAACCAGGGTTCAATGCATTACCTTCATTGTACAGATTTGGAAGCAATGAGGCACCCAACGTGTGTGAAGGACGGAATTGGCATTAATTAATGGGACCATTTTCTTGAATGGCAACGTTGACGTTAAGGCAAAGGCAAAGAAGGAAGGAACCTTAGTAAAACATTGAGGGCCCCTGCACGACCAGAAACCTGATCAATGCATCCGCCAACCCATTTTGACTTTTTCCATTTCGGTTTTCCACAACTATGAACTTCCAAATCCTTTTTTTGTACCAGCCAAGTAGCCAATTAAGCCCTACTGTTGATAGAACTCAACCAGCCAGCAATTAAATTTAACACGCACACACACGCACTCTCTCTCTCTCTCTCTCTCTCTCTCTCTCTCCCCCAAAATGGGGAATTGTGACCTACTTGGAATAAATGGCCGATCCAACTGGCAACTGCCAACCCCTTTCATTTCATATGGTCAACCTTCTCGAGCACGACACGCTGGTCCACTTCTGCGTTTTTGTTTGACTAAGTCGTTTTCTTTTCTTTTTCTTCTTGTTTTTTTGCTGGCATTTCAACTTTACTCAGAGGACCCGAGGGAAGAAAAGTATTCGTAGAGAGATAGACATTCCGCAAGGGAATCCAAAGAAAAGCAAATATTAATAAACAAATGACACAGATTGGAAAACCCACTTTGCTATCTTTGATGTTTGAATCTAAATCCAAATACCAAATCCACCATCTTTCCAATCTTTTGCATTTTCAAAAATGGGCTTCACGGTAGTTCAACAAAAGAACGGAAGAAAGAAGAAAGCTTGAGCGAATCAGGTTATTTTTACAGGGAAACGAACCAACCCCACTAATCATCTCCTTCGAGATTGAAAAAAAAGTGTGACTGGTTTCTTCATTATACAGCTCAAGCTAAGGTACTTTAATTTAACCACAATTACTAGTCTAGTAGGCCTGCCCTATTATCAATCATGATTGGTAATGATCTATGAGGATTCTAGTATGAGATTTGTTGTCTCTGCAACAGATAAGCTGTGATTGTGTTCTCCTTCATAAGTGACTATCAGCATAGATGGATCATCTAAGGCTCTCTCCACATGCTTGCGGGCTGGACAACCTCTCACGCTACTGCACTTGTAGTAACCTCTGCAGAACATAAGCAAAGGGATTTAGTTTGTCGATTTGCTGTTGAACAAGTCAAAACTAAGTCCAAGTGCATACTGTTTCAAATTGGAACTATTTTGTAACGAGAAAATTAAAAGAAAACAAAACTTTAAAAAAATAAAAATAAAGCAGCGAGCGCACCTTGGATGCGGAGACCCTTTAATCGGCTTCTGTCCGTACTTTCTCCATGAGTAATCGTCCGGTGGAATATCAGCCATTTTCAAGCTGATTGCTGGAACTCTCACCACTCTCTTGGATCTCAATTTCCTGCTACAGAACAGATGTCGCCAATACCACTCAATTTAATATCCAACTTAACCAAATATCAAGCCTTGAAATAAAGAGCAAAAGAAAAAAGAAAAATTGGCATAGGCGAGAGAGAGAGAGAGAGAGTTACGTCTTCTTGGAGCAATGGCAACGACCAGAAGGGCCACCGCATTTGGCAGAACCACCCAAATTTTCGGAGCTGCACTTTCTCTTCACAGAAGAAGAAGAAAGCGGAGGCTTTCCAGCAGAAGAAACCTGAGAGAAATTCGAAAGCTGGAACGCAGACGGAGATGATGGCTGCTTACTATCAGTATCTCCCGTCAATGAAGACAAAATGGAGTTCCCAGCAGAAGAGTAAGACAAATTAACAGTAGCTGGGTAATCTTTCCTCTCGATACCCCCATTCGCCTTTGACATAACCATGGAGTATTCATGGTATTGATTAGATACCGACGGCGGAATCTGCTGGATCGGAGTAGCATAAAAAACTTTGGTCTCAAGAATTCGACTGTCTTGACTTTTGTTTACAGTGGTAGCCGTAACAGTAGCAATGGTAGGAGGAGGAGGAGGAGGAGGAGGAGGAGCCACGGGAGCTCTCCTGAAGCGAGCGTGGCCAGTTCTGTTCCGACCCAGAAGCGAAACGACCCTCTTGAACTTGGAAACGGCGACATCAGCAACGGCCTTGCAGTCCATGTCGATGTCCATAGACGATGGTCTTGGTGAAGATGATTGATGATTCTTATCTTGGTTTGGTTGGGATATCAATCTTATCAGCTTGTTCACACTCTCCAGCCCGGAGGCTGCTTCTTGGACTGCGCTCTCTTCCATTTTGGCTACAAAATCATCATTTCTGTAGCCCATTATGAGTTCTACAGCCATAATTAAAACCAGAAACAACCAGAGGAGCTACAGAGAAAGAGAGAGAGAGAGAGAGAGAGAGAGAGACGGGCTAGACAAAGATTAAAAAAAGGACCGAGAGGTGCGTAGAAGGAAGATGCACCGAGCCTGGCTGCTGATAAAGGCAGGAGGGGTTGGAGTCTTTGCCGTCTGGTCAAACTGATCTCGTTGGCTATTGGTTGAGTTGGTCACTTATGTGTCACACTAGCAATTTCCGTCAAAGTGCTGGTACGAATAAGGTTCGACCAGCAAATTATCGTTTAACTGTTTTTTTATTTAAAAATTAATTAGGACAAATTTTGCAAACACACAATCATTTTTTTGCTTTTTTTTTTTTTTTAGAAACACAATCATAAAATTTAAAAATGATGCAAAACTAACTTAGCATATAATTTTATTTATGAATTTTGTAATATCTATAATTTTACTTTATTTTATTATCATATTTTAACTAGTCTGTATTTTAATATTTGTGTGCTAAAGGGTATAGTTATTTTTTTAATGAAAATTTATATAGATATTAATGAATTTTCGTGAGATAAATATATATATATATTTGTATATTGCATTATTATAAATTTCATATTATATATTTTAAAATTTTTATAATTATTATAATTAATGATATAATTATAAATATAAAATTAAATATCGTGATATTCCTAAACTTATGACGTTAGTGTACACAGCTTAAAGAAGCTCGTTTTTTGTGGTTTATTTATATGTGAACGAGGGTAATAATGATATGTGGAATATTGACTGCCTCTGATGTGTGGGGTCCATTGAGACATCGTCATCACCGGGTCAAAGGTGAGGATCCTTAAGCAGCCTGGTACGGAGATAGGCATCTGAGGAGGAGCCATTGCCACAAGTTGCCCGATGTCGCCCATTGACATTTTTTTTTTTTTTTTTGCAGAAAAATGAAAAAAATTAATAATTCATACTTTCATAAAAGAAAAAAAAAATTGATTGTCGCCCAGCATGATATAGTTGACATTTTTTTTCAGAAAGGTAAAAATAATAATAAAAATTCATAATTTTATAAAAAATACGACTTTACATTATACAATAAATTGACTCACAAAATTAAATTCATAGTAATAGTATGTTTTGTACTATCTAACAAAATAATCTAATTATTTTTAAAACTATATATGTCGAAGATATGCATTTAATTTAACCAAAATTTTGAATTTGTAATTACTTACACGCGCCCAAATGAATTTAAATGTCTCAACTCCGGCTACCTTGGGTGTGCTGTCGATCTCAAAATTAAGAGAGAGGGTTTTTGTGTGTTTCTTTCTAATTTTTTTTTTGTATGAATTTAAATATAGTTACGATGTTATTTAGCGATTACATTATTAATTAATTACACTCCCATGTTTTTCTCATTATATATATTTCATTATGATTCTTAATAGTCATATTATAATTTTATATAAAATAATTATACCCATTTACCATATTCACGTAACTTTAGGTTCAATTAAGAATTCCCATGTTTCGTCCAAATAAACTGAATTGCAACTATTTATGAAAAAACTTTAACCGGTCTATCTTATAATTTCTTGTAACTTTTTTTTTTTTGAAAGAATATTTAACTTATTATAACTTGAGGCTTCGGTGCGTATCCACAATTCTTCGCCAAACGGGGACTTTATTATGTTTATAAGCCAGATTTCTTCTTCTTCTTCTTCTTTTTGAATTGTATTTAATCCTCTTTATTTTTCTTTCTTTCTTTCTTTCTTTCTTTTTTCTTTACGAGGGGAGCGGTTGGCCTATAGGCACGGGACTAATGATATATCTATATAGTGTAAGCGTGTAAGTGTAAGTGTAACTGTAAATGTTTCCTTTCCCAAAAAAAAAAAAAAAAAAGGAGAAAATAGGAAGAGAATACGAACTTGGAACACTGTGTGTTAGTAGCAATTCATCTTTTTTATTTGACTATGGTCAATTGATGAAGTTCTTTTCAGGAAATCGTAAGCTAGATTATACGAGGGCGTGAAAGGCCATCAGTCGCCGTTCTGAAATACATGTCTATGAATTTTTGATAAATTACATACCAAATAGGTTTTAAAATATTTATTGCACATATAGAAATAGCGCCATCAAAATTTAGAAATTCGTTTGCAGAATTGATGTGCTCGGAAGGAATTTTCGGCACGCAACTGGGGACTCTTACGTGAAATTCATGTTGGGCCCCCATTTCTCAATTAGATGTAGCTAAAAGAATTCCCGATACCCAAATGAGTATCAAATCAAAAATAAAATAGTCTCAATTTGCTCATGGGCACCAGTCCAATCAAGCATACGTGGTCAAGCCTAAATAGTGCACAGAGACAGCCGACCGACTAACCGGATGGCACTCCTTTAATTACAGCCTCACGATGCAATATCCGGAAACCTGGATGGGTTGGAAATTCTTCTGTACCACTGTCTCCCAATTAAATATAAAATGGGCTGGCCGAATATAATAGAATTTCACAAGATTAGTCTCTAAGAATTAGGAAAATAATAATTAAAAGAGAGAGAGAGAGAGAGAGAGACAAAGCCAAACGAAACGACAAAAATGATAGACGACAAAGTAAGTAACAGCACAAGATATGTTGGGACATAGGTGCCCATATAGATTGACTTTGTTGCTTTCAAATGTGAAAAAAGATGCCGTAGAAATATTAGTCGTTGCTGCAAACTTGAGAATTTTTCGTTTTAGTTTAATTTTTTTATGAAATAATTTATTATTTAAATAATAATAATAATTGTTAATAAAATTTTCGCATATTCAATAAAAAAAATATACGAAATATGAAATTTAATAATACATTTTAACTTAAATTTATGTATTCGTTAAGAGACACATTCATTTGAACTAAATGTATAGAAATCACGAAAAAGAAAAGGAAAAACGAGAAGGTTCTTGCATTGAGTGATATAAACTGACCATAAACAAGGGATTGTTGTCATCAGTGTATCTTTGATCAATCCAAATCAAGTCCTACTTTTCCGGGACACGACAAATACAGCCCCCTTTAGCTATCGATACACGACAGATGGTGCTCTGATTACGGCAAACACGGTCCTTGTGCGCATGGCTTAATCACATTTAAAACTCGGAAGAGGTGAGTTTCTGTAATTCTCAGCGACTACGACATAAAATATTATAGTATTTAAAAGTGTATTGCCATTATGTATCTCAAATTATTGGCGCTTTCCCACTGTGTTGAATATTATAATATCAGATTACCGGAAGAAAAAACCCTATAAGTTCAGATTACGACTATATTGTAACGTGGAAATCAAATTTTAGAATAATTTTACTTATGCATATATTTTCTGTTTGGACTAAAATAAATACAAATAATCTATTATTTACTATACCATCACAATATATATGTATATATTGTGATGGTATAGTAAATAATAGATTATTTGTTTATATATATATATATATATATGTTATGATTTAAAAAATCATACCATTGAAATTAATTAGTTATATTTAATAATTTTTTATATCTAATGATAGTATATTATTTCTCAGTAAGTATAGACGATATATTGTATGCTTTTCTTTAATTATATACAAGTATCGTGTAAATTTAGTATATTGCAATTATAATATTTTAAATATTATTTTCCGCCAAATGTTTGGTTACATCAAATGAACCAGCAAAACCACCGGGCATCAACTGCCTTTTTAAGAATGGAGTGGGTCGGAATAGTTCTTCTCTGTTCTCTTTTTCGCCCTTTTAACAATGGCTTGTATTGCCTTTACTTCGGTTGAACAATAATGTTCATTAATTATTTTTTTAAAAAATGAGACTGGGATGCTTGACTAATTTTTATTCATTAATTACTGGCACTTTTACTGATTAATTTTGGCACGGGGGACTCTCAACAAGGACCAGAAGCATTGGTTTACTCCTTCAATCTTTTTTCTTTTTTTGGGTACTTTTTTCTTTGTTTTTTTTTAGGGGGGGCTACATAAAAAAAAAAAAAAAAAAGCTTCATGTTCACTTCTTCAGTCTTAAGGTCACACACTCCTGGTACGGGCACTCCATAAAAAAGTAGTTGCCTATGTATTCGAGTTCTCGATTGTGACTTTGTTTGGCTTTAAATTTTCGTTTGCATGGTACTACAAATCGAATCTTCCTGCTTGCCATCGTTGATTTGCAAGAAGTGAAATGACGTACGGGATGTGACTAATTTTGCTAATTAACCATATTAGTATAGTAATTGATGGAAAGTAGACAATCTTAACAACGAACTATACATTCAATGCGCCTTTCTCTTTTGGTAACTGTATATTTGTTGAATACAAGCAGACGATAAAGTGTGATACTTTTTTTTTCTTTTTTTGTTTTTTTTGGGCTAGAGATTGCAAACTTAGGAACCAAATTCATTTTTACACATTTATTGGTAGGCTGAATGAGACTGAAGTTGAGATTTGATGTTTTTATATTTGGCACGTGCATGAATTGCTGGACCTGTAACTTCACGGATGCAAAATAGTCAGATGCATGCAATTTTATTGGAATTCGACTGCCTAACCACTGACTCTGCACTCTGCAGCACCGAAAGTAAGTTGATTATCCGGTAATGCCTATGGGATTCCCCCATCATATACCTAGACAAGTTCTCATTTCTTCGTTTGTCTTTGTCCCCCTTTCATTTATAATCGAGATGTGTAAAGAAGTCAACACTGGCTTAACATAAATTAACGCGAGGAAGTTGAAAAATATGTACCACGTCTATGCTCACCGATTGTGGACTTGGAAGTTTTTTTCTTTCTTTCTTTCTTTTAAAAAAATAAATTAAAAAAAGAAGAGGTAAAAATATTTCCAAGAAAATATAAAAAAAAAGTTTTAAAGGATCTTAATCCCTTGTCTAAAAAATAGTAATAATTGGGTTCGATGCTCCTCCTCTCCTGCGTCGAATGCATCAACGTTGGGCCTCTAATAAATGACATTGTCTAATGCAATAAAAGTATGGCAAAGAATGGACCCAAAAAAAAAAAAAAAAGTATGGTAAAAAAGAGAAAATATTCTCGGTGTGAGAGCAAACAAAAAGACTGGGAGAGAAAATTAAGTGACGACAGAGGGAAATTTTTAGTGGTTGACAAATATATAACATGGTAACAAAATGGTACCAAATCCTGATCTTTGGTAGGACATCTGGCCCATTCTTAACCTGTGGCTCCGCCAATGCACCAAACCCCGCTTTTTAGTCAGTCAAAAGATCAACAGTGAGATCGAGACCACAATTAGATCTTACCCAAACGAACGAAGATGTTCGAAAAGGTTTACATGATGATGGTGGTTTGTTTTGAGAACGATGAGAGGCTGGGTTCGGATCTGAAGTTTACCGTTTTTGGTAATACATAATCTTCTTTAATAGAAGTGTAGAGTATGATTATTATTTTTTAATAAAAATTTATAAAAATAAATTTAATGTTATATAGAAAAATTAACTAATTTGTATCACACGCGATTTAAAATGAAAGAGTGTTTTTTTATATTATAATTTTTTTTTTTTAAAAAGGTAGATCATTGTTTGTTTTCCATTGCTAGCCATTTTCAGCTTGAATTCAAAATTAACAACCGACATATGTTGAAAAATAGCCGAATGATTTAAGTTACGGTTTACAGCCCATATATTTTTATGTAATAAATCAGATTGACGTGAACTGTCCGACCCTTCGAGGATCCGGGCTTTTATCGAGTGTCAGGTGGGCCTTGGGCCTCTTTAACTAAGTCTACAGCCTATTTTCTTCGGCTGTTACCTCGCAAAAGGGCCTTTGTTTTTAGTATGCGCCGTAGGACTCACATTTTCAGAACTTAGCCCCCTCTTTTTTGAAAAATTAAAAAAATAATAATAAAAAAATCAGAACTTATTGTTATTATTATTTATATACGTGGAGAGACAGGCGAAAATACAGATCAATTAGCCACCCCTAGAAGCAGGGCTTCAATCATATTCGCTTGAAGCAAATTTTCATTGAAATGGTCATCGGGAAAAGAGAACGTTCACAGGAAGATATTCTGGGGCGACGTAATTAAAAAATGTTAGGCTGTTTCGGTTGGGTTTCATTTTCAGGAGTTAATCAATCATTAGAAAAACAAATACAATATTCGATATCAAATAACTCTTTCGTACTCACCAGAACCATGAATATGACTGGTGACCATGCTAAGTAACAATGAGACTCTATAACCTTAAAAAGGGGCAAAATGCAGGAGAGAGAGAGAGAGAGAGAGAGAGAGAGGATACCAATGGCACATCAATTTAATTTGTCGAGGGATTAGAGACGGAAAAAGGACAACCCAACAACGCCGTAATGCTGTATTTTAACGGAAATGGCCCTACAATCCTATATAGTTCTATTAATTAGGGTTATGACAATGCTAAATATAACAGTAAGATTCTCTTTTTCTTAATCGACGCGGTAGATTTTGCCTCGTTCTCTCCGAGAATTCACTGCTCATGAAATCAGATGGACGCAACTTGTGTTCCATCACTTACTACAATATTTGGTACGACATTTTTTAATCTCAATGTTTGGTAAGACAATGCTTTAATGCTAATATTTTGTAGGACTGTTAACAATAGTATTCTAGCAGTGAGTTGACAGACCGTGCCCTATAAGAAATGGACGAAACAACAAACCGCATTATGTTCAGCCTGGAGACATGTTTAGACTTTGGAAACCCATTTAATTTTAGGTGGGGTACCGAGCCAACCGATTAGTTTACCTACCCACCAAATCTTTTCTCTCCTTCTTACTCTATCTATCGAGCCAGCCCTTGGTCCCAAAGACCTCATGTCTCTACTCGTTCTGGTTGTGAATCTCTATTCTCTCGTGCGGAAGAAATGGGAACGCTTTTTACCGGAGGGTGCCGTATTGAATACGATTACACGAAGTAAAGAGCTTTCCGACCAATAAAGCACTGTGTGACCTCAGGTCTCTGGTTTGTAGGTAGTGATAGTTTCTGCTTGGGCCTGCGATTTTTGATGTAAAATAGGTAGGAACAATGATCTATGAATGGCCGGACACCAATCATTAACGAGGAATGCCTAATTAATATTGCATTCCCTGCGCGAATGATTGAGATCCTTGTTTATAATAACGTCTCCGCTTTTAAAAGCCAAAAAGTAAATTGCATTATCATATAATGAGAATAACAGTTAAAAGCGAGGTCCACATAGAGAAGAGAGCGGTACCCGAAACCCAACCGACCCACCGTACCGAAAATCAGAAAAAACAAAAAAAAAAAAAATCTAAATTTAATGCACCCGAATATCGAGAATGATTCAAATTCGAGTTAATTGCAACAATTCAGTTTAACCTAAAATGTGAAAATAACAAAATAAAAGACATGAATCTCTACATCGTTGCAGAGTTGATAGAATACAAATGACAAGAAGAACAATAGTTCACAAAATTGAGTTTACAATTAAAATGGTTTACGCTAACTGGTTTCTGTGGCAGACCGACGCCCCACTATTGAGACCGATGCCTCTCCGCAGGCCTCCCGACTCATCGACGGCCCACCTTCCCGACTGACCGTCGACCTAAATCTCACGTCGCCTCGTCCCTTTTCATTTCTTTTAACAGTTAATTAGCTTATTTGATTGTACTACAAAATTGTGATATGCGTTGTTTAATTTTTTTTTCTTCCTTAATTAGGTGCCTCCAACTCTTTTAAAGAGGTCAAAAATGTTGCTGCCACGTAGGCCGGCGCACTTCTTGAATTTTACAGTTTAGGTGAATCCGATTAGATTTAACTTTCCAAAAAAAAATACGCTGCAGAATTAACACAGATAACTCATTTTTTGACCGGAGTCCGAAAAGTAAAAAAAAAAAAAAAAATCTCAAACCCATCGAATTTCTGTCTCGCAGAACAAAAGGCGAACATTACCGTGACCCCCCCCCCCCCCGTTTTTTTTTTTTTTGAAAATTTAAAATCTGTCTTAGACCGGGCAATTAAACCGAGGAAGACTCGTGGACCCCACCTAAATCACAGCTGATCTGTCTCTGTGTAGTTCCGTGTGTATGCGTCGACTACCGGGAAAGGACGGTGGAAGCCATTCTTGAAATCAAAGCAATGGATTAATTGATTAAACAATACGCTAACCGACAGAGTCGTTCTTGTAAGAAATTGAGTTCAAATAATAGTAATGATAATAATAATAATAATAATAATAATAAAGAAATGAATTTGCGGTAACAAATTCTAGCAAGCACCCATCCGTCCTCCCGCACTCCTTTTACTTTCTCTCTCTCTCTAAAGCTACCAGAAAAAGAGAGAGAGATAGAGATAGAGAGGGAGCGAGAGGAATGAAGCTCTCGGCGCTGCAGCAGAGCTACGTGAGCCGCCGGAGCAACAGCTTCAGGGGATCGGCGCCGCTGGATTCGTCCGCGGACGGCGCTATCAAGTCGCCTGCAGCTGTCTTCTGGCTTGTCCTGCACGGCGTTTGCTGCCTTATCAGTCTCGTCCTCGGCTTCCGCTTCTCTCGCCTCGTCTTCTTCTTCCTCTTCTCCACTTCCGCCACCACCAACACCAACTTCTACTCCGCGCCGTTCCGCCAGCTCGCCACCACTTCCTCTGCCGCGGCGGACCTCGCCAATCCGCTCGACGTCCCGGCAAATCTGGACTCCAACCTCGAAGTGCTCGCAATTAACAAGACCGTTAGCTCTAGAGTTGTGGTCGGGCGTCACGGGATTCGGATCCGGCCGTGGCCCCACCCGAACCCGACCGAGGTCATGAAGGCGCATCAGATCATCGAGAGAGTGCAGAGAGAGCAGAGGATTCAGTTTGGTGTGAAGAGCCCGAGGACGGTCATCGCGGTCACGCCTACCTATGTACGGACTTTCCAGACGCTGCACATAACTGGCGTTATGCATTCGCTGATGGTGGTCCCGTACGACGTCGTCTGGATCGTGGTGGAGGCCGGTGGAGTCAGTAATGAAACTGCTTCGATTATTGCAAAATCGGGAGTCAAGACTATCCATATAGGATTCGGTCAGAAAATGCTGAGTACTTGGGAGGGAAGAAATGCGTTGGAGGCTAAAATGCGGCTTCATGCTCTGAGGTGAAGTCTCTATGACATATCTTGCTTAATTACTTACTTCCTTGAACTTTGAACTTGAATGAATGGATTTAATTCCAATTGAGAATAGAGTTGTCTACAATGGTGTTGGATTCTGGGCTTGATTTGTTGGCTGTGTATTTGGTGGAGCAGAGCTGTGAGAGAGAAGAAGCTGGATGGGATAGTAATCTTTGCTGATGACAGCAATATGCATAGCTTGGAGCTTTTTGATGAGATCCAGAATGTCAAGTGGTTTGGTGCTGTTTCGGTTGGTATTCTTGCTCATTCTGGAGGTGCCGATGAGTCATCCATGGCTTTGATTGATGACAAGGAGGTGGAGGAGAAGTCAAGGATGCCTGTTCAAGGTCCAGCTTGTAATGCATCTAACAAGTTTGCTGGTTGGCATACCTTTAACACCCTGCCATTTGAAGGAAGGAGTGCAGTTTATATTGATGATAGGGCAACTGTGTTGCCAAGGAAGTTTGAATGGGCTGGTTTTGTTTTGAACTCGAGGTTGCTTTGGAAAGAACCCGAAGATAAGCCAGAATGGTTTAGGGATTTAGATTCTGTTGATGAGAATATAGAGAGTCCTCTGTCGCTGCTTAAGGATCCTTCTATGGTAGAGCCGCTTGGCAGCTGTGGCCAACAGGTTCTGCTTTGGTGGCTGCGTGTTGAAGCTCGCACTGATAGCAAATTCCCTCCAGGGTGATCTTCTTATTCTTGGCTATTGCTTTATTTTCATTTTTTTGTACTGTTGCCCATTTCCATTTTCATAGTGACATCAGTAATTATTGGTAATTTTACTTCGGATATTCATTCAAATTGTTTGTTGTCTTAACATGATGGATATGAGGTTCATATTTAAATCCTAAAACTGATGGGATTGGCTAGGTCTTTGAGTTAACTACTCCTTGAGCTCTTAGTCAACAGGTTCCCAGTTTTTCAGGTGGTTGTCATCTCGGGAAAGAATCTCTAGACTAATTTGTCTCACTGTGATACAACATGCTTGAAGTAAATGGTGCGTGACTGCAATTTGTTGCGGCAATACCATGTATTAGATGGCATAATTGAAAATTCACACACCAATTGTGCTTCATCATGCTCCTTTTAGTTACTATGTATGAACTGTTGCTTCCCTTTAATGCTACAGACACAGTTAGGAAGAAATTCACAATTGTTATGACTTATGGGCCTATAGAGAATATAATTAACTCTCTGCCGTGTAACCATCATGCTAATCTTCAATAATTGCTTCATAACTCTATTAACCAATTAATTGTTTCTTAGAGAAAGTTGTTTTTTAAATGTCTTATTGATTCACGATACATGCCCAAGACTTGGCATTCAACAATTACAAGCCTAACTTAGTTGAGGATGTGAGCAATGAGGCTTTATATATTAAGAAATTGAACTTGTGGCTGTTATTGAGGTTGATTATTAGGACTGATAAGTGACCAGCTTGGACAAGGTTGTTAAATAGGCTTCCCATACTGTTTTCTTATTTTGCATAGCAGCATACTGGCTTGTTGGATTAGTACCAAGTAACCTTTGCCAGCAACTATCTGGATCATTTGTTTGATAAGTGCCTGAGGATTGTGGGTAATGCATTCTTATTTGAAATAAGGGTCAACACCCATCAGTGCCTTATTTCTGACTTTGATTTCTTCAAAAGAATGACATGATTGATCATGATAAACAGTTCTAGATCATGACATGGCTTCTTCCTGTTATTAAGAATTTAATTGTTTGTGTGTGTTGCCATATATTGTAATGCAGCCTTAGTCTTGTTTACTAAAATTAGTTGTATCTACTAAAGCAATAGGAGAGATCCTTCTGTGTCAACCATCACCATCCGTAAATTTTATACCCTTTCCCTAAATGTCCCTAAAATAATTATTTTCTGGCAGCTATTTCAGCATTCCTTCTGAAATGCTAACATTTTATACATACTCTTTTGATTCCAAGAGATGAAATATGGAAATTTGAAGGTCCTTAATTGTCTCCTTTGTACGCATACATGTATTTCTACTTGGATGAAAGTTTTTTCAAGGCTTAAAATTGCCTCGTTATGCTATCTACAGATGGATAATTGACCCGCCTTTGGAAGTCACTGTCCCATCCAAACGAACACCTTGGCCAGATGCTCCACCTGAACTCCCTTCTCGTGAAAAGTTAGAAATGACCATCCACAAATCCATTGCTAAGCATTCTACAAAGACTCGATCATCCAGATCAAAACGAGGAAGCAAGAGAAAGCATGGAGCGAACGTGGCAGATACACAGTTTTCTGCTAGGCAAACTGAACGCTGAAACTCCAGTCAATGATCCGAGACCACATACTGTTGTGTGAATTTGAGATTTCAGACACTCATGGTCAAGGGAAATTGGAGGTAAGGCAAAAGGTACATGCTCTTTTTTGGATAGAAGTTACATCCGATACCGTGCCTGTTACAATTAGAACAATTAATATGTGCGTCTTAGTTCCAGTTCCTCCTAAAGTCTCACATTATTTTCATATTTCTCCTATCTTACATGCGTGGGATGAGTGATATTCTGGCTTCATGAAAAGATTATATTAGGGTTGTCCATCTGCTGCAAGGAAATGAGGTGTTCTTGTATCCAAGCTTATACAGATATCTTCTTAACTTAGAAATACAGAGTTGTGTGCAGCCGTCCGATTCAATGGTAATGAAACCCCCTACTATTTTCCATTTGTTGCAAAGCGATGCCGGTGGTTACAATAAGTTCAAAAGCTTAACGGGTACAACAAAGTATTTGCATTATAGATGGCAGTTGACAGATGGAGCTTCAAATTACATTAAATTAAAGATAGCGCAATTTTTGTCTAAGTTGCACCCCAATTAAAAAATATGAGGATTCAATTGAATTCTTGTAATTTAGAACTTAAGATAACAGACAAACAAGTTGAATTAAACTCTACGAACTTTTCTTCATTTTAAACAAGCTATAAATAGCTCCATGATCGATTCATAGATCATTATGGCAAGGCGTATACGACAAAGAAAGATAATCCAACCAGGTTCATTGTTTTATTATCGTTCTTAGGGAGATCAAAAGACTGAACCACACGGTATCCCATTCGGGAAGTTTACAGGCATAATATTGTCAGCTGCTCCAACTAACCATCACCAACCACGGAGAAATACATGTTATATAATATTTAAGGTAAGGGATTGGAGACAATTTCATTGACAACCATCAAGTGCCATCAATGAATTATCTGATGCTCGCGGAAGTATAGAACACTAGAGTCGTTCAAGTTTGTAAAAACAGTGACTGGGTTTGACAAATAGAATGCCAGTTTACTAAGCATTCTATTCCTAGGCGGAGACGTTACGACTCCAGTTTCAATCTCGAGTTTATGGAATATGGATAGCGTATTGGGGTCTATCGATGCCACTGTGGCAGTGCCCAATTATTAATTAGTTTGCCTGCACGAGACTGACAGCGTAATCCCAGCTTCTCGGTGCTTTCAGTAGGGGTGACAAAACGGATACCGGTTCCTTTTTCTGCTTTTGCTCAGTGAAATCAATTCCCTTGCTGCCAAACACTGAATCTCTACATTATAAGTTTCATTCTCGCTGAAATTTTGTTGAGCCAACATGACATTTTCACACAATTTCAAATACGAACCAATAGCATAAAATCTAACCGTCTGCCAAAAAAAAGTTTGTCTGCGCTCAGTTGAACTCAGAACGGAATGCATCCTTGCAATGTTGCTTCATAAAAAGAAGCGAGGATGGCCCATGTAACAGTCAATATGCCTGAAAAATGCGTTGTTGGAGAGATTTAGCATTTTCAACCGAGGGGAAGGAACAATTGTAACTTAATTTAGCAGAATCCTACTGTACCCTTATCTGGCATTCCCTACAGTGAGCTACAAGTTTTAGGTAACTAAGCAACCAGAGGTAGAGCACGCTCTACTCTGTACAACAGATACTTTCATGAGCAAAGACTACCAGTCCCTTTATCAGGATCAATTTTCATCTGGGACCAGAGCAAACTGGACAAGTAAACTCTGGAGAATTTGAGGTAGTAAAATAATCAAGAAAAATCAGTTGTCAAAATGACTTCTACCTGCCAAATAAATTTGCCAATAAGAGTCACGCCATAAGTGGATGAATGACTAAAAGGAGACCAGTAAGATTAGTGTACAATTTAAACTACCTGTGGAATTTAATCACTGGGAAGGCCAGTGCTGTCAGTAGAATAGCCCTTCTTCCAATCATATCGCTGTCGAGTGAGCGACCAAAATCAACATCAGGCAATCATCTTAACATCACAACAGCAAAGAGTAAAAGAACAATGAGAGATGCAATGTCACCGGCAGTGAGTTGGTGACACTTCTAAGGTGTTGTTCCTAATGTTGTAGTGCAATTTTATTTGTTGATGTAAACATGTCATGTCGGGTCAGTGATGAGACTTTGCATGTAGCATGGCTCATGAGTTGCATCTGTTATGCTTACTAAAAAACAACAAAAAGTACGGTGAATACCTGCTTACCAACGGAGAATGGAACATATTTGTACTTGATCATGTGCTTTATTTTCCTTTTCATAGTGAGACATAATAGAAACACCCAAATAGAACAGTAGCATTGGCCAAAACGCAGGGAAATCAAAAGCTTCGAAGAATGTCATGACAAAAGCAATGCAGGTAGCAATTGTGATAGCGTACCTTTTATGGAAGAAACAATAGAGGCGCTTCAGTAACAAGAATTCAGCCGAAGAAAAACACAGTAGCATGCCGAAGGACGTGAAAATTTCAACACGAGAAAGAAAGATTGAAGGATATAGTCAACCACTCAATTGTATCGTATTATAACTGATAATTCTCTAATGACTTGTTCTTTAACTGCAAATTTTCTTCACAGTTGGCACAGATTAAAACTTCAAACCTCATATATTACTACCCCAATAGACTTATTAGTTTGAACGTCATCACGTTCTGTGGAAACAGATATTACTTCTTCAGAACCTACAACTCAAAAACCACTGCAGCCTATCCAGAGAATAACCGTCTACCCGAGTTTCCAAGAGCATAGGGGAAAATATGTACTAGAACTCCCAAAAATAAAAAAGTTCGTTGAAACTGAAGTGTTACAACAGAGAACATTGGCCCCCCTTCAACCGGTCAATCTATTTTACCATTATTACACATGGGATCGGGACACAAATGTGCAATCTGTGTCTGTCTAACGTCATACTGTACTGGTCGGCAACTCAAATTTCAGTCTGAAAGTTGTGTCAATGCAATGCAGGTTGTTAGAATATTCTACCTGTATTTTATAATATTTGCTAAGTATTTTTATATAAATTCAGCTGAATTTTTAATATCAATTTAATAAATTATTTTCTTAATTATATATATAATGAATAAGAGACATTTCATCCGATTGTATTTTTTTCTATCTATATTTTTCTCCAGAGGTCAAGGCCCAGCAGCATGTCGTTTCCCAAAACAAGCGTAGATACCGTACGAGGTAGCTTGCACATATTGCCGCCGCCACTACCGCTTCTTGGTTGATCATTTGATTTTGAGAACTTTTTGAAGAGTTTGCTGACTGCTGGGTCGTAAAATTTACAGGAGGCAGGATTTGACTTGGACATGGCCATGGGGTTTCGTACCGGGGATTATAAGCCTTGGGCCATCAAGCCAGCCACTTGTCTCAAAACCGATCGCCTCCAGCCTATCAGGCCTTTTCCAAGTCCAAGACGAATCCAAGAACCCGAGACACTCCTACAGTCTTGCCACGTCATCATAGGGAGCCACACTTGCGGGCCCATAAAAGACCATGTCCTCCAAAAGTTGGTTCGCACATTTACCTAGATATGACTGCGAGAATATATTCAATTAGCTTTTATATTATATTTTATAAATATATATATATATAATATAAAAATTAACCATACCTATCTAAATTTATCACTTGAATTTATTTAAATTTAAACTGATATACCTAGCAAAAACCTCAATCTCCAACAGAAAGCCACGCCTCGCAGGCACCACTCGGGTCGAACAGATAGTTGACTAACACCTCCCCCCCATCAAACTCGCCCCCCCCACCCTGATTTTTCCTTTTCGGGGGGGGGGGAAGACAAGATGTCAATCAGGACTTAAAGATGAACATTTGGTAGGTGGCATGTCGTCCCAGACACAATGCACGCAATCTGTTCAAATTAGAAGGCCACTGCGATGTTCCCAGACCCTTAAAGATGAACGCAACGCAGGTCATTTAGGAGCCTAGAATAAATGGTACATTGGATAAAATTAAAAACTGAAACATGTATTAACCTTAATGTAAGAAACCCTCCGAGACCCACTACACGACGTTCAAAATTACAGGAGTTGCAAACACATCTCTGCAATGGTTACACGCAAATATCCGAGGCCGTGCTTTTGTGCCGTAGAAATGGTGCAAAAATTTTTCTGGGACAAAGTTTAGCGGCCATGTTTCTTGCTCTTTTTATGTTCTGTCAACTTCCTTTTTAGTTCCGCTATGATCTTGTCCAGTGTTGAGACTTGAAAATCCTTTGCCTTCAGTTCTTTCTTCAGACTTTGAATCTCTTCTAAATAGTCATTGCATTGATTATCCTTCTCTCCAAGTTCTTGCTTCAATTTCTCAATCTCTTTCAAGTGATCATCGCAAGGATCCATCTTTTGCTTCTTGGAATGACCCGAATTGTCATCCTGAATGTCTTTCCTTTTCAGTGAAACTTGCTGAAGTGAATAGTCTTCTGCCATCTTACGAACATAAAAACTAACAATTTCTCCTGAACTGAGTTTAAATCTGATTAGTTTCTGCGGCAGTCCAGATTTATCCTGGCACAAGAGAAAAGATTAGATTTGCATATTAGATAGCTGTAACCTGCCCAACGACACAAGAATACAAGCCATATACACAACAATATGCATTCTTATTCGTGCCTGCCTGGCAGGCCTAGTTACATGCCCAAAGCAGACGAAGGTATCACATCTATTGTGGATCATAGATTGAATTGACTGTTAATGAAGATAAACCCCTACTCAGTGAGAAAATCGTGGGAAAATAAAACCATGCACACCTTTTCTAGGTGACCCTGCACATTTTCAAATGCCTGATGTGCTTCTTGTGGACTCTTGAAGATGGCAAGAGCAGAGTGTTGTATGCCTTGACCTTTCTTGGGTGGCTGCAACAAAGTTATTTCTCAACTGGATTAGAACTCAGCTTAGAAATGGAAACATAAGGTCATTAACCTCTTCAGGCATGAGGCCTTTGAAGTAATCATGCATGATGCCAATCATTGGAATTTTCAAAATATGGGGATAGGGGGAAGGGGAGGGAGGGGTACTGCAGATTTCTACCTTCTGTTCAAAGATAAAGTTCCCAGGAAGTATTCCATGTAGTTCTTCAGTAGGGACACTAATTGGTATCCCGTGCACAAGTAGCTTTGCTATTTCACTTTCTGGCACCTACAGTTCACAAAACACACTAATATCCTTATAAGAATCACTCCAATCAAAATTCAGATCCCTACCAACTCTATCTCTCAACTTACATTTTTTGTGCTCTCTTGAATAAATGGCATATTATTGCCAACTCTTTGCTCCATCTTAGCAAGAATGAGTTTCATTGCAGCAATCGCATCATCGTGGCAGCTGTGTGCAGTACCATCCTTGCGAAGTTCATAGCCTAGCACAGACTGTCAGAAGATACCATGTAAGAATTACCAAAAACAAATTATTTTTAAAGTTGCCCAAAGAGAAACCATATATTATGATAAATATCACAGGGTGCAATGACTAAAATTGACCAAAAAAGCTGCAGCTCAGATTAAGCCAGGCAAAAAAATGGGATTCTTAAGTCTCAAAAAAGAGGTCAGGAAACTACTGGAACCAGCCCATCTTAACTAGACATGAGCAGGACAATTCACAGTAACCAAATTTAGGACAGTAAAAATGCTTCAAAGGAAAAAGTTCAGTCACTTGCCCTCATATTGATTACAAAATGAGAGAGATACACAGAGTGTAGAAGTAGCTTGCCTTACACAGATAATTCAAAGAAGGTGAAAGTCCATCTGGGGTTCTGAAAACAAACGAGGTGTCAATTACTCGTGCATGATCTACCCTTAATGCTGCCAATGAAAAAAGAAATCCCAACAGATATAAGCAAAAACATTATGGCTCCATTCAAGAATAATCATATAGCATATTCTATAAATAATGCATGGCAAACCTCGTAGGTCATTATACAAACTGTGACCAACCAAAATAGTTGTCTTCGATAGTAGCTTCTTCAAATTTTTCTAAACAAGCAAAATAGCTTCAGAAAAATAACTCCCAAGTGTAAAATGGACCATTTGTGAACCATTAAAATAGTACCTGTATATCAGCTAAAGAGCAACATGCTTTGTTTAAATTATCTGCAGTAACTCCAGTAATTTCAGTTCTGTAATCTGCTATTGGCTTGCAGGGATTTACTAGTTCATCAAGTTTGACCTGAAAACCAAAGCCCACAAGTTACCAACCTCAATTACCAAATAGCCATTTACCTCATTAACTACAAAAGTGTAAGTCTATCTCCTGTGCAAGTGAACCTATGTGATACTAGCAAGCGCATGCATAATGGCTATTAGATACCTGCAAATCTTGATCGACAATACAGACCCTCACCAGAGCATCAGTGCCATCTTCACAAAGAACCATCTCACAGTCAACAGCAAGCATTGAATTTGGACAAGTCAACTTGATTTTTTTTCTAACCTTTGTTACCAGCCACTCCTGCCACATCACTTTTCATTGTTAACAAGAAGGCTAGTCATATTGGTGGGTAAGCATTACAGCCATACAACATTGTGTGAACCACCAAGAAAGAGAAGAATACAGAAGTACATGTTTTGAATTTTCCATGGCCATAACTGTAAACTGGTTACAGGTGAAACTAAGCACCATGTACCATCTTCTTTGCTTGTTCAGACCTTGAAAGACTGACACAAAAGGAGATAGATGGAGCATCTTACATACATAGTAGAGATGTCAACAGCAGTCAGATGCCAAATGCTGAGAGCGTCATGATAGATTACAGGGAAAGAAAATTGGAAAGTATGAGCACAACTGAAATGGCATCACTGCATATAACTAATGCATAGATTTTGTGATTTTGGGCAAATTTCAAGCCTCAACTACAGCAGGAACAGGCCATTATAACCTTCAAAGTGATGCAATTGGTTGCAATTAAAAAAAAAAAAAAACTGAAGCAATTTCAATAAGAAAAAACATAAAACTCATACATAGTTAAAACAAAAAAAAAAAGTGAGGGAAGCAGACCTTATCATATGACGGGAAGGAATACTTCAACATGTAATACGGGTCTTCCACAGTTAAACGGACCAGCCTCTGCACTGCCACAATTGCCAATTTAACTATGATTGCAGCATCACTTCAGAAGCACTATAATCATAAAACATTAAAATGCAGCTATCAAACCACACACCTGTTCCGGGGATTCCTTGTCGGGAGATTCCTTTCCAACCTTCTCCACCGCCTCCCAAATCGAATGCTTTCGAAGAATGTGGTCAAAAAACTTCCAAAACATTCACAGGAAAAACAAAAATCAATAATTTTGACAGAACGACATAGAACAATCACTTCCTTAAACGAATGCTCACCTTCACATGTGCCTTCTCCGTGAAGGTTTGAAGAAAAGAAACCAAAGCTTCCCGCGGCCTCCTCGCCGGATCACTCAAGGAGGACCCGAACTTCCGGTCATATACATTTAGAAACTGCTTCCAGCTTCCGTTTCCGCCTTGCAGCCCTTCCTTTTGAGCTAATTTCACCATGTCAATAAGCACCTGCTCATGTTGTTCCATTTACTTGTCAAGGATTGCTCGTGCGATTGAAGTTCCAAGTAACTTCAATGAAAATAGCCAAAAAAAAAAAAATGCAAGAAGCTAGAAGCCGGCGAAATTGAAAGGCCTACCTTCTTCGGCGCGGCGGAGATTGCGGCGGCGAGTTTATCGTCCATCTGGCGATTTTACAAACGATGGACGAACGGAAACGGAGGGGACGGAGGCGCAGAGCGGGCGAGGGTCGAAAAACCCGGGGCGCAGCAAGGGTTTTATGACATGTTGGTTTGTAGCTTGCCATCGCGGTAATACCGCTCGATGAGGGTATAATGGGTACTTCACTTGACGATCAATTTTGCTTCTTTTTTTTTTTTTTTGCAAATTTCTGACGGCTTCTCATATATCTTCAGTTATATGGTTTAAATCGTAATTAAATGGAAAAGAAGTGAGAGAGGTGTCCTACGATTCCGTTAAAAAAAAAGAAATTGCCTCTAAAACCTTGCGAAATTAAATTGAAATCTAGTTCCATCGAACACTCTAATAAAAAGTCCAACTCATTACCATATAAGACTAATAAAACTCTTTTAACAAACCACACAATTAGGAGTAAATTTTCTACTTATGATATTTTCTTTTTCTTTTTTTTTTAATTTCTTTCCCTTCCAAATTTGGACGAACGAGTACGGTGTGTTGTGAATGTAAATTTTTAAAATTATTATCATTTTATTCATGTGCTCTTGGTTTTTACCTTAAGAAGAGGAGGGAGATTGTTTGTTGGTTTTTATACAGAGATGTCTCGAGTGACCAAATACAGTGAAAACGAAGCTACAATCTTTTGATTTTTGCGTCCTTTGCTCAATCTATTCTTCCCGGACCATACACCATTGCTGAAATTATGCTCAATAAATATCTCAGAAAAAAAGTAGAGTAATGGGGTCCAAAATTTGAAAAACGATGCACCATACAAGCTGAAAATGCTGTAGAACAATCCGGTGGACTTTTGGTTTGAATTGAAAGCTTCCCACCCACCGCAGCAAATGTCCATCCACCCAAAGTTCCAAAAGAAAGGGCAGGATTGAATTGTTCATTACAGACGAACAATCTAAAAAATAAAAATCAGCAACTTCACCTCCAGATGGTGCAAATCAACATTGGGCATGAGCAATCAGCCCCATACAGAAGAGTGAGGAGCTTTGGAGCAGACTACATGGCGCAGGGAACAGTTTACCAGTAACTAGTGCTCACTAATTCTGATTTTCAGGAAGGCAGGATCCTAATCCAAATGTCAAATTCAGAGAAAAACTGAAGAAGCTGCATAATAACACATAAATTAACTTTTTCAATGTTTTTACGTTCCAATAGCCGGACAATTCAGAAAGACATAAACACATAAAAGGGTAAAAACGTTGAAAAACATATTCCCAGAAAATGTGAGAATTAGGAGATCATGTCAATCACAAGTTGGTACTGGAACTATCCCCATTGCTTGCCCACCTGTTGAAGGCACAGGGCACCAAGCTCCTGCCAGCTAAAAGCCCGAACTTTGCCAACAACGCCAACCTTCCTGTACTTCTTGACGAACCATCTGCCAAAACTACTTGAGCACCCATCACAGGCAAGTCCAAGCCACTTTCCTGGCCCACATCACTGGCACTAGCATCCAAACCTCCTATTTCATCAGCATCAAAATTAACAACGACAGAGGATTTTTGTTCCTGCAACAAATACACGACGTCACTATTCACACCCCTGCACTTCTTCACCTTCACCTTAACCAAACTGGGGCATCCGGAGGCAAGTGCTAGAATGCCATCTTTAGAAACAGCGCATCCCTTGATACAAAGCTTCTTCAGTGCCAAACATTTCGCGGCAATGCACATAATCTCCGGATCACCGATACTTGCACTGCCGCAGAGAGCTAGCCGTTCCAATTTTTGGCAGTTGGCAGCAATCGCGGCCAAGCTCATATGGGTAGCGTTAACACCAATTAAAACCAGCTCTAGCAGATTTTGGCAGTGTTTGGCAATGGCAATTAAACCGTCATCCCCAATCCTATTAACCCTCCATCCATCAATATGAAGCTTTCTTAGACGCTTGCAACTCTCAGCCACGCTAATAAGCCCTGAATTCGAGCACTCTGGGGTTTTCACAATATGCAAAATCTCGACATTTGCGCATCGAGAAATCGCTGCGAGGCCCAAATCGCCCACTTGAAGCCTCTCCAGGTGGACCTCAATCAGACAACTGCTTCCATTTCCATTTGCGATTTCTTCGAGTACCTTGTCCCAATCGCCCGAACAACGAATGATCTTCAAGGTCTTGAGCTTTTTACATCCGATCAAAAGCGGCTCTAAACGATACCCGTTGACCAGCTCCTTCAAGCAGATTGATTTCAAAGACGAAGAAGCGGCTCCCGGCCCGATCGGCTCGGCTCTGTCATGAGTGCTCCTGAGCCACTTGATCGACAGCTCCTCGAGAGCCGTGCAATGGTCCAGCACCGCGTTCAAGCCCTTGGCGCCGAAAGCGCACGAGCCGCAGGACAGCTTCTTCAAGCTCTTGCAGTTCTGCGCGAGTGCGGCCATACCTCTATCCGTGATTTCGCGGCAGCCACGGAGCTTGAGGCGCGTGAGGTTCGGGCAGCGGATCGAGACCTTGACCAAACCGTCGTCGTCTAGGCTAATTGACTTGCGGTCGCAACGGAGGGCGAGCTTGGTGACCGAGTCGAACCGGGAGAAGAGACGAGGAAGAAATGAGAGAATCTCCGACTGGGCCTTGAGCGAGAGCCGGTATCGACTCTGACCTTCCACGCGCAACCACCGCCGACAAACCAAAGAGCACCGCTTCCGGTCTCCTCCGCCGAGGAACTGGAAAATGTCAGCCAAACACTCGTCGGGAATATCCTGCGTGTGGTCTTCATCGGCACCGATTTTCTCCTCAAAATCCAACGACGCTCCGCCATTAACAAACGGCGGAACTAAATATCGAGCACCACTACTCGCACTGGAAACTGACTGGCCCATTAAAGCCAGGTGAAATAAACGCGCCGCCCCGGTGGTAATCGAAGACCGAGTTTATAACCCAAAGCCTAGCCTTGCGTTGGTTGGCCCTTTGAGAGAGAGGTCCTATGGAATACGCGATCCTTTCCGTTCCTTCGTTTATGAAGAGCATATAAAGAGGAAGAGAAAACAAATAATAATAATGAACAAAGAAATTTATTTAAAAAAAAAAAAGAGTTGTAGAATAATAATTTATAATTAAAACTTTTTTATTTAAACCTTTTTAAATATAACTCACGTATCATCGTCTATTACATAATAAATAAATTATATTTATAATAAAAAATAAATAAATATAAAAATTAATTAATTTTCATTATACAAATTCACTCCATTTAAATTCTAATTATATATAAAAATCACGTCAATTATATTTAATAATTATACTTGTATATTTATAATTTTTTTTATTTTTAATTATCGGTGGAAAGAGTCAAACACAGCCAGTGCGATGGAAACCACTCAGCAACTCCCCACTTCGACCATGTCCAAAGTCTCCGATTATTAAACCCGGGGGGGGGGTGGGGGGCTGTTGAGTTGCGCGTTCGAGAAACTTCGTGTTTACACCCTACGCATCATAGGTTTTGTTCCTGAAAGCCGGCAATTCCGCATTATTAGAGAGATGAACTCGCTCGGCACAAACCCTCCTCGGTAAATCACTCGTTTGATAAGAAATCCATCTGCGCAAGAAAAGAAAAATCAACCGTCAAGCTCGTTACTTCGTCAAATGATCAATTACGTTAACGTGCATTTTGTTAGAATATTCTTAATAATAATGTGGTAATAATTTTATTAAAAATTAATTATAATGTGATTATTTTATTAATAATTTTTTATATATTATTATATTATTAAAAACTATAATTTTGAATTATAATTTAAGTATTGATAAATAGGTTTAACTTAATGTGTGTATATATATATAACAAATTTTCTTTTTTATTTTTTTAATACACACAAAAATTTCACTTAAAAATATATGATTATAATAAAAGTTATAAGAGAAAAATCAATTATTAGATTAAAACAAATGTGTTAATAATTTAATTTTTATAAATTTAGATATATTATTTATGATAATATTTATATAAATATATTTAATTTTAAAATTTTAAAAAAATTAATATTTATTATAATAAATTTATTAATACATTTAATAAATAGTACTAGAATATATATTTTAAAACTAAATATTTTTTATATATGATTAAAGAATGCATATACCTAATTAACAATTTTTTTGATCCTATAAATATAATAAAATTTTATGTTATTATTTGGCTCTTGTATGATTAAAAAGAAGGAAAAGGAAAAAAAAATATTTTGTCATTGTGATTAAGCTACATATGTAGATTAAAGTCCTTTTAGCCATCCAGAAATAGATATAAAGAAACTAATTAATTTTCTAGAAAAAGAATTAAGTGATTGAAAATATATAATTATGAAATTATTAATTTCATTAAAGTGAAAGATGATAGTCGATGAATAAAACCTTATGAAACTTATGTCTTTGTAATATTTATATAAAATATAAAAAATAAAATTTTTAGTTTAAATTATTAAAAGTTATGGTCAAACTTATTATAAAGAATTGCAAATTTCTTAAAAGGATGATTTCATTTACTTTACTCTTTATAATTATCAAAGCTTTCTGTGCATCAATTAAATTGTTGTCATATTATGTTAATATATTTATGAATAACTAATTAATAAAATTTATCAATTGTTGCTTCATACTTATAATTCTTTATTTCTTAATTATATTTAGAGAAAAATTATAATAACTTATAGATGTCCATACCATACATTAGTGAAATCTAAAGGTTGTTTGTTTTAACAACCTAAAAATTTAAATGTTAAGGTCTTTGTTAATAATATATAATGCATTATTTTAATATGTATATATTATTGTTATAGTTTATTAGTTACTAAAATGACCCAATTTGTATGTTTAACAACATATATAAATAAGTTATTTATCTATAATTTTAATAAAATACTTATAAATAAAAAATAATTGAATAAATTGATGTTATTAATTATTAAAATTTTAGAATTTATTCAAAAGTAAAATTCTCTTATTAATAATATAATTAAAATATATTAATATTTTGGTTAAATATATTTATTTATCTAAAGATATCAAATATATTTTACTAAAAATATTTAATTACTTATTAAAGTTAATGGTATAACTTATAATAGTTTATTATATGATTTTTCAAAAGAGAAGTACAATATATTATGATTGTTTTATCTGATTTATAACTAATTATGAACATTTATGATTATATAATTGTTATAATTCATTTGTATGTATTGTTGTTTTGTTCAATAGATTGAACTTCTCATAATAATATGAAAAAAAATCAATATTTACTTATATGTCATGAATATTAACTTATATTATTAGTAAGTAAACTTATTGTTATTTTCAATTAAAGTAATGAAAAAGAAAAATTATATAATAAATGTAAGAACAAAATAATAGATTAAACCTTATATTTATAAAAGTGATTGTTGCCAATAACATTAAGAAAATTATTTCACATACAAAATGTATAAAACAATATTTGTAATTGATGAAAAAGACAATTTCATTTTAGGGATAAGTCATTCACTGGTACTCTTATGACAAAACTCACAATTATAAAATTTATTGGATCATGAATTATACAAAAGCATATTATTAGTAAGTAAACTCATTACTATTATAGATTTAAGTAATGAAAAAGAAAAGTTATATCATAAATGTAAGAACAAAACAACAAATTAAACTTTATGTTTGTGAAAGTGATTGTTATCAATAATATTTTGAAAATTATTTTATAAATAGAATGTACAAAAAAATATTTATAGTTTGTGAAAAGATAGTTTTGTTTTAAAGATAATTCATTTGCTTGTATTCTTATAACATAACTCACAATTATGAAATTTATTGAGTTATAAATTATATAAGAGCATATTATTAAAATGACTAATTTTGTAGTAAAATTTAAAATTTTAAAATTAATGGTAAATGACTTTTTTTTAAGTATAATTTATTTTGAACTTATAATTTTTTAAGTATTAATCATTTCAAATTCATTATAATATTATAAAGAAAAAGTGAAAAATTAATGAATTGTCAAGTATGTTTATTTAGAAGAAATGAAACAGAAAAATTAAGTGAACCACTTCATTAATTTTATAGACAAGAAAGATGGTAAAGAAATAAAAGTAAAAGTCAACCAATTAAAAAAGGAAAATTTTTGTTTATATTTCTTAAATTAAAAAAAAAGAATAAAATGGGTAATAACCTTTATTTCTGTAAAGAAAGTTGGATATTATCAAAAGAATTACTCAAAATATAAAGTTTGATTAAAAAAATAAATACCTTATTATGTTTTAAATCAAATTTGATTAAATTTTATTATAATACTCGATGGTTTGATTTCACTGTTACTATTTATATATCTATAATAATACAAAATTTTATTATAATCTAATTATTTTAATTGATATGAGAATACAAATATTATTTTAATATATTTTTATTTATTTTTTATATCAATTGAAATATGATAAAGTTTTAAAAAATCTTTATTTATTGTACATTATAATATTATAATTAATTATAGCATAATAAATAAAAATCCTATTTACTTGTGGTATAAATATTTGGATCATATATCCAAAGAAAAAATAATAAAATTAGTGATAAGATTCTTTCAAATCTAGATTTTACTCGTCTTAAAATATGTATAAATTGTATTAAGTGTAAGTAAACCAAATATATTATGAAAAAGACCATAAAAAGTACCTAATTTCTTAAAACTATACACACTAATATTTGAAGATCTTTTAACATTACCTTTAATAAAGAATTGTATTTCAATACTTTTATAAATATTTTTCACATTATAATTATATTTATTTGTTTAATAAAAATTCAATCATTAGATATCCTTTAAGTATATATATATGAGGTTAAAAATAATTAGACATAAGGAAAAAATTGTAAAATCTTATAATAATGATAAATATTATAAAAATATAATAATTTAAAGTTGTGTCTAAGTCTATTTATAAAATTTCTTAAAAATCATGATATATATATTTATGGTAAAATGTGTTAAATATATCTTAATAAAATATATGATAAAAAGATATAATCGAACATTAACAAATATGATTAAAAGTATAATGGTTAATTTCTCTCCACTTAAATTTTTGTGGACGTGTACATTATCTATTAAATAAGATTCCTAATGCGGTAATTCATAGCACTTTTATTAAACTGTGAATGTGAAAGAAATCTAATTTAAGGCATTTAAATGTCTGGGTTATCTAGCGAAAGCAATAATTCATATATAAAAAAAAATAAATTCTTAAATGATTAGTAACTGAATTATTAGTTATTCAGAAAAGTCTAAAGAGTATAATCATAGTCCAAAAATTATAGAAATTGATAATGTAAAATTTATTAATAATAGTAAAATTTATGAGAGTAATAAATATCAAAATATAAATATAAAAGAAATTATGATAAATATTTATTTATTTATAATAATTGTTTTATCTATTATAATATTAAATATTATTTTAAAAATTAAAGAATACTTAAATAAAGAAACATTTTTGAAGAAATTAACTTACAATTGAATAATGTAAATGAATCACAAGAGATAATATTAAGAGGATCTCAAAAAAGAAAAAAAAAAGTTATTTTGAATGATTATATGGATTATTTATAAAAGTTAAATTTTAATATTAAAATCAATAAAAATCTAATTTCATTTTTACAATCATAAAAATATTGAATTTAATTATTGTATTAGTGGTTCAGTATATCTTGAAGTTATACCAAATGGATATGGAAATCAATTTTTAATGAAAATTTAAAAAATATAGTTTATATAGATGAATTATAAGAATTTTTCATTAAAAGTAAAGATTAAATGTTATGTAAACTAAAAGATAAATATGAACTAAAAAAATTTTCATGTAATAATATATTAAGTTTAATAATATCATAATATTTTTTGAATTTAAAAAAAATATCGTTAACCAATGTTATGTACCAAAAGTTTAATGAGAGTAAGTTTATTTTCTAATCTTATATGTTATTTGTTGCTAATATTTTAAGTGTAACACATGAGATTAATAATTTTTTTAAAGAATTTTATAATGAAAGATATTTTTATGGTAAGAATATAAATATTCCATAATAAATTACAATGAATGATTGTTTTAGAATAACAATATCAAGAAAATTTTAGAGAAATTATATATGATTAAGTATTTACCTGAGTTATTTTCATACAAAAAAGTAACAAATATAATTTTATACAATATTCTGATAATGATATAAATGTAAAAAAATCAAATCAATCTCATATACCTTTGTTATTAGTATTTTAATATATTTGTTAACATATACTAGGTATATCAGTTTTAGAGTCAAAATGTTATGCAAGTATGGATCATTTAAAAAGTTATAAAGAAAGTATTGAGGTGTCTAAAAATATAAAGAATTATATACTTATATATAAATAATTTAATCATTTAAATGTGATTATATATTTAAATTTTACTGGATGTATAAATAATATAAAGTCCACTTTTAGTTATTTATTACTATTAAAACAAGGAGTAATTTTATGAAATAATAAAAAGTTGTCTATTATTACTTTTTTCATTATATATGTGAAATTTGTGGTTTAATTTAAATTTATAATTCATGAATTATAATTGTGAAATTTTATTTTAAGATTTAAAGTTGTCAACACCGTTATCGAGTTATTGAAAATTTATATGATATAATAATATTCTTTTTTAAGAAAGTCAAATACTTTAAGAATACTAAATTTATGAGAATTAAAGTAACTTATCATTAAGGAGAAAGTTCGTACACAAAGAATTTCTATAAAATACTAATTGACTACATAAAAGTAAATTAATATGAAAATTTACAATCAACATTATGTAAAAAATATATTCTCAAAATGAGTTTTAGTTATATTGATAATAATTAATGATATATGATAAAATGATACTTTGAACTCACTAATATGTTTTTAACATACATTATATATTTTTTATTAAATTATGATTGTGTACATATTATTATTTTTAACAAGAACATTTTTATGAAATATTATTGTAAATTATTATAAAATTATATATATATATATATATATTGTATGGTAAATTATAAGTATTATAATGTATGGAAGGAAATATTCTAAATAAATAAGATATAATCATTATAATACACATTAAATAATTTATCATATTATAACATTATGATTTAATAATGAGAGATTGTTATTGTCATTTATATAATATAATTGATAAATTAAAATATTCTTATTTATTAGTATAATAATATTTTTAAAAAAATATTTTTATTAAAAAATTAATTATAATATAATTTGATTAGTAAAAAATAATTTTATATATTATTATACTATTAAGGGTTATAATTTTGAATTATAATTTAAATATTAATAAATATATCTAATTTAATATATACAAATATGTATATATATATATATAAACAATTTTCTCTTTTTTGAATACATATGAAAATTTCATATAAAAATATATGATTGTAAAAGAAAGAAACTGATTATTAGGTTAAAATAAAATTTTTAAATGTATTAATAATTGTAATTTTTATAAATTTAATTATTTTATTTATAATATTATATTATATAAATATATTTAATTTTAAAATTTAAAAAATTAATATTTATAATAATAATTTTATTAATAAGCCTAACACATTTGACTATTTGTCGAAACAAATGTTTGACCGAGAGGGGGCATCATGTACTAGGCGGTTCTTGGTTCCTATGCGAGCCAACCACACGGCAAAATGTTTTGAGCAGCCGCTTAGCCCCTTGCATGTGTGCAATAATTAGGAAGCCTTGAGAGAGTATAAGTTCCGGATGGTCTATTCAATTTGCGTGGGCCGAAGTCCATGTTTAGGCAACGATTAGAAAGAAGCACATTGCCTACCAGAGCCCATTAAACAAGAATCGGGCCTATTTGCTATGATAGGCTCTCGAGATATACTAGGCCCAATATTGATAAATGGGTGCACGCATCTCTAAAACGAGTATATTTATTGCACTGGTCACTGGTCAGGTTCACATATGCTCGCTTTGCTCCCGAGGGGGGGGGGGTTATCTCTGAATCTCTCATTCGTCATAGTTTTAATAGCAGAGCTATGTAAATTTTTAAGTTTTAATTTAAAATCCGATTTTTAGTTCCTAAAAGAAAATGAAAAGACAAAAAAGGACGTCCTACTTTCCATCATGTAATGATTTTGCCCGTTGCCAATTGATTTGAGCATAGCGTGGAATATTTAGTCAAACTGTGCAACGCCCCCCGCTTTGGGGTGCCTTTTTTAGGCTTTGGTCAAAGCCAATGGTGCTATGATTAGACATGTGCACATTTCTGGCTTAAAATAAAATGGCGTTGCTTGAGTGGATGCTGCTGAACACGGTGCATTCTTGTGCACGATTATGCAATGTGGGCAAGCGTTGAGATATTAAGGTGAAGGTGAAATTAAAAACGTCGCGTTAGAAAAATCAATAATAAATTTAATATCTTAATATTTTTTGAATTAAAATAGTATATAAAGTTCATAAATTTATTATTTATTTTAAAAAAAAAAATTATTTAGATTGTGCTACAATCCGAAGCATGATGTGCTAAATAAATTGTCATCTAGTTACACTACCTATCCAGTGGCCAGACAAATAGGTGGAGCACTAGTTAATCAGTTGCTAGAGATCCCCAAGTTCCACCTGATAACGTTAATGGATAAGACAAATATCAACCAATTATCATGTTTCTACAGCCGATGTGCCAGCAATTCTTCGCTAATGTCTCAGAAATTGACTTTGGGCTAGTGTAGCCGGCCACCAGTGTTACTGCTGGGGTTGGGGACGGGATCGGGTGTCGAACTATCGGCTTCTTCCTTGAAGGCTCACACAATATGAAATTTAGAGACTTGCTCTTAGAAGTGCATGCGGTGTCTTTCGATCTGTTACTCCTCTTTTATTCTATTTATTTAATAAATTAATCAGATTAATTATTGGCTATTATTGTTATTAAAAAAAAAAAAAGAACATGGACACAGTCGTTGACTGTTTAATTAAATGATGTAACAGCTGCTATAATTTCATGTTGGTGTTAGTTGCAGCCAGGAAATCAAGATTCGGTAAAAAGTGTTACGTTTTTTAATAAATTTATTATTCTAAATTTTAATTTTTAAAATTTTAGAATTAAATATATTTATATTAGTAATATTATAAATAATTTATCTGAATTTTTTAAAAATTAAAACTGATAACGTATTAAAAAATATTTTTTAGTTGAATAACTAGTTTTTGATAATTTTGTATAGTTACATTATTTAAAAATAAACTATATATATTAATATCTAAATTATAATTTAAAATTATAATTTTAATAATATAATAATTAATTTTTAATAAAAATGTTATTTAAAAATATTATTATACTATTAATTAAAAATATTCTAATAAAAAATGCCATCATTTCACTGCAAAATAACAGGCATGCATGAGAGAAAAAAGAATGCATGGAACAGAAGCATAGTAATAGTACAAGCCTAGCCTTTCTCCGCATCAACTTCCATTAAGCCCCAGCTCTCTCTCTCTCTCTCTCTCTCTCTCTCTCTCTCTCTCTCTGCCTCTACCTTGATTCTTGAGCTATGAAAGCGAAGAAACAAACAGGTAGCTCAAAAATAAATAATGGGGGTCATTCAGGTTCAAAAGCAGCCTTACATGTGTGTCCCTTTGGACAAAGAGCCTTACGAGTCTTTCCTATCTTTGTCGTGGCTCGTATGCATTCCGGCAACACATTTCCTTTATCGTGCAACACGTTGAGAAAGTCAAAAAAGGTGCAAAGAGATTTATATGCAAAAAAAAAAAAAAATGACGTGAAGAAGGATGGAAAGAGACTGAGAGAGAGCTTTCATAGACTTTAGAATTCAGGTTTGAGTGGACACGAAAGACATTGGAAACGATGGAAAGCGTATACGTATGTATGCCTTTAATCTGAAAAGTGAAACTTGTACACTTCAACGGAAATAGATTGCGAAGGAAAAAACATTTTGGCTTTTGCTTTTTGTAAGAACGCATTACGTACCTCTGAACTTGGGCTGGTTTCAGAGACGCTCCCAACCGAGAGTTATAGGGAAAATTGCAAACAAGGCACATCCCATGTATCTAAAAAGTTATTAGACAGGGGCATCTCTCCAGAAACAAGAGAGAAGCTTGCTTATTTAAGAAAATTGGGTTTTGAAAATGTCGTTAATGCCATTAATACAACTCATCAAATTTTCAACCCAACCCATCGTCCTCGTCTTCATCTCTCTAATGCCCTCAATAGTCTATGTGCGAGTGGCTCCTCCCCTCTTTGGCACGTCGTGCCACCATTGGTCACTCTAGGGCCCTACTGTGCAGTGGTGTCAGCGTTGGCGACGACGAAACGTCGTTTGCTGCTTTAACATATATAACGATGGTTTACCTTTCACCATGAACACCCATCATTCGAAAATCCGAAATTAAACCTGACATCTTTCGGTTGCCACAAATATTATACACAAAGGAAACGAAGCTGCCAGCAATGATAATAAAATCTACCCTCCAGGTGTCAAGGTTCAAAATTTTGTCATTTTTCCGAAACTTTAAAGCGACGGATATGCGTTCGTCTTTATCGGCTTTTATATGTGAAATGGGAAATGGGTTATAGAATTAGACTTAATTATGATAAATTTAAAAGGCTTCTTTGGGAGGTCGAACCTTCTTTCTTCCGTGCTTGTGTGCTCTGTAGCGAGGAAGTCTAACAAGTAATTAATGACAAGATGAAAGCGTATCCATAGAATATTTAGTGCTGTTATTTTCATTGCACGAATTGTAGCGGATGCGACACACAACACATTAATTGCCATATCTGTCTATTTCTTTTTATCCGTTGAAAAGTCTAATTGTTCTGAGTTAAATAGTAAAGTTTTTTGTTTTTTTTTTGCTTTTTCCGGTTCTTTAAATCTTCTTAATCCTTTGCAAATTTTACTTTAAGGGAAAAAGTAGGTATGCAGAGAAAAAGGAGACAGAAGCGAGACAAAGTGAATTAATTTGTGAATCTTACCAAATACAAAGTTATTATTTTTTAAAAAATATATGTATTTTTTAACAAGAAAATTAAAAATTAAAAAAAAAATATATTTTTTTTAATATATCATACTTGCATATCAACTTCTCTCTCTTTCTCTCTCTCTCTCTTTTTCTATCTACAAAACCGCATCTTACGTGTAATTGAGATATTCAAAAGTTAACAATTAACCACCCCAAAAACGTATGTTGTGCAACTGTGGGGTCTCTGACCATCAATTTTTAGGGTAAAGCACTCTACTGTATAAAAAAGTATAATTGTTCTTATACGATGAGATTCACGTGGGGTCAATGACGTACTTAGGATTCAAGTATCATAATTCAATAGCTTTTTGCTTCATTCTGATTTCCTTTCTTTTTTTTTTTTTTTTTTTTTTTGAATTTTCTTGGACGGGCCAATTGTCACATATGTAAGGCAAAACTACCAAAAATTAGAACCTTCGTGTATTTCCTCCCGGGACAAAGTTACTCACCCGAGTTGACTTCGCATCTTAAGGGTTTAACTCAAGAAGTTTTTATTTCGTGTACGTGATTTGGTTAATATAATACATAATGATCAGAAAATATGTTGTAAAATTATCGCTTCCTCTTCATGTTGCTCGAAAATTCACTACCTTTTGAAATGAAACTAATGTAGATAAAAGTTACATTTCGTCGTAGGTTAAATCAGTTTCTCTCTTTAGTTTAGTGTGTACGTGGCAGAATTCTGTATATCTAGTTCGTTTACTGAGATTGGGTAACGACAGGTAGCTTGTAAATAGATAAATGACCACAAGATCGTCCATACCAGTACTTATCAAAAAAAAAAAGAAAAAAAAAAAAAAAGGGAAATTGATGGCAACCAGTCGGAAAAGAAGGGTTGGAGGCACAGTGGAATGGGAAGGGGCTGGGCCACGTTGTATCGAGAGCATCATTGGAGGACGTACGGCGGATGTTTCTGGCAGACAAAATGGCAACAACGAAAATGATAAAAGAGGACATAAGATCGGTCGACGGGATAAACGAAATAAAATTTAAATTTTTAATTCTAATTAATTATCATAATTTTTTAATTTTTATTTACAATTAACTGTTTAAATTTATTTTATTTACCAATTTTGTATTCTAATAATTAGATCTTAACAACAATTATGATCACTTTGATAACTTAAGAGAGAGATCCAATCACTTAATTAATTAATTATTATTTGAAATATAATTGTGTCCTGTAAGATAGACAAACTTGTTGTAATCGTGAACAATATTATATATAAAAAAATTTCATTAATTGTAATTGATAATTATGATAATATATATTTAATTTTTCAATTTTTTTGGTAGAATTCTTTTTTTTTTTTTTGTTTTCTTATGAGTTGTGTTGTGTCACTTCTGTACTGGCTACCTGTTGCGAATGGACAATGCCAAGTTTCTCGTTTTCGAAAATTATCACAAAGTTTGACGATCTTCCCTCTCTTTTTCATTTCGATTCCCGCCTCTCCTCCTTTCTGTTTCCTTCTTCTTCTTTTTTTTTTCCTTTTAATTTCTTAAAATAACGAATTTTAGTTTAAAGTTCTCAATTTATATATTTTTTAGATAGTTAACATTCAGATTTGTTTCAAAATACACACATATACTATAACATTTTGTTTAAGAGAAAAAAAAAAAAGGGGTGGAGCAAAAATTTCATTTAAAAATGTTTTCCATTCTCTTCTATTAACTTTAAAGAAATTATATTGGACAACGAGGACGTTCTCTGTGAATTATTGTCAATAAAATACGGAGTAATGCTATATTTATTGAAATACACCGAACAAGTTTATTGAGCTTAAACTTGTGCTTACGTGGATGAATAAATCAAACAAATCAATGATGGCCCAAAAAAAGCCTTTAAGACTAAGTTTCATTACACACTTTGGCAAATTGTCATACATGTGAAATACTATCTATTAGATTTATGATTTTTTTCACTTTGATGCATTTATAGATTAAATAGTTACGAATTTTATATTTGATACTTTTTAATTTTCATCCAAAAAAATTCTTTTATAAACATATTATATATATATATATATATATATATTATATATAAATAGAATATTGTCAATCGTATTTTGAATTAATATCAAAATAATGCTTTTAAGAATTTTTTATTACTCATTTATATATGTTAAAGTAGATGGTAATTAGTTAATCACTATTGGACGCACATTATTTAATAACCCATGTAAAAAAAAATTGTATCTATGTGACATTTTCTTTTTAGGTTGCATTTGATTGAATAAATTTTGGTACATGTATCCATGTAATTATACGGTGAGGAGAAGGTGGGTCTTTTTCTTTTTTTTTTTTTGGTAAATAACTAAAATCTATTTTATGAGAAAAAATATATTGATTTTTATAAAATATAATATATTATAAAAAATTACATTTTCAAAATATACTATATTTTTAGTTTTAAAAAATTACTGCTCGTCTCCCCGTGTACTGCATTTAATGAAAATTCTTCTCCGTAAAAAGAACACCGTCACGCGAGTACGAACAAAGCGCCCCGAGAAAAATGCGGCCCCAAGGGAGCGCGTGTATGACAAACCCTACTCCATCCTGCAAAACCTGGATCTGTTTGCACGCGCATTCTTGAATGAGACTCGAAATAGACGTTCCGTAATTATATCTCCTTTTTCCAAGGCTTTCAACCGCTTAGCTACGCAGACTCAAATATTATCGATTTATTTTATTTATTTGTAAAAAAAATTATGAGTTTTAATTTTAAATTTATTTTATAATTAAAAATATAACAAAAGAGTTTTTATTTTTTATTTTAATGATATATAATTTAGTATATAAAATAATATATAAATATATTTTTTATTTATTTATACAAAATTTATCTAAAGTTAAATCATATATATATATATATATATATAGATAGTTTTCGTAAGCCTCTTATTTTATTTTAATGTTAACATTAAAAATTTTTAAATAAAAATTTATGTTCTTTAATAATAATAATAATAATTATTATTATTATTGGAGTGATTGAATAAACTGATATGCCTGAAAACTTAAAAGATGTCACGTGTTACGATAACATGAATAATGCTGAGAATTTATTAGGTGCGAGGGCTTAGTAAGACATGTCGTGATCACAAACCACTATCTTCCTGAAATCAAATGCTGTTACTTAGTTGGCATGCATAATACCCCAAAATAACCATTTGCCGTTGTAAAGAGTAAATGTTCATTGTGAAGAAAAAATAAAAATAAAACTAAAAAGAAAAAAATAAATTGGTGATAGCAAAGCAAAGAAAAAAACGAATATGAGAAAATAAATAAATTTAAGTATATATAATTAAGTTTTATGTTTTATATAAAATAATATTTACTTGAATCTAGTATTTGTTCTGTCACAGATAAAACCCCAACTTGCTGAGTGTATCTTGCTCTCCGTCTCTCTCTCTGTCTCTGTCTGTATCTCATCTAGATAGAGAGAAAGATTGGCATTATACAATGGGGTTGAGATGATCTGTGTTTTGATGGTATAATGAGAAGAGGGTTGAATCTCTTCTTCTCTGAAGAAGATGGCTTTACAAGAGGAGGAGACCAAACAGCTACAGAGCCCCGCAGCATTGGTTCTTGACGGGCTTTACTGCGAAGAAGAGTCCTTTGACGAAGATTACGCTTGTGTTGATGATGCTAGTGAAATCTATGACCCAAATGTGAAAAAGGAGTCACCTTTTTCATTTACTTTGGTTCAACAAGACCTGTTTTGGGAAGATAGTGAGCTAGTGTCTCTAATCTCCAAAGAAAAGGAGACCCATTTTAGCTTCGATGATTTAGCCGCTGATGGGTCTTTAATGGTGGCTCGTAGAGAAGCTATTGACTGGATTTTGAGGGTAAAAGCACATTATGGCTTCAGTGCTTTGACCAGTGTTCTTGCTGTGAACTATTTTGATAGGTTCATTTCAAGTTTCAAACTTCAAAGAGACAAGCCATGGATGGGTCAACTTGCTGCCGTGGCTTGTTTGTCCCTGGCTGCAAAAGTGGAGGAGACCCAAGTTCCACTTCTTTTAGACCTGCAAGTATGTCCAAAATCTGCAATCTGGGTGTTTGTTCGAGTGTTTTGATAGTATTCACATAGAACCACGTGTTTGTTTTTTAGATGTTGGGGTTTGAGTTTTTGTTATGTTCATTTAGGTGGAGGAATCAAAGTATGTTTTCGAATCTAAGACTATCAAGCGAATGGAGCTTCTGGTTCTGTCTACTCTTGGATGGAGGATGAATCCGGTGACCCCAATTTCCTTCTTCGATCACATTATAAGGAGGCTTGGATTGAAGACTCACTTGCATTGGGAGTTTTTACAGACGTGCGAACGCATGCTTCTATCTGTCATTACCGGTAAGCTGTTGAGCAGCAGTTTATTTCCTTCATAATTATAAACTTATTTGGATCAGTCATTGAATCTGAAGAACGTGAGTCCTAGAGAATCCATTTAACGTGTTTCCGGATCCTAATTCTCGAGGCTGGATTTTGGTTTCAGATTCATGGATCATGAGTTATCATCCTTCCATATTAGCTACTGCAATGATGCTACACGCTATAAAGGAAATTGAGCCATTTAATCAAGTGGCGTACCAAAATGAGCTTTTGGCTGTGCTCAAAGTCAATGAGGTTTGTGTTTTATTTCCTTGGCCTCTCCTTCTCAACGCATTCCACCATAAAATTTATGACTTGATTGATGTTTCACTGAGCTCTACTAGCTATATTATGACAGGACAAAGTGGAAGAATGTTACAAGCTCATTTTAGAGCTATCAGGCCACCATAATGAAAGCCGCAAACGCAAGCACCCATACACACCTGGCAGCCCGAGTGGTGTCATTGATGCAATTTTCAGCTGTGATAGCTTGAATGGTTTGTGGGCTATGGCCTCACCTGCCTCATCATCACCAACATCTTGTTTCAAAAGGAACAGAACCCAGGATCAGCAGATGCAGTTGCCTTCACTAAATCATATGTTTGTGGATGTGCTTAGTAGCCCTCGTTAGTTTTTGCTCATCTCTACTGTCTGCAATTGAATAAGTTCTACATTTTGCTCAAATGCATAATTATTGATGTACTTCATCTGAAAGTCATGTCCTGTTCCATGGGTTATCAGTATATTTCTGGTCAAATACTCTAAGCCAGCGCATTCTTGGATTGAAAATGAGAATCCAGCTTCGAACTTTCTGTTTGAGAAGGAAATGAAAAAAATGAATGTTGTGGATTTGTCAGGTTCATTAATTCAGTAGAACTGAGAAATGTCTGGTAGAGTCAGAGTACAACTCTTTATTCTTGAAAGAACGCAATGAGAACTTGAAGTAGACTTCCACTGAAGGACGTTTTGCTTAGTAACTTGCTTTCAGGGTGAACACAAATAGGTAGAATAATGGTTTTCAATTTTTGCAACCCTTGCATACTAAAATATAGAGCATTGGTGAGCTGTTTAACCAAGATGAAACCAAGATAAGTGTGCTATCTTAACAGCAAACACAGTCCATCTCCATCAGGCAGGCAAGCTAACTTTGCCTTCCAGTCATTGGTTATCTAGCTCCGTGTGGAACTGTTTTAATGATATAAACCAGTATTGGTTTTTGACTCCATCAGGTTAATTGAGGAGAATTGGCTATAATTTATGGGACACCATATATCAGCATCATTGTATACGGTCTGTTTCTTTTTAAGGGTGGTAAATATTAAGCTTCTGTAACGTTTGAAATTGAATGACGGTTCTCTAATCACAGATCGCTTTTGGGTGTATAGAACCCCATCCATTCAGGGATGTTGTTTGCATGTTTCTGTCTGGAAGTGAGATAGGACAGTTTCTAATACAAGAAAATTTATGAACAATAAACAAAGAGAAATGAGCTGTCGTTTTGAAAACCACAGAAACCTGGGAAAAAAAAAAAAGAAAAACAATTTCCTTGTAGAAGTGGACAGTTGGAATCATCTATGAATGGATATAGACGACTTTTCTCGTGGGATATCTTTGCACTTGGTCCTGCTGTTACTCTTTTACCTTCTACTTCGGTAGTGTTAGACCCTTTAATGCGTGGAACATTGCCGATTGTGGTTGTAATTTGTTAGAGGGAAGTGTCAAAAGCAACAGCTAAGGCACATGTCCCACCCGATAATAATTCTGGGATCATGTAGGGCTACAATTTAGTTTTAGATGAGAAGTTTGGTGCATCCATTTCATTGACCATTAATGAAGCATCATATACCCCATACCCCACAGAATGGGATAATCGCGCATGAGAATGCAATTTGTTAGTAGCGAGATCCCAATTGACATCTAGATCGATGAATCCGATGGTTTGCATTCATGTGTGGAAATGGATTCAGAAGTCACAAAAGTATTTTCTTGAAAATTTACTGGCTTCTGCTTACAAGCTTGAAATGCGCTTCCTATGCCTACAGAGTACTTTCAAAAGTTTCTCCAATGGCATTGGCAAAAATGCAAAAGTATACTGATGGGACAGTACCAACCTATCCAACCCATGACTAGCTAGCACTCATTGATGATGATGCCATGCTTCCCCGGGAGGACGAGTCATGCACGGGAATGCGCTGGTAAAGACGGGCAACACTCCTTTGTAAAGACAGCATAGGCAAAAATGTGCTAGTAATAATGGTTGTAATTTCAAAGGAGATGTAAGCCTCTCCTGTACAACCCCTTTGTCTTCACTTGCTTTAATTAAGATGGCATGCCTGGAAAACGAGAAGGTTATGAAAAAGAGGTAAGAAACTTAACGGGGTTAATGCACAGCAGGCTGAAACATGACCAATGCAAAACAAGCAGTCCTGTAAACGACATGGGACTGGAAGACAAAAGCGGTGAAAACAGCTTGGAGAGAGCTGGTCTTTAACATATTAAGGGAGAAATTGCCAAAAAAGATTGGGTACACTTTTGTTTTTTGTTTGATGCTTTAATCTTAAAGAAGAAAATGTAGACCGTAGAATCAATAGGAGGAAACTTCTGCAATGGTTTCTAGTCCCTACCACTGTCGTTCCTCTAGTCTAATCAATGTCTCAAACACGAGGGTTGCATCGACGTTGTCAGAGTAGAATTAGTGATCGGACCAAAAAGAATTCGAGGGACAAAGTAAACAAATTGAATTGATATTTAGTATTAAATATATATTTATTAATACATTAATAAATAAAAATATACAATTAACAATTATATATATGTGAGAGATAAAATTATTTTTATTGATTAAATTTAAAAATTATTAATAAGTAAGACATATCAAGAGATTTGATTATATATTAAATTTTAATTTTAATAAATAAATTATAAGTTTAAATTAAATTTAGAAGAACATAAATTAAAAAAAAATTAAAAATTTTAGCAGATAAATTATAATTTTTGGTATTTTTAACTTAAAATCAGTTAGACTGAATCAAACTGAGATTTGAAGTTGGACTAGTTGTCGATATTTTTTGGTTATTGGACCAATCCGGTCCAATTTTTACAACAACGGGTTGCCTCTAAAAATGGTAATTTCTTCTCAACCAAACAAAACCAATATGATCAAATCTGGTTAAACCCTTCGTGGGCCATCAGAAGAAGGTAGTACTTAACAAATTTGAGCCTTCGAAGACGAGATGCCCCAATCGTTCAATGTCTCATCGTGATGAAGAGTTAGAAACATTTTTACCAAAAAGAAAAAACATCAGGAGTTGTCCTCTGGGGCATTTTATTAATTAAGAATTTAAAAATCTACTTACAAATTCTGGGTGTTAATTCTAGAAAAAACAGAGATCTATAATAATGAAAAAATTTATTCATTTTTATATAACTTATAGTTTTATAATTTTTTAATATATATATATATAATATATATTTATACTTATATTTAAAAGGAAACAATAGTAAGGAACTAGAATGGAGAGACCCCTCATAAAAAGGTCAAAGTTAAAAAGCAAGTACAGGAAAGGATTTCACGGGAACAGTGTCTGAAATTGGACTCGCTTATCCCTGCGTTCCTTTCATCTTGCTATTGCGCCGACTACTTCGCAAAAATTTTCATAGAAGGATAACGCCAGAGAGACCATCCACTTACTATCGAAAGACATGGGTACTTCGTATACAGTCAAAATGCATTTTGAAATCTAGAGCTAATAATGCGATACAACCACAAGGCACGACTCCAAAAGCACATGGTGATTAGTTATGAACTGACAGCAACTGGTGGCGGTTCTGTTCCATGGAAATGGCTCGAGAACTACAATTAAGAAATGCCTCAAAGTTGTGCATTCTTCTTATTCACATCCACATTAAATTGGTAGATTATGGGAATCATTTTTTTTTAATTATTATTTACGACAATAAATCCTTTCAGGTAACTATTAGATTAATAGTACGTCTTCCAATCGTCGCAGTTCCAACTTGAAATATAAGTTGCACCCCGATCCCGGATGCCTAACCTGAGACCACGGGAATAATATTCCGAGCAACAAGCAACGTTCTTGTGCCCTTAGGTAGAGCATCCTCTCCTTCCATTCTCATCACACAAACCAAGCAAAACAAATGAATTTACGGGCCAACACATCCAAAAGGTGAGTTTGATGTGCAACTTTTAAGAGGTTCCATTAATCAGAAGATTACCTTTCTTCAGAATATGTATAAAATTAGTCAACATTATTCTGTATTTTTAAAATTTTTTATTTTAAATTTAATTATTTTTATTCAAAATAATTTTAAACAAAAAAATAAATAAATTATTAATTCAACTTATTAACAATATAAAATATGTATAAATTAATAAAAATATGCACATTCAATATATTTATATTTTTAAATTGATTCTAATTTTTTTTTAAAAAAAGTAATTAAATTTTAATTTTTTAAAAAATCTTTTTAATCTTACATGGTCAACATATAAAATTAATAATTTTTTTTTCTAAATTTATCTTCAATTATAACGAGATACAAATCTTAAAAACTAAAATGAAAAAATTTAAAAGTAAGGGATTACATTATTACAATTTTTAATATATATATATATATAATATTTTACTTACCTCACATTTACAAACAAACGTGTAAGTTTCTCGTGCGCCATCTTCCACAACGGTGACCTTACTTCCTTAACTACCTGAACTTCAAATTGGAAATGAAGATTCCGGGCCACAGCCACCTACATCATAAGCTCTGCTTTTGCATTCCTTAAATTCCATTGATAGCCCGAAGGAATTAAATTGCCATAACCTTCCCCATCGCTACCATGGGCAGCTATATGCCATAAATAATTTAATTATGTCTGCTACATCGAACATAAATATCAGTTTTGTCATCAAAACGAGATGCGCTTGGCACAAAATTGCGGTCATTTTGCAAATCGAAGTGCTAATGAGTATCAGGGACCTATGTGAAGGTGTAATCCCGGGCAGCTTTCTGGGCAGAAAACTTGCCTCTCGCCAGCTTGCACTTGTAGGATAGGCAGGTCTGAAATTGTGTACCTTGTCTTAGTATTTCCCTTTTATCGTGAAGTTCGGGGGATGATCACTATGCAGAAAATTGAAAAGTCCAAAATTTAGGAGAAATTTGAACAATATTCGAGTTGATTAACAACCTAGTACATGCTAATTAAAGAGAGAGGAAAAAAAAAAAAATTGGCACAGATAGGCTTAATGGAACCCTCAACATATGCGTAGCGTCACTCCAATTAGCCTCCCAACCAAATTCCTGGGAGTCGACCCTCAACAAATGTGTCGAAGAAAAAGATGCAAGATCAAAAGCATGAATTGGAAAGAGAATCTGGTTCTTGTCGAGCAAGAATGGAAGCCTAATTTGCATATATATAATAAGCAATTTTAGTATATTCTGTTTTCAAAGTGAATATGTGAAAATAATAAAATAATTGATTCTAGAAGTTGATATCGATTGACAGTGTCAAGCAATAAATTGAAGCCTAGCATAATCCTGCAAAAAATAACTACGCCGATCTTATGCACCGATTGATTGTGTCAAGCAACAAATTGAAGCTGAACATTGATAGTGTCAGGGTCGCTGCATTGCCCATAATTCTTGAATTATTTCCATCTCCTAGCATTGATGTCGGATGAACGAAAAACATAGAGGCAACCCTTTTATAGTAGGTGTTCACTTTCTTTCCAATTGAAGGACATGGGCAAAAAATATCTATATTTTTTTTGTTTGGATAATTGAGTTTCTCCGGGAGCATATTGGAGAAATAATGATCGCTGGAAAAAAACCCAAATGCTGAAAAATTTAGAACCACCTTTTTTTTTTTATTTATTTTGATACTAGAAGATTGATCATACGATTAAATTGATTTTATCAAACATAATAATAATCTTCCCTTATTGATTACACAACAGTAATAACACTCAGATAGCCAATACAGTTACAATATAATCAAGGAATGGTCTAAGGGAGATACCGTAGTAATTCCTTTGACTTTTTTGTTTTTTTGTTTTTTTGAACTCATTTTCCGGAGATTGCATCCTTGGCAGACTGAATGGACGATGCGACGGAGGCTGCAGCATTGGCCAAGACGCCACCGCCGCTGGTGGCTGAATCGTCTTTCTGATGGGGTTGGTGAATCACCTGGACATTCCTCGTCTCGTGGAATTTTCCCGCTGATTCCCTATAATCTACTGTCTCCACCCTTCTCTCCGCTTCACCTTGTTCATTCACTGTCTCTATCTCCTGCCAAAATAAAATATTCAATGTGTTAGAAGAATAAAAAGACAAGAATAAGAAGTAAAGGCAATGCCTGTTGGCAGTTAACCTTCCTGGAAATGGATTGTACATTCATGTTGTTGAAGGTTGCAGCGATTGCTTGATTAGCTTTGCCTGTAATGCTTGAATGATTAATTTTATTGCTATTCAATCAATGTTTAAATATAGAGATTTCTCTGTGCTCTCGCCCCTCAAAAAATAGTTGGTTTACTCGGTCTTCAGGGAAACGTCTGGCTGGCCTACAAGTGAGGGGCTTCAGGGAGTGCAAACGTTTCCGGATGGCAATCCGTTGTATGTCATGCTTCTAAAGGGAATAAATTTTCTTTTAACGGTCTGGAGTTTCAATGATGGTCATCTAGAAGACTTCTCAAGTTTTTAGACAACAAATCAACCTTAAATTAACGCCACAATATTGCAAAATCCCGGACAATAGTTCAAGCAGGCTAGCGCCTATGAAATTTTCAGTAGTTGAAACACATGCCATCTCAGTGGATGAACAAAAAGGCATGATAATAATGAAAAGGAAAACTAAAACAGTTTGTCAAAATAGGCCTTCTTGTCAATATTAAGACCCAATACAGCATGACTGAACATGTCCCAAAAGACTTCCCACTCAAGGCTCTTTGTTGTCACATGCGAGCAGAGACAGAACAGCAACAGAGGTTGCTCTGTTGGAACGAAGAACATCAAAATATATTGCCTTTTTTTTTTTTTTGGGCTAAATAGACAGCAAAACAGAGCAACCTCTGTAAACGTACAAGGGCCATGCATAGATCTTCCGATCAAAGTCTCTTTCATTACGGCTTCGGTTAGACATGTAGAATTACTCAGGGATGTAGACTTCAAAGGCAAGATGTTTCAAAGAAAATCATTTTGGTACATCGACTGAAATTAACAATACATCTTCAGAAATGCAGAGATAAATCAGTAAGTCATAAGAGGGGACCCACTGCAACAGACATCAGTAGCATCAGAAAGCCTTTGCCTCGGAGACAATGTAGAGATGCCAACAGCATCAACATCAAGATTCACAATGTTTTTTCTCTTCTGAGTATCCAAACTCATATTTTCCTCTGATGATGCCTCAACAATGGGACTTAAGTGTTGAGCATTCTTCTGCTGGGAGGACAGCATGTCTTGAGCTTCGGCAATCACCGATGCATCATCATCTGTAGCATAGAGGATCCTCTTTATAGCTGCAACAACCTGCGGAGGAAGACATGAAGTCAAAGATTAGCTCTTTCGGTAGTAATGACATTTATCTAGTTCTATATCCACAGACAACCAAATAATACAGTTATATCTCCAAAGATAAGTAAAGACACAGTACTGGAAGGCCTTCAATCTCAGGGCTCTGGCACAAAATCTCGATATCTCGCAGCTTTCCAAAGTAGAAGTCTCTCTCCTTCTCAAGGCTATCCACTGAGAGCTTCAATTCTGTGATCTGCATACTAAGTGACATTAGACTCTCAATATCGCCGAACAAGGAATCTTCATTCTGTGATTTTCACCTGCTCATCATATGCAGACACTGAACTAGGAGGCTTAGAAGCCTTTGCAGATTGATTTGAAGACTTCATCGAGGAGATATCATTCCTACGAGAATTGTGAGAGGACTGAGATTTGGTGGCTGCTGTAGGACCCTTTGTTGAAGACTGAGATGATGGGAATTTCTTGCCTAATTCCTTTCCTCCTTTGCAAGCCTCTCTCCTTTCCAACGGATTGTAACTAACAACACCAAGTAAAACACAGAGATTGAGTCGAAAACACGAATTATTTTCATTTTTGAGCGGGTGCCGTACATGCATATTTCACTACAAACACAAAACAACAAAAAAACTTGAAGTTAAAGTTTCAAATGGACGGCATCGAATCTGGACACCACTATCCACATAATCTTGTAGGCTTAGTTGAATTTGGATTATAAGAACCATTTGCACAATTGATGGCCTGTAAATAATCCAGATTTCTAACATCAGCAAAGTAAATAAATCATACTCCTAAAAGATTCTATAGCAGGAGTATGCAGTACCCAATTAATCTGGCAAAGAAACCTATGGCCTAGTTGCCAGGATTGTACTCACGAATAACATATATGGTAAAGCCATCACACCATTGCAAATCAGTTCAATGCCACTTTGACGGGGGCAAATAGCACATTTTAGAGTCAAGTGAATTCACAAGCTTGCAATTTCACCCAAACAGCAAAATGATACTTGCAACCAAAACTGGTGAAGCAACAAAGAACAGCCACAACAGCATAAATACAAAACCACCGAGCCCACGAATCTCAATTAGCGCATAGAAATAAAGTTAAAATCACAAAATTAGGGCAAAATAATTACTTGAGAACGCATCCATTAACAGAATCGTAGTAGCGCTTCATCCACTGCATGAATTCCAAGTTATCGAGCGGCCTTCCTTTAATGAGCTTGTTCACTTCTATTTGCTAAAAAAACATCGCAAATAAAAAAAGATTTTTTTTAAACCACCAAATTTCAAAAAAAATCACCCGAAAAAAAAAAACCCGAATTTAGGGGAAAAAAAAAAATTTAACCGATTTGTACAGAAGTGTGTGTGCATATCGAACCTTAGTGATCTTGAGTTTATTAAAGACGTCTTGAAGGACCTTGTAGTTCTGGATCATCTCGTACTCGCTCTTGGCGTCGAAGTTGACCTTGTGCATGGGCACCGCTCCCGGATGGACGGCGTCCATTAGCTGGCACTGTACGGCGCCGGAGCACGCCTGAAAAAAAAAAGAAGAGAAAAAAAGGAATCCACAGATCCAAACAGATATTATTAAAAGAGCCAACCGATTCCTGAAAAAAAATAAAATAAAATAAAATCCATTAGAAGGTGGAATGGAACCTCTTCGACTTTCGAGAGATTGAGATGGAGAGTGGAGTTTATCCACGATAGAATCTCCGATCTGCCGACGAAATACGCCGAGTCCATCGTGCCGATTTTCGCCGCCATCGCGGAATCTTGAGCGTATAATTGTGTATGTGAATGTGCGAGTTGAGAGAGAGAGAGAGAGAGAGATGATATGTTTCTTACTCAAGAAGAGAGAGAGAGAGAGAAGAGCGGGCGGGCGGGCGGATTGTTTTTACAATTCAAATTTGCTGACGATGAATAGACCGTTGTCCGCTCCGGGTTGTGCCGGGGTAGGGTTTCTCGACCCATTTTGAATGAGGACGGGAAGGCCGAAGAAGCCCAAAGCCCGTGCGTGCTACATGAATGGGCTAGACCTGACCGCGGTTCTGGTTTTTGCTTAAATGATAATTAAACTCGTTAATGGTCTTACCGACAATTTAGAGTAATGTGTATATGTGCTTTAGCGACAAATATTTCGTTTCGCCGGTTAAACAAAATACGTTGCCTTCTGACTTCGAACATAGTTTTTTAAGGAAAGGGCCTTGGGAGGCCCAAATTGGATTACGCAGAGAATTAGTTTGATACACGAGGACCCAATCTAACAATGATATCACATGGACCGAGACACGCTTGGGGATAAACAAACGACCCTATAAGTCAATGATACACACACAAGTGACAGTCCCTCTACAAAAGTGGCTCCAGTGCATGCTTATTCCTCAGTGACCAGAAACGTACGCAGAAGAGGTAGTTGAGGAGGGCATCTTGTCAAGAACTTGAAGGACCTCTTTCATGGTCGGTCTCTTTTGTGGGACAGTGGAAGCACAACTATACCCTAACTTGAAGCAAGCCAGCAAGGACTCCTCATTTGCCTCCACATCAGCTCGGATCGCCACGTCAGCCGTCCTCAAAGCCCGGGCTTTATCTTCGACTGCGAGTCCATTGTTTCCTTGGCCCAGCTCATCCACAGCAATAACTTTTCCAGTTAGTAGCTCAAGCCAGATGATCCCAAAAGCATACACATCCCACTTGGGGTGAGGCTTTATGCTCCGCAGTGACTCGGGAGCTTGATAAGGCGAGAGGCACCCAATTGAGCTCGGACTTGGGCTTGGCCCAAGTGAATAGTCCCGAAAGCTATCCTTCGAAGCCGTGGATCTCTTACTCCCAAAATTACGGGCCGATCCTCCAGTCTTAGAGCTAGTATCACCCCGCAAGAGGTTTTCAAGCCCAAAATCACCAATCCTCGGCTCCATATCTGGCCCTAAAAGAATGTTGCTGGGCTTCAAATTTCCGTGAACGTGCTTCTTCTCGTGGAGGAACAACAGCCCACGGGCTACCCCTCTAGCTATCTTGACCCGGGCCTCCCACGGCAAACGACAAGGTGAGGAGCCAGCCTTCCCTGAATTAATACACATCCAAAGAATCCCATGTCAATCTCCCTTTTTTCCGTCTCTTGCACAGCAAATGTGGAGTGTCGTGGTGCACATATTAAAGCTAGTTAAAATATGAAAAGAGGCCAGCCATTTTCAACAGGGAAATGGTCTTCCGTGCATTTGTATACCAGTGGCACAAATCGCCATCTGGAGCCGTGAGGCTAACGGCAGCTAAAAACGACCACATCAGATGAAAGACAGTTGACTTCCGTACTCCGTGCATTAAAAACTGAGCCTTCGGCCGCACCTACGCTCACCGTCAAACCCAGTGGGTCCACGGCGCATGCAAGCGAATACCCTAGCTGTCGGCTAAGATGCGCACACATAGGGCTCAGAGTTCGTGTATTACCTAAACCGTTTCGCGAACGATTATAAAATTTAGGATTAAGTTCGAACAGGAAAAGTTACTTAGGGTTAAATCTGCGGCCTGAACAAGGAAATTCAAAAGAGGAAACTTACTGTAACGGGCGTTGGCGAGGCTGCCATTGGGGACAAAATCGCAGACAACGAGCTTCTCACCGACGCCCCAGTAGAAGCCACGGATGCGGACCAGATTGGGGTGCGCCAATTTGGCTATGACCCGCACTTGGTTTTCAAAATCTTTGAAACGCTCCACGTGGTTTTCCCCCATTCTGCGGATCGCTAGCGTAGTCCCATCGTCCAGCACGGCCTTGTACGTTATGCTAGAGCCGGTGGCACCCAGTATATAAGCTGATGCTTTTAGCAGCGTTTCCAGCTCGAGCTCTTTCCCGCCATCAACCGTCACCAATGTCCCTCCTCTTCTCTGTTCTTGCTCTTGCTGCTGCTGCCGCCTTCGGCTACTGTCGAGATTCTTAGGGTCCTCTGTTTCGGTGTCAAAGCTAATCGAATCCGATTCATCTTCGTTTTCCACCCTCTTCTGCAGGCATGGCCATCTCGTGAAGCCTCTTTGTTCTGAGGATGACATTGACCAGCTGTCCTTTCCGATGCTGGCTTCTACTGTCTTGATTTGGTCGTTTTTCTTTTTCTTTAAATGGTATACGTAGAAGAAGATTGCACCCAGAATTGCAAGTCCTGCAATGTCGCCAATTACGATTCCTACGATTGTTCCAGGCCGTAGCCTGGTTTGTTGTTGAGACCCAGTTGCGGAACCAGAGGAGTTATTGGTTTCGGGGCTAGAGCTTACTGTTTTAGGAATTGCGGCAACTGCAGGGGCAGAGGTGGGCGCTGGCGAAGGAGGAATTGGACATGGATTTCTTGTTGGCTCGCCGCAAAGATTAGAATTCCCGTCAAAAGAACTCGTTTTTTGGCTTAACAAGACTCTAGAATCTGGAATTTCTCCCGTTAGATTGTTGAAAGAAAGATCAATGGTAGCATTACCCGGGATTTTGGTGGCGAATGCTGGAGGAATTGGACCAGAAAGCCTGTTGTTAGAAATGTTGAAGTAACCAAGGCTGATACCTCCAAAGTCCTGAGGCAGAGACCCATTAATGAGATTGGAAGAGAGATCTAAAATACGAACGTTTTCAAATCCGCTAGGAAGACCACCAAAGAAATAATTGTTCTTCAAAGAAACAACAGTTAGATTCCGGAGAGCGGTGAGATTGGCAGGTAAAGTTCCCGCCAAGTCATTGTCAGAGACGTTAAGCAACTCGAGATTATGTAACCGTCCCACAGTCGCTGGCAGCACACCAGAGATCATGTTATTGGACAAATAAAGAAACCGGAGCTGGGTTGCGTTGAAAAGTGAAGAAGGCAAAGACCCATTGAGAGAATTGTTGGATAGATCAAGATTTTGCAGGTGCTCAATCATGCCAAGATCGGCAGGAATTGAACCGAGTAGAAGAGAATCAGGGAGGGACAGGCCTGTGACGCGAGAGAAAGTAACGGGTACTCCTGGAACTCCACAGGTAACTCCATTCCATGAACATGGAGTCTCATCGGAGTAGTTCCAGCTCTGAAGCACACGGAGGGGGTCACTAAGTATGGAAAACTTGAAAGAAAGCAAGATAATGCCATCTATGTTGAGCCCAAAACATTCATCTACTACAACTGATAGGACAATTCCTACAATTTTCCACCATAAACGGAGACTATTTCTTCGGGAAGTCATTACGTCTCAGAGTGATTCAACATCTCTCCGACGAACATCAGCTCAGAGAAAGAGAGAGAGAGAGAGAGAGAGAGATGCGCAACTGAGATTTTTGATGCCATGAGACGAACGTTACTTGAAATATAAAAATTTGTGCAAGTGGGTTCAAAGATAAAAGGGCTCACAAAAACCAAAACTTCTTGATCCAAAAGTGCTTTCTGAGCAGCTCTACAGGCTACAGGCTATAGATTGAGGTTTAACTGTACTCTGGGCCCTCATTTAAGAAAACAATAAATGGGAACACAAATGGTATGTCTGCTACAAGACATCCGAGTAGAGTTAGAAATTTCACTCCCCCTTCTGTCAGATTGACTTTACAAATCCCCGTTTGGTTATTATCATTATTATTATTATAAATCTACTATTATTATACTGCTTTTGGTAACATGTTAGTGGGAAGTTGTTCAATCACTTCGCTTATTTTCCTGAGCTAAATTTAGAAATGCTACTACGACAGTACAACTGCATGGTATGGTTACATAAGTGAGCTGAACCATGATTTTCTTCTTATTTTTTCCTCTCTTGTTTTTTCCGAATATTGGATGCTGACGAATGATCAACAAAATTCGAACACGTAGCATGTCATAAAAGCAAGCCAATTTTTGTTTACCCAAAACAAAAAGGCATGCCAATTTCAAAGAGGGAGAATCAATACCTAAGTGCCCCGAAAAACGAAAATCTGTTATCATTGACTGACAATTTTATTAGCGGCCACATTATTGTAGGAGATGAGGTGGACCTGCGCCACTGCACCGGCAAGGGCCAAGCTCCTCAGTTCCTAATATTACTGCACCACATCATCATTTATTCATTTATGGAGTTACGGAAAAGTTTTGGTCCTCATTCATTGTTCTTCTATGCTTTCAAAATTTAGAATATAGGGAATTTTCTAGGTTTATACGAGTCTGTTCTTGTATATTTTTGTGGGGTATTAAAGGTGAACTACTATTAGACAAAACAGACCTCGTTACCTAATTTGCAGATAAAAAATTTGAAGAATGTGATTTATTCTCATGGCCCAGCAACTGGCAAATCATACTTAATTACAGGGTCCAACGTTAAAGGTGCCTTCTGATGGGGATAAGTTGGCATCGAATCAAAGGCTTTGCTTTGAATTGCAGAGGCTAAAGATCCGAAAATCTATTGGCCAGCACATGTAATACATGTCCTCCTTATTCTTTGAAAAGGGATAAAGAAAAATAATTGACGTAAGAACAGCCCCAGCAGCCCTACTCTGCAATTATTTTAGAGTAATGAGATAATTGGGCGCTATTTGGTTGAATACAATTAAGCTGATGCATGGACCTTGACTAGCAATCCTAGCAATGCATGTTCTACTGTCCACTGATTTAGATTCCAACAACTCTGATCCATTGATTGGATCAAAATGCAAAAGAAAGATGTGCTATATATTAGAAGGTATCTTCATTTTGACGGTGGACAAGATTAGGTGGACCAACTTAGCACTTCTTCCTCTGAAATCCCAATGCAGGCTGTAGTTTTGCCCTTGGCTTTTGGGCAGTAAGCCATGTTTGAGTCACTGGAAATTGGCTTCTTGTCCTTGTAAACATGTTAGCTTTCCTGCTGTTACTCCGTTGTTTTCTTTTTGCTTCATTCTATGGCAAAAGTAAAGAAACAAAAAACTGAAAAACGGTGTCCCTTTACAGTAAATTCCATGCCGGGCTACTCTATTCTGGATTTCAGGCTTTACAATAGTATGATGCACACATGACACATGGTGATGCGTGATGTCATCTAAGATCATCTCGTTGTTGATGACTTTACTTAACCTCAATATTAAATAAGCAAGCAATTTAAAAAAGTAGTTGAACCTCCAATAGAGCAAATACAGCCAATATTAGAAGATCTGGTTGGGGGGCTTGCATTGTTTGGTGGACCGTTCACTTAGCATACGCAACCAGTACTAGCAAAGTCTTTCTTTCCAATACCTCTATTCCAATAATTAAGCCCCTTTTCTTGATGGGTTTTAAGCATCTTACTCTTTCTCCATTGTAAGTAAAAGATTGTGGTAAAAGAAGGTTCCAAAGCAAGAGCGTTTTGCCTTCTTTGTGTCAAAAGTTGGATACAGCAATTATGGAAAGGTAAGAGGTGGAAGCCGAGCCATTTAGAAAGGTAACATTTTGAAGGGTGTCAAACTGAATCAGCAAAGGCAACAATCAAAAACTTTAATAACATTGCTAATCGGTTATACAAATGCCTAATTTACAATGCAATGAAATAATATCATGTATACTGCCATTGTTGATGAACAATGTACAAAAATTATATGAAAAAAAAAATGATAATCTGTTTATAGTAAAAGGAACAGCAACTGCATTGGGTAAATTTCAGTGTGGACTGGGGCTATTGTTGTACGTAGTATTGTAGAGTCAGTGTCTATTAACTCCATTGCTGGGCTAGCTTGAAGAGGGAAGCTTTCTTCCTTTTTTTCTCTGCCCCAGATGGGATGAGTGGATTGCGTTTGCCTCTCTCTTCATGGGCACGTAAGTGGAGAATCTGGTTCCAAATCTAGCACGAAGATGGTCAGCATCTACAGCACTGAAATTTCACTTTCGAGTTAATTAATAGTAAATTGGTTGGTGGCTTGCTCAATGGCAACTGTGCAACAGAAGTCACCAGTTTTAAGCAAAACTATTCTGTTAGTCAAGATCTAAAATGGCGTCCCAGGTTCCCAGTGTTTTTCTTATTTTTTATTTTTGGAAACATTGTTTCTGTGATTCAAATTTGTGAAGTTTTAAGTTACAATTAAGTAACTTTACTATTAATCTGCCCTCTAAAATCCCCCCTTTCTCTTTTGCCACTACCGACAGTATTGTGCTACTAGGCTACGACAGTAAACAAGATGCATGCACAATTGAGCTCGTTTCGTTTTCAGATCGGAATACTACTAGCTGCGGCCTGGGCCATGAAATGATATCTTATAAAAGGTTGCGGGAACTTTCGGGTGCCTGACTGGTGGTGGGGTTGCGGGAGCGGAGTGTCAAGAGTGCATTTGTCTAAGGGCACCATTCAATCACCTCCTCACACATCATTAATTAGATGGGGCAACCTCGCAAAGACCCCAACTTTATGCGACATTTGTCCCACACATTTGAAAAAGCTTTTGAGTTGAGTCTCGGTTAGAAAAGCTTCACTGAGGTGTGATTGCACGGGCTTTGTCACTAGTTAAACAGGTTATTGGGTCTCTAAGATAAGACCACATTAACAGAGAGAGAGAGAGAGAGAGAGAGATGCCTTGAAGTAAGGAAAAGAAATGGTTAATCCTTAACCGAGCTTTGTAATTGCATGGCACTTTAAATGTCCGTTCTGTTGGAATTTCCAATACAAATTATGTAATTAAAAAAATGTTACATTAAATATAACTAAAAAGAATTCATAAATTTAATTAAATTAAAATGTGGTGTTCGCGATACTTCCAACCAAGATTTCTATTTCTATTCTCCACGCGGCTTGTGTTGTCCGAAGAATCTTTATCAAAGCAAAGGAAGGAGAAAAAAGGAAAGAAAAGATTTCTGTATTCAGAATGGGATTGGAGAATCTTTTCTTTTTGCCTCTCAGTCATTTCTTTCCTTTAAGAATAAAACTACAAATCCACAAGGAATAAGGGGAGATTATTGTCCCAACAGCTGTCGACATGCTTCTTAAAATTTTCAAATGTTTAATCGGTTTCTTTGACTGGACTGTGGAACTGGAAGGTAACGGCTACCAGCAGCCAGGCAGAAGCGTGAATATTTACTGAACTTCGATAGTTTCCAATTCCATTCATGCAGATGCTCCCACCACCATAATGAGGTGGACCCAGACGGTCAGACCCAATTCGAAAAGGTCTGCAATTAGTAAGTTGACGTCTTATGGACATATGATCATGACCCGTTTTCCCGTTTAAGAGCAGATACTCTGGATTGGTTGCAAATATCTTTCCCATATTGCGACTGACCATCGTAATTCCTAGCTATTTATTCCCAAACTCAATAAATGCGCAATCCCGCCCTTGAATTGTCGTTTGATTTTGAAATTTCATTGTGATAATTCGACTCATTTTTCACTGGTCACGCAACGATCTAGTGCAGGAGTCCCCCTTCCGCCCATCTAATTATCTTATTTCTCACGCTACAAGTTGACAATCTAAGTCACCAAATCAGCCATTTTGGCCACTAGGCATCTAAAGAATCACCATGTCGATGAGGTCTTGGTAAGAACCCCCCCTCCTCCTTTTTGGGGTTGACTATTATTGAGCGTCTTATAATCATCATGTATCTTCTGAAGGCCTCATCGCCGATTTACTGGTAAATTTAGGCAAAATAATAATAATAATAATAGTAAATTGTGCAAAGAATCAAAATTCCTGAATCCATATCCCATGTCATGCTAAACAATAAAATAAAAGACAATAATTATACCCAAATGCTAAGCACGGAAAAAAAAAAAAAAAGAAGAAGAAGAAGTAAAACACAAAAACTTCGTGAGGAGAGGTCCATGAGCTGATGTTGTCACCCTTTTTTTTTTCTCTTCTTCTAAGTAGAAAGTCATGGAATATATATATATATATATATACATAGATAGATAGATAGATAGATAGATATATATAGAAAAATGTAAAAAGGAGGTGATGGAAGAGGTGGGATTTGAAATCTTATCAGTCAGCCTATTCTGGTTTAGTACGTTGATGTCGAGAGTTCTCTTGGAGTTTAACACGTGTAATGTAAGAGGAAGGGCGATTTGGGTTGCAATCTCAAGCCCAATTCCATGCCCAATTGAGATTAATGGGTGATTGGGGATTCTTGGATTGGCCGCAGTTCTAGGCAATCATAATAATCTGGTTGCCCATTTACCATCGCCATGGCGGTCAGGCTGTGAATTCCAAACTGGGTTTGCTTGCTTTTTGACCCAAAACTGAGCGTGGCCCAGTCTACTAATTTTCATCTTCGACTGGCAGTGCATATCTGGTTTTGTAGTTTCGAAAAGAAAATATATGATAGGTTAACTAAATTGTATAATCACTTTTTTTTTTTTTAATAATCTAAAAATCTCGTCAGATACAAAAGGTGGAATGCGAGTTGTCGACCGACTGAACTAAGAGTGCCAACACTTTTATTAATTCCTCACCCTGTGTATGCCAAGTTGTAAGGCAATTGCTTCTGTTTATCAAGTGTCCTTTTTGCGATGGATCTTGCCTTCTATACTATACGAGCGTCGTTATTTCCAAGTACCCAATCCCAAGGCTTTGAGAGGCGCACTGAGGCGACAAGAAAATCCACATTACCCAATTAACTACTCAAGTGAAGTGTTGGGTAAATTATTGCTTTTGTCACTACCTTCCTTTTTTCATTAGTGCTACCCAATTCGACGATAAAATAAAATAAAACAAAAACAAAAGACATTAGTGCTACACAATTCAACCACATGATAGCAACCCGCCCTATTTTAATGTTTTAATCCATTCATACTTTTGGTGTTGTTAAACAAATTTTTCTTTTGGTTGGCTGCAGATAATTTTCCTTGCGCCTTATGGGCTCTATGCCTTGTTCTCTTCTTGCTCATCCTAATGTTGAGAGGCCTGAAGACTTCGGTCATATAGAATGACAATTCCATTATTTTTCAGTGTCTTATGTAATGAAACTTCGCTCCAATCCAAAGACTGAAGTAATTAAAGAAATTGTTTTTCTTTTTCCTGAACAACCGGACAAAATCTCATTCATTAACCTATCGCTAAGATACAGAGCAGCAAAACAGTAAACAAAAAGACAACAGACATGGGAGCAACTACGAAAGAGACACCACAAACCCCTATCCTGTAATGTACCGTGTAGCAGACACATCCAAGGTGATTGCAAGAATTCAAATGCGGCACTTCATGCTCGTGGTAACTAAATTATTAACCATTTCTTAGTTGGGTGGATCAACTGGCGTCTGATATTTGTATCCACTTGCCCCCGCCAATTTTCTTGCTCACACCTCCAACGTAGACCGCGTCAAGATGGTCCCAGCTTCATCATTATAATAAAATTCGCCCCCCCCCCCAAAAAAAAGAACACTTCTACAATATTTGTTTTTTTTTCCTGTTAAAAGTCATTATCCACTTTAACAGATATATATATCTACAACAAAAACAAAAAAAAAAAAAAGGAGAATTAAAAATGGGAAGACCATAATTATTGTCATAACGACCTAGCGGCCACAAACAAACAAAAATGGAACAACCCTAGCGAATATAGGCCCTTCATTCTTCATAAGAGAACAAAATCACGTAACAAAGTGAAATTGTATTTTCCTCTGTTCACACTTGAATCCAAGCACACCACACACGACCAAACCTGCCGTGCATTAACTCTATTTTGGACTGAAGGCTGAAGAGTTGGTATGGTGTAGGGCTCATTTCTCCATTTGGGAGCATCCTTTTTTCTTTCTCTCTCTCTTTTTTTTTTCTGTTTGATTGCTAGGGAAGCTCTAGATGCTAGTATAAGGACAATAATAGAGGTCATGATGCCTTCTTAATCTTGCCTTTCATTATGGCTTGCTGGTTGTAATACTACGAGTGGGCTTGCCTTTTTGTGGAATTAAGGGTCAACCACGGACTGGTAAACATGGAGACAACGACGTGCATAAAAGCCCCCAATCCCAAGCTAGTCTCGTGGTGTAGTTATTGAGTAAGCCTCTACCGTGAACTTTACTACTCGATTCATGTTTCCAATCAGCTAATACATAATAATAAAAAAAAAAGAGATAGCATAATTAAGATAATTTCAACCTAAACTCATATATAATAAATATTCATTAGTTATTATATACGAATTTAGGTTGAATTGAGTTTCATTACCTAAAACATGATTATATTATTATTAACTGAAATCATAGATTTTTATGTTTATATAATATAATATGCATGAAATTTTTTAATAGTTTATAGCATCTCGCACGTTTGGACAAAAAAAAAAAAAAGAACTAATATATTACATGTACCAGAAATTATATCCTAAAATCATGTCGTTTGTGCATGATACTCCCATAACTTCCTGTCGATATTGTTACTTTCATCATCTCTAGCATTGTCGATGTTAAATCTGTCAAAATTTTGGTTGAGAATTCATTGGCTCGAAGTTTGGAAAGTATCAAACTGTTTTTGATGAATTTGAGTCAGCAAGTCTCAATTCTGTTGGTTAATTATCACTTAAATGAATTTTTTCTGGAAGGTAGATCTTGTTTTCATTTTTCTAAGTTTAGTCCAAGGTATATATTTTATGTTGAAGAGAAAGATAACCTAATAATATTTTACATTCAGAAAATTACCAAGGAATCGAGTGGAAACGGAACCTAAACCTAAATCCATTGTAAATTGTGGGTTAAACTTGATCTCAAAATGTAAGATTGTTTTGGCTCATTGTTACCAAAGTTTATTTCTAGTAATTCAGATTAAAAGACGCAACAACTCTACCACCAAACTATGTGACTCAATGGGTGGAATTTAAGACCTGTTTTGAGCCTAGCGTGAGCACGTTTATTAGAAGTTGAATTGAGTTTTGGCAAATACTCATCCCAACTTGACTTGTCCGGTTGAAAGGTTGAGCAGAACGAAGAAGCCTACGGCATGAAAACTCACAGAAAGGAATGACGGGGAATTTGATAGTTATAGAATATTGGGAAATCAGGGTACTTTCATTTTGAAGATACACATTGGACACAAGAAATATGTTAATTATCTGAAGTTTGACGAATCAACACCTAGATGCGATCTTGGACGTGGTCTACTTTCCTAAGATACGTCCTTTATTCCCTCTGAGAAATCACATTTGATTTTATCGTTAATCAATGTGTTATTACATAGTCCACATGAGTTGATGTCTGGAGAGTATTGGGACCGTACATCTAAGTTGCTTGGCCCAGTTAAACTCTCAGGCTACATAGGAAAACGACACCTGACCAAACCACAGGCCATAGGGAACGAGACATGAGGCTCCACCACTTTGACAAAAGCCCAAGTCATTGGGTGGCTATGGTCACTCTAGAAGATTGGGGTTTGGATGCAATCTTTTTCTAAAATTGATTTTGCACAGATTTTTGTTTCCTTCTGCCACATTTCAATTGCCTTCGAAGGACAATCATTAATTCTTCGGGCAGCTTTCTTTGGCCAAGCACGAGTTACTTTTGGTGGGTTCATGCACCCTAGTTTATTCCAGTTCATGGAAATGACATGTCCACAATCTTTTTTCTGTTTCAATTTTTGTCCATTTAGTGCACGATTATCCGTTGTACTCAATGGGGGGCACCTATATTTGCATTTGGTGGTTTCAAAATCATGTGGGATTGGGATTGTCAGGAAACATATCCATCTTCTGTACTATATGTGTCAATTAATTGAATATCCATGTCCCAAAACAAATACTGTTATTGCCACTTTTGCCATTTGGAAATTCCCGTTCTGAAGTACTGATACTTGTCTTCAATGTCAATGCACAATTCTGCATATAAAAGAAGACATTAAGCTTGGAAAACGAATGGCATTCTTTGTATATAAATGAAGCACTCAAATTCTAGATCTTAAAGCAAAAGTGGGAGTGCTGCCTCGATTCCATCAATGTGTCCTCACTAGAGTATAATAATAATAATAAAATGGCCACTAACTCTCATTTGGAAATAAATATGAGAAAACAGAAGAAAACTTGACAGTGATGGTGATGCTCGTACATATTTGTCTACAAGGATCTGTACTTTGTATTTGCAAATTGCATCTTATTGCCTACAAGAGTAAGCAATCAAAAAGCTTCAAATGGTATAATTTGATAAAGTAGATGGAATAAAAAGGGAAAAGGCTGGCTGCGCCAACAATTTCTTTTCAAGTTGAATTGGATGTCCATGCATTACGTGGTAGAATCATTAATGCATGTTGAAGACATCTTATACATTCCTCGATGTTTCCCAAAGTGCCATTTAACTGGCTATTCAATATAAATGCTTAAGTGCTTTGTCCATTCTCTCTCTCTCTCTCTCTCTCTCTCTACCGCAAAGAAACCAGCATATTCCAAGTTGCAGAAAATTTTGCTCATTAAAGGTTGGAGACATGATAAGACTCGATAGTGCATAAGTCATTCAATGTACCGGCTTTCATTATTTAGGCCCTATTATCCGGAAAGATATAAATATAGAAGATAATGTCCAGAGTAGATAAGAGACTGGACGGCTAAAATGGATGCAACGCAAAAAATTTCTATTAAATTACAAAGTAAATTTTGTCGAACAAAAATTACGCCATAATGTTGTACGCTAAAGAACGTTAGGTTAGGTTGTAAAGAAGCAATATACCCAAAAATATAAATATAAATTGCAATAAAGATGATAATACTTAGATAGATATGCAATTATTTTAAAAATGTTTAAATAAAAATTGAGGATATTTATAATAACGTAAATGTAACACTAATTCTAAATAAATTAAGATGATAGCAACCGAGTTAGTTTGAACATTTTCCATATAGGCCTACGAATACTCCAAGAGGGATGATTATGTCTAGGTGGATGGATGAGGAGGGGAAAAGTAGATTATCGTTTAAATTAACTTGATAATTCTTAATTAAAAAATTATAATGAAGTAAATGTAACACTGATTGTAAATAAATTTAAGATGATGGTAAATTGGGTTGGTTTGAACATTTTCCATATAGGCCCACAAGTACTCCAAGAGGGATGATTAGACCTGGGTGGATGGATGAGACGAAGAAAAGTATATTATTACTATTTAAATTAACTCGAGATTTTTTACTTAAGAAACATTTATAATAATTAGATTTTATACCAAACTTCAATCAGGAAGGATTTGTGTTTGCAATTACCTTTTGTTGTCTCTAATTGAAGTTTGGACAGAGGAACTGCTTTCGTTTCTATATATAAATATAGCATCATCCGCGATTTCAATATTCTTACGTTTAGGACTGTTCGTGCATCGATTTAGAGTCCGCCATTCTTCTACATGCAATCGAAACTGTAAAATTTCTAGACTTCTATCTTGATAATTAGAGATCAAAATCTGGCACTGACAAACTAGAAAACTGATAATATAAAATCTCGTCCAATAATTTTAATTTGAAATATTTAATTTGAAAAAGGAACAGACTTTCTGCCAGTGTGTCAGATTTTTAGTTCCGAAACATACAGGCTGCTCCAAATGAAAGTTTGTCATCGCATCCTCGCTTTGCGTGAGAACAAACTTACTTCTTTTACTCCCTCGAGCACGCTCCAAAATAACTTCGGAGAAAGAACTAGCCGGGCTCATTTGTAATACGCATGATAAAACAAATGTTGAGAATTGTACCTAAAGCATTTCGCAAAAATTATTTTACAGTTAAAAAATTATATAAATGGTTTTAAAAAAAAATTATCTTCTTTTGTCGTTAGTTTTCTTTTATTTATTATAAATTATTTTTAATTAATTATCAATTATTTTATTTAAGTTAGACTATTTTAGATAAATTTAATTATAAATATATATATTTATTTAAAAATTTAAAATATTCAGTAATTTATTATACATAATTTTAGTATATTATATTATATTAATAATTATTATTATCTCTTTGATCAATTTTTTTTTTAAAAAAAAATCTAATAGAGTATTATTTTATTATTATTATTTTCACATTTTTATCTCCCATTAATTAAAATCAAAGTCTCATCCTCATATTTTCATGTTTCTATCTTGCATCATAATTATATTTTTTATTAATGTTACGATTAAAAGAAAATATTAATAAAATAATTATTTTGATATTCTCTTTATAGGTGTGATTGTCCAGTGAGGCTCGTAATTAAAGTGTGGGTTTTTTTTTGTGGGGGGGGTTAAATGGCGTACAAGCAATCCAGGGGCGATATTGTCCAATTATTTTGCATTGTTTTCTGCCACTAGCATCCGTCAACAGGTGGAGTTCGACCTACCCACGTGTATAATATTGAAGCGTACGATAGATGCATACGGCTAACGAATCCCAACGCCAACCCCACAAAGAAGCCGCCGTCGTTTTCCGCTCAACTGAAAATTATTTCATCGGCCATAATATTATTATTTATTATTAGATAAAGAAATGGAAAAAAAATAAAGGCTGGATTTTTTTTTTGAAGTGCGTTATAGCTGGCAAAAGAAGAGGCAGTGACGTGGCCCGCCCTTCGCTTATCTCATCGAGGGTTCGAGAGACGACATCAATTAATTTAAAATTTTCAAAAATAAAAATATAAAAACAGAAAATGAATGTAATGCCACGTCATACTAAAAGACAAGATGAGTGTGGGGTCCATAGATTTCAACGAGCTTAGGCGCGGCAGTAATGGGTGGGAGTGGGACGGTGTGGGGAACTGGACAGGAGTCAGTACAATAGACGCATATGTCTGAGGTTGAACAGTCAATTTTCATTGATGACGTGGCGCTGTTAGAATCCAACATGTGGTGCTTTTTGGGCCTCCGAAGAACTGCCATCTTTGTCCATTTGCTGCACGCGGTGATGAATAATGCACGTTTCTGTCGTGCCTCGAGATTGCTACTTCAGGACACAGTGGGCCCGGGAATTTTGACGGTGAAATAGGAGCCTTGTTCGTGCGTGCTTTGGACCATAATTACTTCATCCTCGTTATTGCCTAAGTACGTCTTAAAACAGACATCCCATTTTAATTTTTGCATCAGTGGACCCAGACATAGCAGCTGTAGCAGGAGGATGAAAACAAGGTGGAAAAAAAAAAAAAAAAACCACACCTCCCCCTTAAAAAAAAGTGAACTTATTGGAATCGGTTTGAAATTATAGTTAAATTTTATTATTATAATTAACAGATCAATATTTATAAAATATATCATTACTAAATATAACTGATTATTTAGTAATTATTTATAATATTGTTAAAAATAAAAAATTTCTAATGTAATAAAAAAAGTATAAAATAAATTTTATTATATAATTAAATTATAATTATTTCATATAATAATAAAAATTATTTTTTAAAAAAAATATTAAACTGTAATACACTTCTTATATTTTTATTGCACTAGAATATTATATTTTTAAAAAATATATATTTGAGTTATGTTAAGCTTTTGTGAAATATAAATTTTATAATTTATTAAATATAAATAAAGTTGTATTTAACTAAAAATATAAAATTTTAAACCAAAATTACAATCTAAATACACCCTTAATCATGTTCGATTATGGAATTGTCCTCAAATTTTTTTTTTTTTTTGTTGTGGTTCTGTGGTTTCGGCATGTACCGGTTACCACTTGATCATAATAATTAAAAGGGATAATATATAATTCTTTTTGGTACAAATGGGTTCAGATATAAATTTATTCTGATTTTTTTTTTTTGTGTTGTAACAATAGACTCTGACTTTTAAAAATTGACAAATTACGTTTCATAAAATAATTTAGTATCAAATCTAGTTTGCCATCAGCCTACACAAACTCCAAATGTATACATAACATTTGAAAAATTTTTGGGGAAAATATGTAACCAACAAAACTTCTTGGGCACTAGGGAAAACTTTTGCTAAGGGGGGCATATGAAATTTCCAAAACTTTGGGAAAGCCGAGAAAAAGGAAAACGCGTAAAAGGTACCTTCCTAAAGAAAAATCAAGAGTTAATTTTAACAAAGATCAACGCATCTAAATCTAAAAATTATAATGCTTCCCACCATTTGTCGAGGTGTTCAACGACAGAAGCCTGCTAGCAAGATTCTAAATGACCAACAACATGTGTTTCTGTTCCGGCAGTATATATGCATAGAAAATTCACGAAAGCTATTATCTCTTTCTATATGTATATATCTATAAGGTCTAATTTTAGATACGGTTATGCGGTGTATTTAATTAATGCGTTGATTCTAACTCGCTCGCGACTGAATTCCGTAGAGATTAGCGAGATGCTGTACCTGCGGGATGCAAGTTGCACGTGTGTCTCCGGTTGTGGGAGGTGGAACACGTGAAAAAAGTCTACGAAGCACATGCATCTGGGAGTGGACGGTAGCCAATCACAAATATCTTACAGAGGAGAAAAAGAAAGCTCCGAGAGAAATTCAATGAGGGGCGTGGGGGAGGTTTTTAGTTGACAGGTGTCCCCATGTAACGGTTACAAAACGATTTCCCCGTTCATTTTTTCCTTGGTTTAACAGCTAAAATGCTGCTGCTAAATTTGAGAATTTGTCGCTATGAACTTGTGGTAATATTGTAGGAATTGATTTATTGAATTGTATCTCGTCGCGATCAAATTTTTGCTACTTTTTTTTTTTTGACGATAATTTATGAGTTTATTGCTAGCTACACGCAACTTTATAGTTTCTACTTATGATTCTACTATTTAATTTAATGTAGTATTTGCAAATTTTGACCCAAGATATTTGAGAATTTTTTTGAAATGCTAACAATTAAAACCAAATATAGCATCTTTTTCTTTCTGTTTTTTTTTTTGGTACACGAGACGAACATTTTTCCGAAAATCAGAAACTTAATTTTAATATTTGCGAAAATTTAAGACTTGGGGCTCTGTATTTTTATGTCTTATATATATATAATTTATTATTTGTAAAAACTAAAAGAGAAGAGTAGTATTAAATGAATTCCTTGCACATTCATGTCACATATCGGCAACAACTGTACCATCCATCCATACAGTCATGCAGCCTCTAACGCATCTCTTTGCATTGATTCAACCTTGACAAGCGCTTCGTATTTCTGGTCATCACCAGGATCCCGCGTACCCATTTTCCTGGTTTTGTTTTGCCCCTCTACTGGAAGCGTCCCATTCAGCTGTTTCATTGCCCTCACGCTTTCCAGCCTCACCACGTGTCTTGTCTGTAGAATTTGTTACAAACCGCAAGTACGGCTGCAGCGCAGTGCTCATCTATTCACTGTGTACCCAAAAATAATGCAAATCCTTATCCTGTTCCGAATTTTTTTTTAAAAAAAAAAAAAAATATATATATATATATATATATATATAGCCTATATTAAAGTAAGGAATGCAATTATATGATATGAATTATATCGTGTAATTTTTTTTCATGTCTTCCTTGTGTAGTATATGGGATGCAAGTTTTATTCCACGCTAAAGTTCAACAACGAAATCATATTCTATTGAAAAAGACTTTTCTTTTCATTATTATTTTTTTAATTCTTTGGTGTAAAAACAATAAAAATAATATCTTGTAATTCTGTCGTATAAAATATTGTAATAGCAACATTACACAATAAATTAAATGAGTTTACAAAATAACAAAATTTGTAATACTCGATAAAAATTAATAATCATTTTATGTGAACAAATCTTTTTTAACAATGAACAACACCCAAAAAAAAAAAAAAACAACATAATATTAAATACGAGTTAATAAATATATAATTATAATTATTACTTTATATATATATATATATATATATAAAACAATTAATATTACAACTAAATAATGTGAATTTGTATATAATATTAAGTCCGTATTCTAAAACGGAGTTCTATAGATAACTTCACGGAGTACTTATCTTTATGCAAACAAGTTCAGTGTATCTAAGCACATCGTTGTTCCTATAAAAACCAGGATTTATACACGAGATCTAAAAGGGCAGATTTTGTTCCTATAAATACCGAGATTGTACAAAATTGGCAGCACTGGCTGTGCCCAAGTTTTAATGACTCGTTCCGACATCCGTAAATAATTTATGCCAACAAGTTCATTGTATCTACACGCACTTCTTACCACGACTGCAATTCAATACGAAAATTGATTGACAATAGAAAGATTTAAAAACACCATGTGTTAAGAAAGAGAGAGAGATGGGTGCAGTGGAATTTTAATTGTTAATTCTGATTATTAATAAATTAGATCGCCAGAAAATTTTAAACATTACGGACTCGTGATTCTCGTGAGGAAGCTGCAAGGAAGGTCCTTCGGGGGCGCACGGGGGCGTGCGCATGTTACAGCCACTAATCGGATTACCGGTCCCGTGGGACTCAAAGTACATGAAAGAAGGAGAAAGCAGGAGGGAAACCGGCAGTTGTCGGTCGGTAGGTTGGGAAAGACAGTTGAGGAACTATAGAAGGTAGTGGTGGCAGGTTTACAGGCTGGCCGGACCTGACATATCCTTTTTAGTGTACTAAATCAGCTTTCGATTCGGCAACGGTCTTGTCGTCTTGCGCCAGCTCAGCGTTTCCTTAATTGCTCTTTTGAATAAATATGGAAATTTTTGGAAAATTTCACGCGAGGTTGCGAGATGGACAGCTTGGCCGTTCTCAGTCAAACTCAGGCTCGCTCGCCCCCCCCACCCCAACCGTTACCATCTTTGATCTTTATCTAATGACACGTCGGATTGTTCCAAATTTTAAAAATAATTATTTATGGTTATGTCCCTATAACTTCCAAAACAGTAAGCAACAATTATGTTAACAAAAAAGAAAATGTAAACGACTGTAACAACAATTTTATCTTCTCACGGCGACCGCGCAAATGTCACATCCCACGCTCCATCTCAAGGAGTGCGACTCACTCTCCGCTACCAGACCGTAATTGAATCCGGTTCAAAAGAGAGATTGTTTTTTGTTTTTTTGTTATCTGAACAACCATTTTTTTTAAGTGTCAGTATTAATTAATTAATTTCAGAATAAAAAATAAATTTAAATTGTAAGCAATAAATTTTTTCTCACTTTCGATTAAAATTTTTAAAAGTTTTTCTCGCATCATTCGTTTCGAGCACAAACAAAAATTGTTTTTGTCTTGTTTTTTGTTTGTTTGTTGGTTTGTTTGTTTTTCTCACAAGAAAAGAAAGTGGAACGGACGTTCCCGAGACAGAGAGTCACGCTGCCACTAAAAATAAAGTCGATAAAAAGGAAAAGCAAATTAGCGCGCACAAACACATTACGGACGATCAGGGAGAAATCTGAAGCGAAAGCGATTTTGTGTTAGAACTATCTGACGCGTGTCCGTTAGCCAGCTGTATCCCAAGTTCAACCGCCTGCCTCGAACCATCGCTTCTTCACCGGCTCGTCCGGTCACTTACTTCTCTCCCTTATAAATACGCACTCCGAGCCCTCCCGTTCTATCCCCAGTCCTCTCTTTGTTAAGCTGAAAAGAAAAAAGAAAAAGAAAAAGAAATCGAAAAGAAGCTCAGAGGCGATTAATAAACTTAAGCCTCTGGTTTCATGGTATCTATATATTTATAGATAAAGGAGTAATCTTTTAAATGGCTGTTAGTGCAAAAGACATGGATCGGATCAAGGGCCCATGGAGCCCCGAGGAAGACGACGCGTTACAGAAACTGGTTCAGAAGCACGGAGCCAGGAACTGGTCCTTAATCAGCAAATCGATCCCTGGCCGGTCCGGAAAGTCGTGCAGGCTCCGGTGGTGCAACCAGCTCTCACCGCAGGTGGAGCACCGAGCCTTCACCTCCGAGGAGGACGAAACCATTATCCGGGCGCACGGGCGGTTCGGTAACAAGTGGGCCACCATCGCCCGCCTCCTCAACGGCCGGACCGACAACGCCGTCAAGAACCACTGGAACTCTACTCTCAAGCGCAAGTGCATGCCCATGGCGGAGGACGGCGGTTTCAGCGGCAATCGTGAAGGTTACGACGGTGATTTGAGCGGCGGCCAGCCGTTGAAAAGAACGGTGAGTGCGGGTTCCGGTGTGCCCGTGTCCACAGGGCTGTGTGTGAATCCGGGCAGTCCGTCTGGATCTGACATCAGCGATTCGAGCGTTCCTGTTTTTTCTACTTCGCCTGTGTACAGGCCAGTTGCTAGAACTGGAGCTGTTGTACCTCCCGTGGAAACGACGTCGTCTTCCAACGACCCACCGACTCTACTCAGTTTGTCCCTTCCCGGTTCCGACATGTCCGAGGTATCCAATCGGGTTGCCGAGTCAACCACTCCCCGTGTGGCCAAGGCAACTACTCCCCGAGTGGCCGAGTCAACTCAAGCGAAAAACACGATCTCTCTGTTGCCCGCGATGAACCATGTTCCAAGCGCAGCGCCATTTCCGTCGTCAGCTCAGCCACACGTGGCCGCGGCGCCTGTAGTGCAGCAGGGAGTGATGAGTGGTGTGGCGGGGTCGGAATTTATCGGGTTTAGCGCGGAGTTTATTGCGGTGATGCAGGAGATGATAAGGATGGAGGTAAGGAATTATATGATGGATAAGACCGGTGGCAGTGGCGGAGCCGGCGGTGTTGCTATGTGCTATCAAGGGGTTACCGGAAATGGGCTCAGGAATGCCCCGGTTGGTCGGATTGGGGTTGGTAGGATTGAGTAGTGCACAGCGAGAGAGTCGATGAATCAATCAATGAAACTCAGAAGATGCCAGAGAGATTAAAAAAAAAAAAAAAACAAAAAAGGGGCCTTTTGTTTTATTTTGTTTATTTTTTTTGTTTTTTGTCTCTTTGGTTAGGGAATAATTTTGGTCATTGTACAGAGAGCAGATAGAGGGAAGAGAGAAACAGACAGAGAGATAGGGATGGAGGCCGATCTGCTGCCGTGGAATGGGAAATGACTTAAGAATGTCTTTTTGAGGGAAAGATAAAAAAAATGGTACTATGATGAAAAGGGAGTGAAAGATTGAGACTTTCACCTGTTTCTAGCCCTCCGATTTGTTATCAGGCGCGCAAAAGCTTGCAACAAAAAAAATGAGAATGGAAAAAAAAAAAAAAAAGAAAGGAAATTTAATCCACAGTTTTTTTATATTTTAGTTTTTCACTTGTTCTTCCTTTTGGCAGCAATGCTGATCAAGCCTACCAATTAACATCAATGTCCACTATAATTCCTCTGACACCGTTTTGGTGTTCTCGAACTGCAAAATACATAAACTCTTAATGGGAAATGGCCGAACAGATTATTCAAACACAGAATGATCTGAGTAAATTACGAATGCTATAACGAAAGGTATTATTGCCATTTGCTAGATGTAGGGGATTTGGCATTTTCTTTGTCCAAATGCAAACGCTACAGCTTACACGGATCTTGCAGCCGCGAGAAGTACGCTGGGTAGTTGGCAAGGAAAACACGTTTTAATATAGTCAACCACTTAGGGCGTGTGACGGTTAGGGGCTTGGGGTGAACATGGAAATTTCACAGCTCTTTACTATTTTCTTCACTGGTTTTCTCATAATTTTCCTCGTTTAGTTCGCGAACGAGAACCAGTGTTTCATGTCGTTCCCTCCCAAGTCCCAACCGCCACCGAAGCCAATTCATTTCACGAATTATTCTGTTGATTGTATAGAATTGAGCTATTTCAATCTCGATTCAGAAAATCTAGAATCTCTGCTTCTGGATTCCCTTCATGTACATTCTAAAACCATGTCTTAACTTCCTTTTAAGCGGCTCCTAAACCGTCAACGCACCTCTCAGGAGTGTCAAGTATAAAGTGACAAGCTATCTCAATCATTGGAAATCCTTTCACATTAATGTTCGCACGGCGGTGGGTAAGTCTCGAAAACACGCGTATTCTAGTGGAAGCATTACAAGGAGATAAGAAATTGTAGCCAACAAGTTGCAGAAATGCCACTGTCAAATTGAACCCGCCAAACACTTCATTGGATTGTTGTGAATAATGCAAACCCTGTACAACTTGAACAGGGAGGTTGGTAAGGCCCCTGCCCCGGGGGTATGTACGGAAAATAATAGCCTGCTGTGAAGGGCTAACTTTGGAAGGAACTTTCTTTTTCCTACCAAAAAAAAAAAAACCCCCCAAAAAAGGAAAACTAGATAAAGCTTGAGTATTACGAGTGTGCTGCTTGCGCGGTGCTTGAGCTTGCATTATCTTTCCACAACAGAATGAGTCTTGATTTGAGGTCTTCTAGAGCATGCCACAGGTCCTCCTTCCAGGACCATTTTGGATCATTTAAGGCACGTATAGAGTTGAGACAAACAAGAAGTGTGCCACCTTCATGTAAAAGGACCTGTAGATTTACCAATCACATTCATTATGAAATAGGAAATGAAGTTACCAAAGATGCCAAATCCAAAATGGCTGCAAAAAACCAAGTGAAAAATCACCCTGGCGGAGCCATCCATTCTAAGAAACTGTTGCTAAACAAACGTTAATGAAATGTGCACATCCATCAGTTCAGGTTTGTTTGTATGATAATTTCCTCAGAAACTGCCATCCATTCTAAGAAACTGTTGCTAAAAAAAAGTTAATGTGATGTGCACATCCATCAGTTCAGGTTTGATTGTACAATAATTCCTCAGAAACTTTAAAGTGGAAGCCATGAAGTTAGAAAAACAGATCATCACATTGATTCATACCGTCAACCACAGGGGAAGAAAGCCCAAGACAGATGGAAGAGAGGCCAGAACTATACAGGTTAAAGCAAGAGCTACATTTTGTTTGACCTGCAGTAAATGTGCATAAAGAATCATGAATTTGATAAAAAGAATGAAAGAAAAGAAAAAAAAAAAAAAAAAAAGAACAAATGATACAACATGGATAATAGCAATTACCAGGAAAGTTGTTTGGCGAGACTTAGCAATGCAGAATGGAACACCAGATATATTATCCCGCAACAACAGGACATCTGCAACAGCTATTGCAGTAGCACTGGCACGTTGAGCAAGAACAATTCCTACAGTTGCAGCGGCAAGTGCTGGTGCATCATTAATACCTTCACCCACCATTATCAAACCTCCACCTGCGATAAAATTTCAAAATTTGATCAGCTAACCACAGCAGGCAGCAATGTCATAGCATTCTGTAAGAAGAGATTGCTTAATAGTGAATACAAGACTGCAAGAGAAATAGGAGGCAAAGGGCTAAGAACATCCCTGGAAATGAGAATATATCTCTTGCCATAAAAAAAAAAATTATAAGCTTTTGAGCATTTAAGCAAGGAATTTCACAAAATACAAAAAAAAAAAAAAAAAAAAAAACACTGTATTTTCCATTCCATTGTACCTGTCTGAGAATGCTTTCTAGTTTATTCATTTATTCCTTTAACCTTTGTGTGCACATGTGGGAGCAATGGCAGTAGGTCTTGTGCAACAAATATATAGGCATCAACATATAGAATTTTCAGTGTAATAGCTAACATAAATCCTGATACATAACGCCATAGAAAAGGCCCATCATAATTATAAATTGTCCTGGCAAAGACGAGCTTAAGATGGAATCAGTAGACTTATTTGAAAAGAAAAAATAAAATTCTATTCTTACTTTTCTGTGGGGTTCCACATTAATGGTAATTGTGATGCAAAATCAAAATAGGTATCCGACTGACATATGCAGAACATAGAACTTTCTGACATGCAGAAAGCAGGGGGCAGAATTAGTGCTTGGTCCAGAAAACAAAGGTGTTAATGCAATGAGGTATAGTTGAAGACTGATTGCAGAGCTCACCCATATCCCTTGAGATACTCTTCACATGATTCAGTTTATCCTCAGGTTTTAAGCTGCAGTAAACCTCAGTGATATTCACAACCTCTGCGACTCTCAATGCACTGGACTTGTGGTCACCAGTCAACATCATGATTCGGAGCTTTGCTTTATTTTGCAATTCTGCTATGACATCTGAAACACCCGGTCGAGGCCTATCCTCTAGATGAATCAATGATACCTGTGAGTATGTAAAGTTATGCTCAGGACCATGCAAATCATAAAATGAATTGCACTTGCTTTTGACTTTGGGCCTTTCTAATTGTAGATGAAAAATAAACAAATTGACAGAACATCTTAAGGACTGATGCTGTGACAGAAAAATGATACAGAATTTAAATGATATAATATCTAATATTAAGCAATGTATACTTGGATGGCACTTCATCTCTTCTTCTTGGACTTAAAACTTCCTACCTATCATTAATTTCCTTTTACATTATCATCATCAGTTGACTTCTGCAACTAGGATCAGAGGAGACAAATTTTCTACTCCAAAGCCTGAATGAGCAGAAACAAAAGCTACTCTTCCGGGTCTAGAAGATGGAGGACAAGCCACCTTTGACCAACAAGCCAAAGTGAACAAAGTCACTTTTTATCTACATAAAGAGCAAGTTAAATAAGCTCAGTGGATCAGTACTGACCTTTTTATCTACATAAAGAGCAGCATGAACAAAGTCACTTCCATAAGATGATCCATTGACAGCTTCCTTTATCTTTCTCGATTCATCTTCAGACTTACAAAGTGAGGTAACAAATTCTACTGAGCCAAGTGATGCTTTAAACACTTTGGTCTCTCCAGTTCCTGACTATACAAATGAGTAATAACTTTGGACTTGATCCATGTGTTTGCTTTAAGGTAAATTATTTACAGGAAAAAAAAAAATTACCTCAACATTATTAAGAGTTGCAACAAGACCTCTACCAGGAAAATATTCAAAACTTTCCGCAAAAACAGATGGTAGATCCTTTCCTATACAATGGTCCACAACAGCTCTGCAACAAGGGAGAGAGCAGTAGAAAAATTATGCATATATGTTACATTACAAAAAGGCACAGTACCACTGAAGGCAACAAAACATATATCATGATATAAAGTGGACTTTAGTGATGAGACAAGAAAATCAATTCCAACTGCAGCAATGAATGAGGTAAATTAAAAATAATTTTTGTTTTTCCCTATAACTAACTGCATAGTTATTGTCAATGGATATGGATTCAAATCACACAACTCACAAGCTGATATAAATTTTGTTCTACTTCCTCCTACTGATATATGACCACTTATTAAAAAAGAAAACCCCCAACTCCTACATTGTGAATCACAAAAAGAGTTCCACCTATAGCCAAAGGCTCTTCTTAGCTATTTGCTGCCAATCCTGTAAAAGCTGTTCAATGTCAGATGTGATCCTAGAAAACCATGAACTAGAAAGCATGTCATTCCAACAAGATTACCTTCCAATAGGATGAGTTGTACCCTTTTCCATTGCAGCTGCCACAGCAAGAGCCTCTTTCTCACAACTCGGAATGCAACAGGAAGTAAAACTTGTCTTCTTGTTTCCCACCAAATGCCCATAAATTGGTTCGATAGCTTTAAACATAAGACCCCCAATTGTCAGTGTCCCAGTCTTGTCAAATGCAATAGTATGGCAAGAAGCTAGAGCATCTAGAACCTGGCCTCCTTTTAGCAAAATCCCCTTTGTACACAACAGAATCATGACTGTTAAATGAAGTTCTCCGAGCACATGTACATTAAAATAAAGCAAATTTTAGCACATGTATGTTACATTAAATGAAGATGTATGCAGCCTTACCCCTGTTTTATAGAGCCAATTTACATGACTTGAAACTATGACCTTTTTGTGCTCCAGCTATTGAACAAATCCAAAATACACACAATAGTGTTCTATAAATTTATGAGAGCTACACAAAGTACAATGTGCCACCTATATGGGAAACACAAGTCTGTGTAAAATATTATGCCCTTAACTTCGAAGAGTGCCCAAAATAGTTTTTTCAACTGTACCTAAATAAAAGAGTGAACATAGCATGGTCTCACTACAGTAAATTGACACATAACAATACTCAAAGAGAATAGTGAATTGGTAGGAATCAAACTTTTGGACTGGATTACTGTGAGATTTATGTAGAATATCACAATAACAATAACCATTAGTCTCCAAATCTAATGCAGCATGCCTCCCTTCTTCTTCTTCTTTTTTTTTTTTTTCTGTGGATGATAACAACTTACTTGGAGGATCAAAGAGTCCTTGTATTTAGTAAGATGAGTTTAGTGATTGAATCATAGGTACCTTTCTAGCAAAGGAACTAATAGCAATAGCATATGCCAACGGAGCTACAGCCAGGGCACAGGGTGATGCGGCCACCATCAGCCCAAGTGCTCTATAGATTGATCCTCTGCAGACTTCATGATTAGAAAAGTGTCAAAGGAGAAGTATATAAGAGTCCAGCATAATAATTAAAATTGCATTGAGAATCAATTGATGAACTTCATTATCAGCAATAGAAGAGTGTCCCTTCCTCCATCATACCTGATGTGCTCATGAATGGCCACTTGAAAAGAAATGGCCCAAGGAGAGCAACAGCAACTGACAAACCTACAACAACCTTGCTATAGCGCTCACCAAATTCATCCAGCCACCTTTGAAGCTTTGGTTTGTTCAGTTGTGCTTCTTCAGTCAATTGCACAATCCTACTAAGTGTCGACTCTTTCCAAGTTTTGGCAGCCTGCACCGATTTCAGAAAGAAATATCAAGAAAGCAACTTGCTAAATCAAATGTCAAGAGGATCAAGCATCAAGACTTTAAAACCAATGATAAACTGCCTAAGCTGTTTTAGAAGATACCACTATGGAAAAAAAAGCCAGTTCTCTAAGAATAACAGCCAAAATAATTATAAGCATATCAAAGGCAAACCTTCACAATCATTCTTCCATCCAAATTTCTGGCACCACCAGGAATCCTGTCTCCAACTTTTGCCTCCAAAGGCTTGACTTCTCCAGTCAAGTGCTCAATAGTAATTGTTGCACTACCTTGAAAAACTTCACAATCTACAGGCACAGCCTAAGCATAATAGCAGTCCCTGTTAAGTCACAGTCAATTATAATGTATATAACAAAATGGCATTGTTAATGCTGCATCCATTAAATTAAATGGTACTCTAAATTTGTCATGCATATCAGCCTGCTACAACTCATGGTGCTTAATCAATTATGGAAGTTGTCCAGCATAGAAACAGTTTGTACATTTGCTAACTGTCATTGCTATTCACTCATACAATGCAAACAAATAACAAAGAGTAGCAGATCAACAACTCTCAAATCTGAGAGAAACTGTCTAGTTAAGAAATCAGCTACCAAACAACAACTATGAACAAGTGAGAGGCACAGCCTAAGGATTATAGCAGTTCCTATTGACAGAATATCCAGTCCAATATATATAACAAGATGACATTGCTAACACTGCATCTCTAATTTCAAATGGCATTCCACAATTCTCATGTGTATTGGCCAGCTACAATTCATCATGTTGCTCAATCGATGAAAAGAATTTATCTAACTTAGAAAAAGGGGCTTCATTTTCTAACCGTCATCAATGTTCATTGAAAGAATGCAGACAAATAGATCAAATTGACAACGATCAAATTTAAAGACAAGAGAAACATAACATTGCCATAACAGACCTCACCAGTTCCGACCAAGACATAAGAGCCGACATCTATATCATGCACAGGGACACTTCTGTATGACAGGTCAGAAAGATCCGGCAATTTCTCATCATTTATATCCAACACAAGGGCAGAGTCAGGATAGTTCTCCTTCAACTCCTTGACGTCCACCATTGACCGGCTAGTGAAAAACTCCTCCGCTGCAACCACAAAACAAACATACATTTCTCAAAATTAAGCATCCCCTTAAATAAATAAATAAATAAATAAAAACAGGGAACACTGCCAATGCAAAGAAGCTCTAAATGAAATATATACATACATTTCACACAATTAAGCATCCCCTTAAATAAAATAAAATAAAATAAAAACGAAAAACACTGCCAATGCAAAGAAGCTCGAAATGAAATATATACATACATTTCGCACAATTAAGCATCCCCTTAAATAAAATAAAATAAAATAAAATAAAAACGAAAAACATTGCCAATGCAAAGAAGCTCGAAATGAAATATATACCAATATGAGCCAGATTGAACATTGCCAGAAGCAAGCCTCCTTCCAATGAATTGCCCATAAACACTGACGCAAAAGCCGCCAGAGCCATTAACACATGAATGTTCACCTTCCCACCAGTAATATCAGTAAGCGCATCAAGCGAAGCCGAGATCTAAAACATGAAGCATTGTATCAAACATTATAAATGCAACCGACAGTAGATGTAACTCAAAAGCAGGATAAAAAAAAAAAAGAGCCATGAAATTGGGAGAAGTTTTAGTGAGACTGTACTCCAACTAGAGGGAAGGCGATGATAATAAAGGCCTTTTGGAGAGGCTTGACGACGGGCTTAGGCATTAAGTAAGGACAAGCAGCGGCGGCAAGAAACAGCGCCGACGCACAGCAGCAGAGTTGCAAGTGCTCTCTTAGTAGGTTCGCCAGGTCCATCCAGCCCACTGCCTTTGCAAACCTGAGTAAACCTCTCTGGGCCCCACTAAGCTCCTCTCCGTCACCTCCGTCTCCGTGACGGTGATGATCATGGTGCTCGTCACAGTGGTGGCGGTGGCGGTGGTGGTGGTGATGATGAGAGGTGGCACATGCGATGAAACGGAGCGGACGGCGGTGGAGATTGAGAGGAGGAAAGGAAGAGAGGGATTTTTGAGGTAGAAAAAGGGAACTGAAGAAAGGTTGAGGGCAAACTAAATTGAACGAGTTGACTCGGCGTTTTCCGGAACGAGTCAGTGAGGGGAACTCGGTCAGGCCGATCGCTCGAAGGAGCGTAGTTTCCATGGGTGAACGGTCTGGATTGGAGGAGGGAACATTCAGGTCATGATCATCGATGGCGGGCTGAGACCACGGCTTTGGGGTTGTGAGAGAAGACTGAAGACAGAGAGGGAGAGAGACAGAGACAGAGATAAAGAGAGAGAAGGAGTGGCTGCTTGCCAGTGCAAAATGCTATGGACCTGGGCTGGGAATCAGCGAGCTTTGGGTTCTGATTTTATTGGATAGATCGAGTTTCGTTTCGTTATGCTATTGACACAATGTGCTCATCGGAGGAGCTTCTGTGGGCTCACATTCTCCCTGCTAATTGTCACGGACTTGGCCTTGCTTCGACGGGTAATATCACGTGGCACGTGACATAATGCATCGGATTAGATTTTTTTTTTAATTTTTTTTTTAAGATGTTGGTCATCGTTTTAAATTCACCCCTTGAAATAATAATACTAATAATAATAATAATGTTAAGTGAATTCCTTCAATTAAATTATATCGAATTTAAAGTGTATAAGTACATTAATCTATCAATTCTCATTTATTTATTAAAAAAAAGATATTATTTTAAGAATTTGTAATTGAGTTAATGAGAAAATGCTATTTTAAGGATTCACAATTGGGTTAAAGAAAAAAAATAAAATAAGAAAAAAAAAAATATATATATATATATATATATATATTAAATTATCATCAAATTTTATATTATATAATTAGATGTGATTAAATTGAAAGAATTTAGAATTAAATTTATATATTTTGTGATCACTATAATTAGTTATATATTTTTAATATATAATACTAATTAATAATAAATTATATGTATTTAATAATATAATATAAATTTATATTTAATAGGAAAAAATTTAATGTGTCATTTTTGTTATAATTTCTGACCTAAGAACAGAAGCACCCTGTGGGATGTGGTGATATCTTACTGCAGCAAAGCCCATGAGTCCAACAACTCTGACAAAGTCTTACATGGCCCTGGCCATTCCTCTTGGGACTGGGCCGGGTGTTGGGCTCACGGGCCTGGAGGTTTTGCCCCAACCCACTTTACTCGAGTGAAGCGTGACCAGGGGATCGTTTTCCGATTCCCTCTCTACCATCCGTAAGAAAGAAAGAATTATCTCGGATCATCTAATACAAGGATCCTTTGTAATTCTTGTAATGATTAATTGTGAAATTAGATGTATGCTTAATTTTATTAAATGCTTTTATAAAAATTTAAATTAATAATTATATAATACGAATACAATTTTTTATTTACTAAATTATCTCGTGTGAATAAAAATAAACAAAATTATATTATTTTATTAAATATATTTAATTATATGTGGTATCCGTATAGATATTTCTTTTTCCTCATTCCCAAGTCAAAAAGAGCCGTAGCGGTCAAGGAGTCAACAAGAATCATCCATAGTTAATTCCACGCACAACTTGGTGGGCCAGTGTCATTCCCAATATCTATAGAATCATCCAAGCCACGACGTACGCGATGACAGATGAACAATCTGCCAGTGTCACAACCCAATACCTGAAGGTCCAAGAAGAGCCTTAAAATTCATGGGGTCGTGGCATTGATACATTCCTCTTTCGGCCAACCAATTTTCCGAGCTAGAATTTGGAATTCAACGACTGGAATGGACAAGGGAGGATGAACTTGATTTTTCAATTGGTTCTTTCCGTTTTCGGTGGCCACAGCATTCTTCATAAGATAGGATTGCTTGCAATTTGCTTAGCCTTTGTTTTTTTTTTTTTTTGGGCTGGATGCCTTGAGCCACCTCGACGGATGAGCCAAGATCTGATCAAGTGTATCTGACCTCTCTGTTAAACACTGAATGCAGAATTGACTCTCTGTAGGCTCTGGCAACAAGGCTATGGCCATGGAGCTATGGCCTATGAGTATAAACACTAGCAACGAGGCATCCCATGTAAAGCTTCATTTATCTCTATCTCAAATCTCATCCATCTTTCTCCTCACTCTGTATCTGTTCAACATAAAATTAGGAGAATGGGAAGTAAGAAGGGTCACCGGTTGGGCAGCCAGAGATTCATCTGGATATCTTTCACCTTATTCGTTCAGTCTTAAGTTTCTCTCTCCTTCTCCCTCCCCTCCTCCTCCCCATGTTCATTAACTAGTGGTGTCCAACGTTTCAATGCCATTCTAAATAGGAAGACAGAAGCAGAGGATGTAGTTTTGAACGTTTTCTACTGTGGAATGGAGCACACTGATCTCCATCAAATTGAGGGTAGATTAGCCACACCAAGTACTCGCTAGCCCCGGGGTCAGCACCTTAATGTCTATCCAAATTACGTATTATAATTTGTTGACAAACAGTACTATGATACTGTCACTTATTTCTAACCCTTGTTATTCTTGTATACTTTGATTTGAAGGCAAGAAGTGGTCGGAAAAGTTGTGGAGCTAGGCACTGAAGCAGAGAAATTCGAGTTTGGAGATGCAGTAGGAGTTGGGAGAATAGTTTGGTCTTGTGGCGATTGCTTGCTCTGCAAGTCCAACATGGAACGGTATTGCGGCAGAATTATTCCCACTTACAATGGCATTGACAGAGATGGAAAAACCATTCAGGGAGGCTACTCTACTCTCATGGTTGTCATTTAAAGGAAAGAAAAGTAGAACAGGCAACCATCCAGGCAGCCTATTATTGTAGATGATTGCAGATGACTAGACAGGGTTAAAGCATTTGGAATTTGGATGGATATAGGTTCAGCAGGAGCAGGCAGCACCTCTATTATGTGCTGGGGTAACAACTCATTGATACTGTACCTGTTGCTCATCAATTGAAGCCCTTCAATTCACTTCTCAAGGTTGATGGCAAGCTCATTGTAGTTGGGGCGGCCCTTGAACCATTGCAGGTTATTGCAAGTGAACTACTTCTAGGTATGCATATTACCTTCCATATCTGTGTAAGACATTAGACATCTCAGAATATGATTTACTGATATTTCATTTTCTGCTACATTGCAGGAAAGCAAACAATAACTGGGAGCTTCATTGGAAGCGTGGAAGAGACACAAGAAATACTGAAATTCTAGGCTCACAAGGTCCTGACATCAATGGTCGAGCTAGAGAAGATGGAAAACGTGAACGAAGCATTTGAGAGGATGGAAAAGAATGATGTTAGGTACAGGTTTGTGCTAGATGTGGCTGGCAACAGCCTTCAGTGATTCTGCAAAGTTTAGACCTCTATTCAAGATGGCAGCAATTACAAACTGCAATGTGATTTCACACTTCGCCTATCAACCGACACAATAAACATGTTGAGAAGTTCCTCAGTTCCACATCTACATATCTCCGTATCCCCGATTCCCCCCCCCCACCTCGCGCTTCCCATTTTTAGTGGGAGTCGGTAAGAAAACCAGTGGTTCCATCACTTTGTGATGCAACCACACTCATAAATAGACCTGACCCCAGTCTAAGTTCTGATTCCTGGTTCAAAACCGCGGTTATAGTTCTACAGCAAAGTTTGAACTATAAAGAGACCGTGATCAGGCGCTTCGGTTACGATTTTGGTTCCTAATATTTATTTTTTCCTGGAAAACTTTATAAAAAGAAAAATATTTAATTGGAATATTATTAATGTCCGCACTATAGAAAATTTAAGCAAAGATATGGAAGTAAAGAATTTTTTTCGAACTTAATTCTTAGGCACGCATCATTTTGACATTTTGAGAAATTAAGAGCAACATTCATTCCCCCATTGTTTTGATTATTATTATTATTTCTTTTATTATAAATTTTGGTTTGTGGCCAGGTCTACTCACGAAGTAGCATCCATGGCCGGTTGCACTTGCAAGGCACACAACTCAAGGAGTCCTGACGCGTCATGCCCTTTTAAGACTCGGCATGGACCAGACATTGCAATCTGCCTTCCAATTTCATGCAAATGGCGCGGGCTCGTGCACACGACTTTTATCGGCAGATCAGACATGCTATCAATGGTGGGTTCGTTCTGTTATACCTAAATGGTGGAACAACAAGAGAGCAGTGAGCTGTCGCATACAAGCACAGGATTATTCAGTGCGAAAATTAAGTAAAAATGACAGCTTCCGCAAAGTTTCTGCTTCTGAATAATGTACATTCCATCGGTAATATGAGGTTAAAGACTAGCAAGTTAAAATAATCTCGCGGCTGATGAGTGATCTACAAAGCAAATCCTAAAGGAACTCCGCCATTGTACCTATTCCTTTCTAGAAAGCAATGAAAAAGAATTACAAATGCTCTAATGTTACAACCGCAGGATGCTCCTCCATCTCCCTCCCTACTAAAGCGGAAAAAAGATAATACCAACATTACCATCACTCCACCACAGCCCTACATCAACCAATAATGGCATAAAAGGGGTCGGGTGGAATCCGGCATTTTGTGCAGCTCAGTCGTCTTTTCCTTTGACTTTGCCTTCAGAGACTTTAGACCCATCATAAGCAGAAAGAAAAAATATACTTTGATTTTTCTGCAGAAATCTGCAAGAAAGGGCAGCAACTGTCATCAATCATTCTGCGACTAATACCAAATAATAAAAGTTGAATGTTTAAATTATGCTTTATTTGCATTACAAAATCTAGAAAAACAGCTTTTGAGTTTATCTACATGCACTTATTACTCACTAATCACGATATATGATAACCATTCCCTACCTATATAGCATAATACAACTAGAAGTTTTCAAGGAAATTTGAAAATTTTACAGGGGCATTTGGAAGTGTGCCCCCTGATACTCCCAAGGTTGCAGAACACAGTATCATAAACTTGTATCATTTTAGAATATGCTTGTCCAACAATTTCCCAGCTTTCAACAATAATAATTAGCTGAACTCATGAGTCCAATCACGATTCACAATTCATAAATTTAACATATGGGAATTAGCTGATACTTGAGAAAGTCAAGCAATATCTGTTGCAGGCGGGTTAATGTCTCTTCTTCAATTTTCACATATGCCAATAGCTCAGGTAGCTTAACTGCAGGGAGAAAAGGCTCCACCAATATTAAAACACTTCCAAGAAATACATAGAATGTGAACAGAAAATAACTAAAAGGAAATTGTGCCAGTCTTCTGAAAAAAAAAAGGCAAATTTGAAGGCACATGCATTGAGGCAGGCACATGCATTGAGGTGTGCACATACCAAAGAGGCGAAGTAAATGTTCGGCACCATATACGGTTGATGGAGATGCATCATTTTCCACAGCATCATGAAACTGCTGGCGCTCTTTTTTGTATAGAAGAATCATTGGCAATGCTTTGTCAAAATAAGATCGTATCCCTTTCAAAATTTCTCCCACTGAGTCAGTCATCCTGTATTCAAGAAAGAATAGTCTGTTACATGACTGTCAGCATACATGAAGACATTCTAAAAATTTCATCTTGAAATAGCAAGAGGCAATTGCGATACATGAGAGCTGGTAGATCATATTAGACCAAAGAATTGGAACCCAAATGACTGATGAGTTTGTTCTATAAAGTTATAACAGACAGAATACTTTTTCCTCTACATGAATATTGGCCATGTGCATCTACACATGCATGTAGGACCTGCAGGATATATCAATGCCTAATAATTTCCCAACTTTGCAGTTGGCACATAATTTGGTCACCTTTAGAGCTCATCATTCAGTCAGCAACCCTGTTTTTTTTCTTTTTTTAAAAAAAATTCAGGACAACTAAACCAGAAAAATGTTTCGGAATGAACCAACCAAATTGACCCAAGAAACCCAACCATACCGACATAAGAATCAAATCAAATAGCAATGGTTTATTATGGTTTGGTTCAGTTTAGTTAATAAAAATAAAATATAAAAAATAAAAAATATACCATTTTACAAATAAATATTATTTTAATATTATAGATTCAATTTACAAGAAGTTTTAAAATATATTATTTTATATATAAACAGTATTTAATACTACAAAACATTTTTACAAAATTAAATCAATAAAAATACATAAAAAAATATATTTCGTTTTTTTTTTTGGTTAAGTTGGTTACTTTGATGTTGAACTTTTGAAACCAAATGAACAGAAAAAACCACATTTTTAAACAAAAAAGGGAACGGAACTGATTTTTAAATTGACCAAACCATATTAATCAAATTGGGTGGTTTGGTTATTCATTCAACCAAACTGACTGACCACCTGTAGTCACCTAAGCCTCAAACCCAAGCATGCCTGACCTTTTAAGTGTTCTATACTTTGATCAGTTAATTAAAGCTTTGTATCAACTTTATAAATTTCACTTGCTCCTGCACCTGCTTCTCATCCTCTTCAACCTTTATAGACCTTGGTTAAGTCAGAAATCTGGTTGAATTCCCCTTGAATATTTCATCTATAGATGTCATTTGAAAAATGAAGATTTTGCCCAATCTTTAACCATTAAATTGATGAATAAGTTTGCATCTTCAAAGATAACTAAAAGATCAGCTATCTTTAAGGCATATTTACAAAATCCAAGTGCAAGTGATCAAAAATTATGTGTAGAAGAACTGACTGGTAAAAGTTGAACAAGACAAAGAGTAAAACTCACATGCCATCTTTCTTTGACCGGTACTCTAAGTACTTTGTCAATATATCATCCAAGTTAGGTGATCTTGGAAGTTTAACAAGCTGCAGAACCAAAAAGTTTCCAACACAGCTGATTGGCAATATTTACATATGATATATGTGAAAACAGAAGTAATCAAATTCTGGTAAGACATATAGTGATAAGGCCATTATGGTGACAGGAACCTGGCAAAATTTACACTTAATATATGTGAAAACAAAAGTAATTAAATTCTGGTAAGACATAGTGATAAAGCCATTATGGTGACAGGAACCTCTGGAATGACAGGCATGAATATTCGATAGTACAATGCATTAAGCTATAAGAATCAAACATATATCTACCACTCCTATATTCCTTTTTTTCTTTTTCTTTTTTTAATGTTATCCATGTAACAGTAAGAAGTTCAGCCATGCTCTTGCTCAACTTTTGCATACCTTATCCTGCTGGTTAACAAATTCCCAATCATCAACTAGTTGCTTCTTTAGTGTTGATGGAATCTGGATCTTCACAAGTTTTTCCGCAGACAAATTGTTCTTCTAACAATTTGACACACAATATCAGACGAAATCAATTATTGAAGAAGAGCTAAGAGGACCATGAACGCAAGGCTATGCAGACATGCATCTTAGCCTTAATCACTGACAAGTTCATGAGATAGGGTGAACTTAGAGGTGTACGATAGGACAGTGGAAGCAAGAAAAAAAGGGAATGAGGGTTGCAACAAAGAAATAAAGCAGCCAAGAAGTGTTTCATCAAACAAATACTTTAAAAGGATGAAAAATACATTGAAGCAGGATATGAAATAATATGCAATCCAGACCTCAATGTTTGAGTCACCCTTACGCTTCTTCCCTCTTGCCACTGCAAGATGTATAACCCACAATGTTATTGAAGGTAAACTACTAGAAAAAAAAAAGATGCAGTAGTCTAGAGCACCATGGTGCCATTTCTAGGTTTATTAACACTGAAAGATTTCAGAAAGGAAAAGAACACGGGAAACAAAAAAGTATCAGTTTTTGGATATAGCAAAAGGCCACAAGTCACTTCAGTTATGGATAAACCAATCCTATACATATGCCTCTTTAGGTAAACCATATTTAGTTCACTGTTTGTAGGAGCTCCACATAAAGAAGTACCCTAAAATTAGCAATGACATTAGCAATAACAATGCCAACAGTCACAGGAGCTGTACCAAAAAATAAATACAGAAAGATGATGACAAAAATGAAAGTATGGAAACAAGTATATTAAGACAAAGTGTTTGCAATTTGTAAAGAAGACTGACCATTACTTTTGATGTCTTCCTTATCAACCTTTGCATCTACAGACATGCAGAAAGAAACAGTAATACAAATTGCAGTAGTTACCAAATTATATCACTTGACACTACCATGAAAAGGAAAACATATTTTTGACAAAAAAAAAAAAAAAAAAAACTGAACAAGAACACTTAAGGACAAAGCCACCTGAAGAAAAGAGCAACAAGCCATGCATTTAACCCAGGATATAAAAAAATTAGAGCAGTTGAAACAATTAAATGATCTAATCCTGTTATGTTATGCAATGATCACTTGCCAGAAGTTCAGGTCACTATCTTGGAGGAAGCGTCCACTAGTTCAACACAGTAGACCATTTGCTTGCAAAAGATGCTCCTATAGATGTGGTTACACAAGTGCCCACTCTACAATTGAAGTGCTTCTACAGATTTCTCATTCTGGCTGGCAGACAAAAAACAAAATCTCCATTCCCGTGTTGATTTTTTTGTTTTTTTTGGTTTTTTGATAAATTGGTACCTGTTATTAGTGGAAGAAAAGTAGGGGCATTTACAAGGCACCATCACAGCACCTTTACAAAGCATTCGCAATCCAAGCCTTCACACCAATTTCATACAAACAATCTTGCAAAGACTTTAGGATCATCCTAAGGAAAATACCATTAATTAATCTGAAGGCTGATTGACATCAACAAAATGAAAACTGTATTTGGATAAAGGACATAAAACCCATTATGGTTGTTTGTCTAACTTGAGTGGCAGCCACATCCCACTGTCAAAAAAAAAATAGAAAAGAAAAAAATAGCACCAGAACATCTCCAAAAACAGAAACAAGAATTATGGGCAGGCCAAACGTACCAAGAAGAAAGCCAGCCGTAACGACTTGGCCAAGAAATTGGATATATGTAACAAATAAGCTAAGAAAAGAGCTTGATTACTTAAATTTGCATGCACAGCCAACAGGACTCACATATCTGCTTAATCCCACAAAACACCAGAGCTAGGGTGAGAGATCCTTTGACCTAAGAATCTGCAAACTGATTTCCTATATTACAAACAGCGGGAGAAAAGCTCCTTGATTGACCCTTGTACTGACTCCAAGACATCCACGTGCAAAATGTGTACAGCCAACACAAAAACTGTTATTTGACATCTCAAGACATAATTAACCATTTAAACTCATAGTTATGCAAAATAAATAAATAAGCAAAGCTAACCAGTAGAACTTTTTGACTTAGTTTGAGCAGAACGTCCAAACTTTGAATTCTTGTCTACACCCAGTTTCTTTTCAAGGGCTTGCTGCTTCATCACATTCTCTTCAGTATGCTTCATCAGCCGGTCTGTGCCTACCCACTCATCCCAACTGTTGTCAAAATGTCCAAGCCACAGTAATGATTTCTGTAACCTTTTTTATATTTTTGAAAAAGGGCATACTTATTAATGAAAGAAAACTTTCCAGTGTAAAATACAAAAGCTCTGGGAAACGTTTCACATACAAATTGATGGAGCTTTGTTCAACAGTTAAGATATTCCAAAGAAAGTGAGAATGGGGCACTTCTACTGATGAAATAATGTCAGTAACCAGAAATTAGTCTTTTTAGCTATGAGAATCAGGGCAAACACCAGAAAGATAAGTGCTTCCAAGCTCAGCTCCTTTTTTGCCTATCCATCTGATTTTTCCCTTTTCTTTTCCTTCTTTTATTCAAGAAAATCTCAAGAGGGATGGAACTCATTGCAACAAAAAACAGCTCAATTTCCATTCCAATGAGGATATTTTCAGATCAAGGAGAAGAGTAAGATTGTGCATTTTCCATCCTAAGGACCAAGCAAGTGTATCACTACAATGCTTGGTAAAAGAAGAGAAATAAATAAATAAATGAATAAAAACAGCATCTGCGTCACTGCATTACTAATAGCGTGTAAATTTTCTAAAATAGATACTTGAAGTACAAAATTTTCATTTTTCTTCCTGTCACCATGATAACGACCAGATCCCACTGCCTATCCTCAGTCTTTTGAAACTATCTAATTATAATTCTCCCCTTACCACTCAATAACTCTTCTGCCAATAGCAACTTGCACAGAGTCAGTGACAAAAGTAAAAATTGACTCCAAGGATAACTGATAATCCAAATCAGGAGACAGCTTAGGATTAGAAAGAAGAAAACACATCTCAACCTTATGAACAACCATGTGAAATAGCACAAACCCTAGACAACTAAACATTATGATTACAGTTTAGTCAAGTATTAAAGTGCAATGACACATATACAACATGAAAAGCCAAAAATAGCAAGTAATCCAGTAATTATAATCTGCTATACATGTTTATCTGATTCCCTTCTAGAAATATTTCAATATTTTACTCACTTTTGAGAAATGAAACTAATTGGATAGATTTAACTAGAGGTGCACCAGATTCACGTGATAAGGAGAATACAAAAGAAGGCATACTCACTTTTTGTTCCATCCCTGCAAAATTACAAAAAGAGAGAGAGAGAGAGAGAGAGAGAGAGAGAAAAAAGTCACTTGACATTGTGACAGGAAAAAGTAAAATGACAAAAAAATATATCATGCACATGCATCTATAATTTTGGGATTAGCACTTTTTCCAGGAAGACACTCCTAGATGAATAATGCCATAAATAGTCATGTAGAATGCACTGGGCAGCCCAAGTGGCCTGTGGGCCAGTACGGCACAGTCCATTCTAGGCCCATGCTTAGGCAAGGCACAACCCATTATGGGTCAGTTTTCATTTTTTATTATATTATTGAATATTAATATAATACTTAAATTTTTTTTGTTTCATCATTAGATAAAACAAATAATAGTAACAAAAATCTACATATTAATTTGTATAAAATAAAGGTAATTAGACTATTAAAAGGAGAATTCGATACATCATTATTGACTAAAGATACAGAAAGTGATTAACTCAAGTAATTTCAACTGAAATTTGAATTTTACTAATAAAATTTCAAGAGTGTGTATGTGTGTGTATATATATATATATATATATATATATATTATTAATTCAAAAATTTTATTATCTTTCACTTAAATTGTATATTTATTTATTTATTATTTTTATTTTCTTCTTTGTTTCCGTAATACTCGCAATGTTTATGGCTAGACATGTGAAATGAACCGTACCTGTGTCTTTTTTGGAAGTACAGTTATTTCGTACCGTGCTATGCCGTGCTTTAAAAAAAAAATATATATATATATATATAGAGAGAGAGAGAGAGAGAGAGAGAGAGAAGAACTTACAAGGTAGTGAACAAAGTATCTCCATTCCTTCTTTCGGCACTCGGCTTTTTGAACCTAAATTTTTCAAAGGCAAAGAGCATAACACTGAAAGTTAACAATCTCGTCTAGCAGAATCGAAAGCAGACTAATTTTTGCAGAAAATGAAGCACAAATTGTTAAAACCCTAATCGAGAACCTTGAGTCTTTTCCTGCAACTGAATTCAACCTATAGCTTAGTCAAGTATTTCAACTCTGAATCTCAAGAAATTGACGCTCGAGCTCAAAATCAAAAGGCGAAACCCACCAAAATGGAACGCGATATGTCACACGAAGTTATAAAAATTTATAAAAAAAAAAAAAAAAACTGACGCAACGCATAAAAGGGAAACTGAAAATCTCAGATGCAAACCATATGTATATATGGGTAAGCGTCCAAGCGGGCGCGTACGTGCATGCGCGCGCGCGCGTGAGAGTAACACAGAGAGAGAGAGAGAGAGAGAGAGAGGAGATGCCTTGGCCTCGTAGATGCGAGGGCCGTGATAAGCGAGGACGCGCTCGCCTTCAGCGAAGAGGCAGGGACTGGTAGGGGCGGTGTCGCCGCTTGAAGTGTCGCCGTCGCTGCCGGAATCGTCCTTCGAAGGACTCCCCATTCGCTCTCCCCGGCCAAATAATCCAGAGGTCAAAAGAGACCGTAAGTAAGTACGAGACTCTGGAGGCTCCGGGAGATTACTTGCTCTTCGGTCTTGGTATTTATTTCTAGTTGGACAAATAAAAGGAGAAAAAAATTTTAATTCTAACTCTATCTCCTCCCAGCGTATTGGTACAATCCAATCTAATCCAGTAATTATCCTCATTTATTATTTTTTTAAAATAAAATTTTATTTATAAACAATAATATTTATTTCAACTGAATAATTTACTTAAATTATACAAATAATTTTTTAACGGACGTGAATGATAAAAAAAAAAAAACATGATTCACTTATTATTAGTTTGAAATAAATTTTAAGTGGAAATGATTTTTTTTCCCTCTTTTGCAATTATCACTTTGGTCAAAAGGGCAAAAAATATCCATTTGTTTAGAAAATAGAAACGAGAGAATGAAATTTGTGTACTTAAATACTGTCGGTGAACTGAAACTGGCCAGCCTGGCAATGGTTTAGTTCAAAGTTTTACGATCCTTTCCCTCTATACATATAATTTTATTTAATTTAATTAAGAGAAAATAATCTCTCTACCCCAATTCTTTTACATATTTCAACTTTTAACCTCCTCTTCTTTCACCATTGTCATTTTACTCTGTCCAGTCCCCCCCCCCGCCCCCCTCCAAATTTCCCGCCCCGCCCGAATTGCCCCCTCCACCTTCTTTGTTTTTTTTTCTTCTTTTTTTTTTTCCTTTTTTGCTCGTAATTTTAATTCTTTTTTTGGCCCAAACGCAATCTTATTTCTTGTTCATCACGGACACCAATTTCTTGATTTTTTTTAAATCATAAATTATACAATAAACTAATTTTTTATATTACTATAAATTTTATGTTTTTCTTATAATTTAAATTAAAAATTTTGAAAATAAATTTTTAATTTTTTAGTCATTGAAGTATTTTTTTATAAGAAATATAAAGTTTCTTGAGTGATAAAAAGTAAATTTCTTATATTTAACAATTCTATTGTCGTCTAAAATTTAAGTAAATAAATAAAATATGTAATAGTTTTTAATAAATTATTAATTTTTTAATGAAAAATTTTATTAAATTATAAGTTATATAATAAAAATAATATTTTTTATTTTTATAAATTTCATCATTTATCATAATATTAAATTTTAATATTTTAAAAATAAAAATAAAAATATTAAATTATTAAAATATTTTCTCATTAAAAAAAAAAAAAAAAAACAAGAAAGAGTAATCTTTGAACACAATCTTAGTGTTCCTGTCCAGGGCTAGGACCATCCTCGGTCTGTCCAAGGATCTGCGAATTGATTTATCTGCGGCCCTCTCCTGGGCTAGGACCAGCTTGTTTGATGGCCCCAAGAGAACCTTTTTTTCCCCGATACCGAATGGTCCGGCTTTTGTTGGGCAGCTGAGCAGAAGGTCAAGAATAAGAAAGAAGCAAACAAGCTTGAATTCCTTGGTCATTTTAACTTAGGCAGTAATAGCTTTTGCAATATGCTTGTAAAGAACGAACGAGGATGATGATAATAAATTTAGGGTATCGCGGCAATTTGTAGTGCCAGTGATCGTACACTAAATTCAACAGTTCAAATGGAAATCTGTATGAACCTGTGCAAGGAAAGTGGGATGGGACATTCTTTTTGGTCCATGAAAACTCTGGCAAGGACAATGGCCTCGTGTTGGCCCAATTACGAAACTGACTAATACATCATATCAAGTTCGGGTTTCAATTGCGGGTTGCAACCCAAAAACCTTTTTTTTTTTTTATCTTAAGTGCATTTCACACCCCCCCAATAATCGCTGTGTTAAAAATTATTGGTGTTATAATCACTTGATTTTAAATTTAATATTAATTTGAATTTATTTTTTTATAATTTAATTTTTATTAATAATAAATAATAATTCAAATTTTATTGTATTACATATTTTTCAAATTTATTATATGTTAAAAGAGTGTGTTATAAATATAATGACTTGAATTATCTTGTAATGGCCATTGAGTTTTATTATCAATTACTTAAGTATTCAGGTAGATATGAAATTTTATATTTTTATTTTTCATTAATTTTGTACTTTTTTTTTTTTTTTTGAGGGAACCGTTCATTTAAAATATAATTGATTTTGAGCTTTACCCTGGAGCACCTTTTTGCGACCAATATATGATCGCATAACGATCTTAATTAGATCTGATACAGGTAGTGATCTGGGCGGATAATAGTTAGCCATTTAGATGTTTTGTCTTAGGTTTGGGTAAGCTTTGTAGCTTGTTTATGGCTCCAATAAGTGCGTCTCTTATCCGTAAACAAACAAAACAGGTGTGTGCATGATAAGTAAACAGCCATAATATCGACTAGGCAAGTGAAATTAATCATGTACAGATCGGGAAACACACAGACACGCGCGCGCGTAATAAAGAACTCTAAACTGCTTCACAAAAAGGAAAATGTTTGATAATAGAAGGTAAAAAATTTGATCAGCAGAGAAAAGGAATGCAAGTAATAATTACATTGCCTCATAACCCCATTTACCTAAAGTTTTTGAACTAGGCTTTGTAAAAATTGCATTACAAATGCACCCAAAACAAAGGACTGCATTGAATGTCTCAAACATCAAATAACGAAGAAAAAAATAATAATAATTTGCCGTTGGTCCTTGCTCTTTGTCAGCAAAATGAACATAAGTCTACATCTAATTTGACATTAGTGACAAAGAATGAACCGTATAGTATTTGCAGACACAACAAATGAATGAACTGATCAGTGCTCACTGTTCAGTAGAAGACTAGAAGTCTTCAGCTGCGTATGGGCGTACAGTCAACGCGGGCTGCCGGAAACATACTTGTGTCCGCCGCCAGGACTCGGACCTGCCTTAATTCCTCCGAGGGTCCGGCTGTTTGTGAACTCGTGTCCTACTCCAGGACTTGGGCCTGAGTCCTTGATTGCTCCAAGCGATAACCCATCAAAGAAACCTTCTTTCACCCTGCTAGCTGCAGAGTCTCCTGAAGATTTGATCATATTAAGGGGGCGGGCTTCGATCTCGATGAAGATGGTGTTTGTGAACATGAGAATGATGAAGAAGCTGAGAGATTTTAGTACTCTTGCCATATTTATTATCAGGAAAGCAACAAAGAGATGGAGGGGCTCGCTGTGTTGTTACTGCAATGAAGTTGGTGTGGTATATATAGCCTTTGCTATTGGGACGAGTTTTCTTTGACTAGGTTGCATTGTTTGACTTGCGAGGCCAACATTCAAAAACAAGCATGAGATTTCCTAGTAGCATTCGTTTAGGTTCAAACAAACGTGGGGAATGACTTGGTGTCTATTAGGAAGCAACGTGGGAGGCTGTGAAGTTCAAGAAAAAATTTGAAAAGAAAACAAGAGACAAGAAGAAAAAGAACAAATAATTTTGCTAGTCTAAGTTGGAAGGTAATGGACAGTTACGCGTTGACGGAAGCAATTGATGTTTTTATTTTCATTTTTTATTTTTATGTTTATTTTTAGTCTATGACTCCATGCCGGGCAGCCCAAGCAATGAGAAGTTCAGAATGGAGGCTGGAGACCATTTGCAAATTTTTGAATTCCACAATTTGGGGTTTGACAGGACATAATGAATTGCTTGGAACGTGCAACTTTCTTTTTTTGAAGGTAGTTGGTATAGATTATAACGTGAATAGGTCAATTGTTGACGTTAGGAGTCTTTTAGTTTTAACAGATTTCTAGTCTGACCTTTTACGGGCTGGACTATGGTGCTTCTTTCATGCTGAATCTGAGATTCACTGTTAGGATATTATTGCTTAGAAGCTATTTGGTTCAAAAGATTAAGTTGTTGGGTGAGGTATAGTAATGTATTTTGTATTGAATTCTAAAATTTAGGACATTTATTTCTTGTTGAAAGGTTGAGATTTTCTTTTGGACTAGGTGAGAAGCGGATTGTCATGGCGGAAGAGGTTGAGAAATGCGTTAGGGAGATCACTGATGGGCCAAAAGCAGAAGAGATCAAGAAAAAGGCACTGGAGTTGAAGGAAGCAGCCCAGCTAGCTGCGGCAGATGATTGATTGGGTCTTGAGCTGTACTTTTCCTCTCCATCGCATGGGAATCTCTACAAACGTTTGTGGTTGCAATTGAAACCTGGAAAATAATAGTATCAACTTAAAATTTTGTTGAACGAACCTCTTCTGTTTTGGGCCGTTGAAAAATTCATCTCAGACTTTGACCATTTGGCAAACGGAGCAAGATGCCAGTAACTGTGGCCGATACTACCGGATGCGAGAGATTGATAATAATGTGGCATATCTCCCCCCCCCTCGTTCGTCAGTTCAGGTTTGAATTTTTGAAGTAGCGATTCTCTATAAATAAATAAAAATTTATAAATAAGCATATTTATAAGTTTTAAATTTGATATACTGCAGTTTATTGTAAAAGAATTATTCAAAATTATTATTATTATTTAAATAATAAAACTTTTTTATGATAAAAATTAAAATAAAATGTTAGCGAATGACTCTCAACTTTATTTTGCTTTCGTTTGAACAATGATTAACATTTTAAGATGATGTTGTTTTTTATTTTTCTTGACAAGAAAAAAAAAAAAAAAACATTTGTAAATGTGGCCGATCAAACACTTCATATCGTTTGCTCCTCAGCAACAGCCCAAGAGCGGACCGTTGTTTTGCCTGTGGCCCGAACCCACACAATACGGAGACTGATACTTTCTGGGCCCATAAGTGGTCACCGAAACGTGGGATGTCGCTGATGCCAAGATTTTGCCGACACATCGTATTTGAACAGTGACTTCCGGGGCTCACGGGGAGCAATTTTTCTTCAGAAATTTTCAAATATAAAACTTTTGACATTTTCTAGCTTGAAGCAACCGGCCCGGAGTACTTTGCCAACTGGCTTTCGGAATTCCCCAGGCCCGTCTGCTCTTATCCCTGCAGATCTCTCATTGACTCAAATCTTCCAAGCAGGCTTTGTCTCGTATAATCTACTGACGGTGCTGCCACATTCAGCCAGCGAGCCGACATTAATTTCAACAAAACAAATAGATGGATTAGAATAAAAACTCAAATTTGATGGTATGACTAAATTGACTGTGAGCATAAACCGTCCATAAACGAATTGTAAAATGTGGTTTATATATGATTCTGGTTTATATAAAATGGGTTACAATAATTTGGCCAACGAACCAATGGATCAGCTAGACAGGACATCGATTCTGGTTATGTAACGACCGGACAATTCCGAAACAATATAAAAATTAAATAATGCACCCGAAAAAAAAAAAAAAACAGAGAGAGAGAGAGAGAGAGAGAGAGAATTCAGTAAGTCAAGCAAGCATGTGTATCTCGCTTCTCTTTTTCGGTCATTTGTTTATATATATATATATAAAAATTTAGAAATGGGCAAAGACATCACCTTTCCATTATTTTATGCATATCTATGCCATTCGCAAAAAATTCTTTCCTTGCTGCCCATCCATTACGGGGTTGGAAGTCCTCTTTTATCTCTTGTACAATTCCTTTTGGCACAAGATGGCGAGATTCCTTGGTCCATAGCGAGACAAAAATGGTGTACATTTCTACGATCCTGGCTCGGGAATCTAAGTGGGTGCACCATCCCTTATTGTTATCATTAATTAATAAACTCGAGAAGGGGGGGGGGAAAGAAGAAGAAGAAGAAAAAGAGAATGGTGCTATTTTATTAGCAATTTTATTTGTATGGAAAGCATTTTTCTTTTTAAAAAGTGAGAAAGGGGAAAAAGGAACGGTTGTTGCTTATAAACGCGGTAGTCCCGCAATTTGCAGCATGGAGAGTGTGGAACCTTAAAAGAAGTACTTTTGAATGGTTTGTGTTTAATAGACTGCTGACCGCTTTCCCACCACAATTTAATGTTATAATGTTATCAAGAATAAGCCTACTTCCGCCCCTCATTCTAAGGCATCTGAAAGAAAGCCAGTAATGCTAAATCTGGCTAGCTTGGAATGACGCGGAATTCTTTATATGAATATGGCGGGGGCATTTTCACCCGGATGTGAGACAAATGTCCCATGATCTCTCTTTACCAATCTAAAGTTGCGAAGCAATTAATTTTGCTAGAAACATTAATGATCAAAATTTCCCATTTCCTATGCCCTAAAAAGATTTAAGGATTTCTTTCACGAGAAAACTAGCATTGGTACATTGTTGCCGTCCAACTTTTTGTGGGGGACCTAACGTATTTGTGGTGCTCGATTGTTGTGATAACATCACTTCACTTACATCTGAACATATTAGAACGCTCGTGTCCCATATGATAAAATTTTAATAAAAATGTCCTAGTTCCTGATGATAGTATGCTAGTTCAATCCTTTTTGAAATGGTGCCATGCGTTCATTGACACGCCTTCCATCCCAAAAAGGTTCATCAGAGAAAAAGTAAAAAATAAAAAAATAAAAGAAAAAACCAAAAGATACGTGAAATTTCAATAGCTGTTTTCCCAAAACTGGCGACCAAATTCTGTGGAAAAGGCCATGCGTGAAAGTGCAACATCAGCCATCACACCCCAACACCTTGGAAACAAAAAAGGCAGAGTCAAATGTTCCCTCTGATCAAAGGGTCCCACTTCAAGAAAAGCTCTTCTGCGTCCTTTGTCAATGCCACCAACCACAGCCACCAACTTCTATGAATTGAAGGCCGGTTCCTTATTTGAATTGAGATTCCAATTCAACCCTCTCAGCTCCATTCTTTATCAGCAGCACCGCCTTGCCAAAAGAGCTCGAGAAAGGAGCTCCACTCTTTTTTCCCGTAACAGAATATTTGAAGGGTTTTTAGGTGGACTAGTCCGAGAAAAATAAACACAACATGCCAGCAACATCGAGAATGAGACATTTCTGTCTGGCTCTAATGTTCTCAGCAATGCTTTTGTTTACATCTGTGAGTCCTGTTAACTGCAGAGGCCTGCGACCTTCAGGAGAGAAAGAAAATACCGACCACAAAGCCATTGACGGGCGACGAGGTTCTGTGCCTGTCAATAGAGAAGCTTCACCCTCCAAGTCTGCAAAGGACGTGGGTGGTCAGGCTTCAGCCACAAGAGATGTGTTTACACTAGCTTCTGCTGGACCTAGTGGGAAAGGCTCTGGTCACTAATCATCTCTATTTGTTCTTCAGTTCATGTTGTACATGTTGTAATATCTAGCAGGCTAGATATATCTCCTATATATATTAGGCTCGCATGATTCAAGACAATTCTTTGATTTTGCTAGATGATCACCAACAATATAATGTTGTTGAGAGCAATAATTCATCCAGGAAAAGGTATTTCATAAGGTGTTAAGCTACTTGTAAGCCAGTAATGTCTTGTAAGTTTATGTGCTTCACTGGGAAAAACTGGAATTTAGCTTTGATTCAAGCAACTCCTCTTCCTGTGCAATCTGGAAAAACTACTTCTCCGAGCAGAGCACGCTAGGCTTGAAACCAGCTCAGAGTTGGGACTTGAGACTACCCCCATGTGAACCAAGCCCAGAAAAATTGCAGGTTGTTGGGTCTTGTTAAGGCTAAGTTGCATTCAAGAACTAAGATTATGCTATTTGGGCTTAAAGTCCAGCAGAAGTAAAAGGGTGTCAACCCAGATGCTATCAGTTTGTATTTTTATTTTTCTGAGAAAGAGTGATATTTCTGTAAAAAGTTTGAAGAAAAGGAAAGCCTTTACAGTTTTAGGATATTTGTAGCGTCATTTGTGAAGAGAAAATGTTTCTCATCCATGCTAAATTGCTTATGAAGAATTTGTTAAGTATGAACGTAAGCATATTTGTTGACCATATCATTTTTATGTCAAAGCAGCCCAAGGATCAAAAAGTTCATTACCAAATTCACAAAATTGACATACAAGTTATCTAGCATCATCCATTCTCGATAGGGAGAAAACTGCGCCTGCGAAAAAGCTTGAACTATGTTCTCTCAAGATGGGCATATCATCTTTCTCGAGAGATTCCCTGAGGGAAGGAAAAGATGGGGCGTTAGAGAGTGCAAACGCTGCTGAATCATTAGTCCTGCTGTCTTCATGCAGTACCCTCTGTGTTGCTGTTTGCTGCAGTTGCAACGCATACTCCAAGTCCCACAGCACATCACTCATTGTAGGTCTATCAGAACTGCATTCCTGCAAACATTTCTCAGCTATCTCTGCAAACTTCCGCAGAGAGTTGGAATTGACCTGACTTTTTATTGAAGGATCTATAATCTCTTTGAGCATCCCTTTGTCCTTGCAAAGCATTCCCCAGTCAGCTAGATTTAGTTGCTCTGCTGGAAGCAAGTTGTCAATTACTGGTCTTGCACATAAAACTTCCAGAAGAACCACTCCGAATGAGTAGACATCGGATTTTTCTGTCAATTGTTGAGTCTTCAAGTACTCAGGATCAAGATAACCAAAAGTCCCTTTAATAGCAGTGCTAACATGGGTTTGACCCAAATGACATAACTTTGAAAGTCCAAAATCAGCTACTTTAGCAACACAATTTTTGTCAAGCAAAATGTTAGTGGACTTAATGTCACGATGGATAAATCCCCCAGTAGCACCTGTATGGAGATAGTGAAGACCCCTTGCTGCACCAATGCAAATTTCAAGCCTTTGCGTCCAAGGTAATGAAGGCAACCCTAAACTGTAAAGGTGATCTCTCAAAGTTCCATTTTCCATGAATTCATAAACCAGTATCATTTCAAACCTTTCATCACAGTATCCAATCAAAGAAACCAGATGGCGATGGCGAATCTTGGATAAAACCATTATTTCTGTTTGGAATTCAGAAAGCCCTTGTTCTGATCCTGGCTCACTTCGCTTCACAGCAACCTTCATCCCATTTCTTAAAGTTCCTCTGAAGACGGTTCCAAATCCACCTTTTCCAATTCTCATTTTCACATCAAAGTTATTGGTGGCAAACATAATTTCAGCAAATGGTATTTTTAACCCAAGGTTTAAATCAGGCACAAAGGAGCTAATGCTGACCCCTTTAGGAACCCTTCTGTGAGAATTTCCCCCTCTATATCCTGTTACTGGTGACAACTCCAAAGTTTCAACAATTTTTGGTTTCCTGCGTCTTAAAATCAGGCACAAAACAACAGCCAAGATGGAGATGAGAGCCAAAACTCCAAGAACTGAGCCAACAAGGACAGAGACTGTGATTTTTCTTGACTCATTTACCAAAACTGATTTCTCAATAATCTCCATTATCTCTAGCCCATTCAAAAAGGCAATTGTATCAGGATAAGATGTGTCAGGGCCGATTGTGATATTCATCAATCCAGAATCATCAGAATCCACAACAAAATCATCGTAGAAAGGAGCTGCCAGCTGGCTAGTTCTTTTGTAGGGATCAATTTCAAGGCTAAAGTTGCCATATACATAGAGATTGAAGACCGAATCACCAGCTGATGAGCTAACTATGTCACAGAAGTGTACCCGAACAAAATGTCCAGTATTCTCACTCACATTAAAAGACCATGTTATATTGAAGTGGTTAGAAACCCCAGTACGATCTATATTCATCTCTTTGGCAGTCTGGTAGACAAGATCAGGTGCAGTATACTCGCTAACTCCTTCTGGGTAATCAAGCTTAGCTTCATGAAATCTGCTGGGCTTGGTAGTGTTTGGATCATAGAGATAGCTATCATCTGGAACCCAATATCTCCAAAGAGTGTCATTATCTGGTGTGAGTGTTTGGCCTCCAACATTGATTCTGTGAATTGTGTGTAAAGCCCTGGAGAGTATGCCTCTGTAATTACCTTTCCCCCCCATAGAACTAACATGTGGAGCATCATCAGGAATGAAACTATCAGGGACAAGGAAGGCCTCAATTGCATTAACAAAAGCCAAAGATGACTCTCCAGGAATAAAATCTATTGCCAGTCTGCCAATACTGATATTAAGGTAGAATTCCTTTATGACAGGAGTGTTGATGCTACTGTTTTCTATAGTAAAATTGTGCAACAGTGAAAAACCGGAAGCAGAAACAGCGAAAAGAGCTGTGGAAAGGTCAGCATGACTAGGGAAAGCATAGAAGTGGAGGCGTAACATGTAAGTACCAGGATTAGTAATCTTGAACTCATAAAATGATTTTTGCCTGAAAAGTCTGGCTGTCTGATAGAGAAGTGATGTGGCTGTTGATTTCTTGCTATCTTCAATTGGGCTGCTACGCTTTGAGAAGGTGACGAAACCGGAATTCCTGGAATTCAGGTCCCCAATGAACGTTCGCTGTGTGCTGTTAATGTTGTTGTCTGAACCACAGTTGATGAAATACTTGCCCTGACGAATGTAAGCTGAAGATGGAAGCTGAAATGAAGAGACGTGAAGGAGGAGAAGAAGAACATAACTTTGGATTTTATGGCTCTGCATTATTTCCAGAGTTGATCTTAGGTTTTCTTTTTTGCTAAAATTTGAAGCTGACCGCAGGCGAGAATTGGCTGGGCAAGAAGACTTGTGTAGGGCAACTTGCAGACCCAAAGGTCAAGGTCGAATTATCAATCAATCATACTACCTACCGAGTAAGAAAATTGCACTGGAGCCTGTTTTAAGCAGCAGCAGCCACGTAGTGGGTCTCATTGTCAGTGGCGGGCGTCCGCGAAATATCTCTACAATGGCAGACCGGGTACATGGTCAATGCTTTGGACAGGTTTATTTACAATCTGGGCATCCGGGACCAGGCCTCCAACCAGTGCCTAAGCAGCCGGCCCAAATTGGGTTTAAAGAGAGAATTTGAAGCCTGGGAGCTCCACATTCACACTCAACTTGGTTGTCATTTTTTAAGCTTTCACTGCATGTTTTCTACTTCATTGCACTATGTCCAAATGAGGAAGCTATACTTATACTACAATTTGTTTGATCAAGCAAAGGACGATCGACTGCGTTTAAAAAAAAAAAAAGAAAAGAAAAAAAGAAGGAATATAGTGCAAGGAAATGCAGTAATTCAAATATTGAAACTAAAAGTTTGGAAATTTTCTTCGAAAGACTTCATGTATACAATATTTGTACATCCAAATTCTCGTTACTAGGATGCAGTAGCAAATGTGCTGATACGGCACCAATGCATTTTTATGGTACACTATTACCATATAGTACACATTACTTCATCCATAAAGGTGCCCATATTCTGTTCTTGATTATTCTGCAGCAACAACGGTCCTACCTTTGAAGTTGCAACATTCACAATCCTACAATTCAAGCGCAGAGACTTCAGAGAATCTCAGAAAATATCCACAGAAGCTTACACGACTAGATTCTACGAGTATTGATAACAAGCCACATAAACCAACATCACAAGACCAACCTGTTGAAGTTATCTGCCATAATCAATCCCCAGTTCTGTAAACACGTTGCTAGCCCCAGTGACTTGATCATCACATCCTGGATTTGGTTCATCTTGCTCAACTGGGAAGCAATGCAAAGGCAAGTGGCCAACAGCTTGCAGTTTAAACTCTGAAGAAGCATTGATCATGCTGTCTGTGTCCTCCTTTGGCTCGCCATGTTGTTGAAGCCCCAGCGCAAAATTTAAGTCCCACAACACATCATGCATACTTGGCCTTTCACGACCTTCTGCCCTCAAGCACTTCTCAGCTGTTTCCCCAAATTTCTGCAGCGAACGAGCTCTGATGTTGCCCACCAGAATAGGATCGATTATCTTTTCAATTTGGCCCTTCTTTTGCCACAGCCTTGCCCAATCGGCTAAATTCACCTCCTCATCCTTGTCAGATGTAATGATTGCAGGTCTGGCACAAAGTACCTCGAGCAGTACCACTCCAAAAGAGTACACATCAGACTTTTCTGTCAGCTGCAGGGATGCAAAATATTCTGGATCAAGATAACCAAAGCTACCTTTTATAGTGTTATCCTGTTCAGGATCAAGAGGACCTGATTTTGAAAGACCGAAATCAGCCACTTTAGCTGTGTAATTCTCGGCGAGCAAGATGTTCGTGGACTTAACATCACCATGAATGATACTTCTTTTTAAGCAAGTGTGAAGATAATTGAGTCCATTGGCAGAATCAATGCAAATTTTAAGTCTCTCTTCCCACGTCAACTTAGATCGCGGAGAATAACTCCCAGAATCTTCATCCTTGACATAAAGGTGGTCTCTCAAAGTCCCCTTCTCCATATATTCATAAACTAATATCATCTGAGACCTTTCATCGCAATAACCAACCAAGGAAACCAGATTACGGTGGCGAATTTGAGATAGCAATACGATCTCATTCTGGAATTCCTTGAGGCCCTGACCGTGTCCTGGCTCACTTCTTTTGACAGCAACATCTTGTCCCCGGAGCGTTGCTCTGTACACTTTCCCAAATCCTCCTTCGCCAATCAACAATTTTGAAGAGAACTTTTTCGTGGCACGCTTCACTTCAGAGTAGGGTATCTTTAAATCAAGGTTCAAATCAGGAGAAAGGGGTACTTTTGCAGTTCCTTCACTTTGCCAGCACTGAAATCTGCCTCTTAGAAGAGACAAAGAAAATGACTTCCCTGGAGTTCGATAAGTCTTGTAGAAGAAGAACATTACTAGGAATGAAATCAAAAGAAAAGCTCCACCACCGAGTAAGCCAACTATAATCAAGCCACTATTCATCTTTGGCCTGCTCTGTGGAGGAACTGACCCTGACTTTCCCATTACCTCCATGATCTCCAAACCATTCAGAAAGGCATCTTTAATCTGAGATTCTGGAAGTGGTTCCACACTTATATTCATAAATTCAGAAGCACCTATGTCAACTACATAATCAAAGTAAAATGGAGATTGCAGATTTCCGGCTATATTAGAGGGATCGATCTTCTGACTGAAGTTGCTAGAGATGCGGAGATTGAACTGGAGAACTTTAAGTGCCGGACTAATAATGTCGCAGAAGTGAACACGCACAAAGTACCTAGCATTCTTCTTGACCTTTAAACCCCAAGTAATGTTGGAAAAGTCTGACTGCCTGATTACATCTCTACTCAAATTTTTAGCAGTCCTGTACAAAGATGCTGGGGCAGCATACCGAGCTGCAGCTCCTTTAATTAAGAAATCGTCAGCAGCTGATATGTTCTTTGCGTTTCCGGGATAAGATAAGAAATCATCGTCTGGTATCCAATTTCTCCATAGCGTATCCTTATCTTCCATGATTGCGGAGCCTCCAACATTGATCCTGTAAATGTTATGTAAAGCCTGAGAGAGCAACCCACCATAGTTCCCATAACTTCCTGCTGAAATGATATGAGTTGTGTTGTCAGGTATGAATCTTTCTGGGGCAAGATAGACTTCAATGGCATTTACAAAGGCCAAAGATGATTCATCACAAGGTGTGAAGTAGATGACAAACTTTCCTACATTTATGGTAAGCAAGAATTCCTTAATTAAAGGAGAGTTGATCCTCTCTGGGCCACTAAAGTTTGATAACAACATAAAACCACAGGCCGAGACGTTAAAGAGAGCATTGGCCAGATTACGAGGTGATGAGAAAACAAAGAAATGGAGTCGCACCACATATGTTCCTTTCTCTGTAATAAGAAACTGGTAGGAAGATGTGTGCATGTAGAAAACTCTCGCAGTAAGGTATATGGATGTTTCTGCTGCTTGACTGCTGTCTTTAACAGTTCTGCTTGGACCCTCTAAGAAAAGGCGGTCGCCGACAAAGAGCCGTCTGCTGAAATTGATTCCCTTCTCTGATCCACAGTTGACGAAGTAGCCATCAGGAAGAGTGTAAGCTGATGACAGATAAGAGAATTGGATGAACAGGATAAGGAACAGAGCGAAGTGGATTTCGTGAAGCTTTTCCATTGAGGTTTATGGGATTTGTGAACTTTTTTTTTTTTTTTTCTACATGGAGTGAAGCTTAAAGGCGTTAAGGATTTGTGTTCATACAAAAATACTGCGGGAAGAGCAAGACTTAGTGCTAGTTGGCATCTGTGACATAATATAAGGCAATGCTTCGAGCAGAAATACTAGGGATGTATGAAACTTGGTTTCAGTTTTTTTTTTTTTTCGCCAAACGATCTGGTTGATGATTGAATTTCCAACTGATTAACTTTTTCCAAAGTCTTTACTGGGGCCATCTCAAAGTAAGTAAGGTCTTTTTGGCTAAGCTGCCTCACAGAAAAAGTAACGCGAGTAGACGACAAGGGAAGAAAAGTATCATATCAATTTTAAAGTGTCAAGGAAACCTGGCCCCTTACAGCACTACTAGTCCTCTTAACAACCCAAATGACTAACACAGTCGTAATCTTTTCTTCTTTGTAGACAAGATGGAAAGTGAAGAAACTGTATCTGCAGTGGTAAATGAAATATCACTATCATCATCTCCTCTCTGTCTGCACCTTTGAGTTGCAGTCAATGCCATTAATCTGCTCTGAAGTTGAAACCCGTGAAACGTTAACTTGAGTGCAGGATTGTGACGCCTCCCCATTGGTAATGCTGCATTGTCATTGGGACTGAGTGAAAATCAAATAATCAACTCGGTCATCTTGCCAATCTGTAGCTACAAATTTGTTAGTTTCATTCTCTCTTCTCGATGAAGTTTGATTCAGACAGCCGCAATAGTACTTGAACGCAGCAACCTGAGCTTAACCCCTTTTTCCTATCAGTGTCAGATTTTCAGCATCTAGTGCCTTTGGAGTTACTAGCCACAATTTTTAGAGTTTATTTGAATCACTCTTTTCCCTCTTCTTACTATGTAGCCGTGTCTCATCTAATACTTGGAAAACACTACTTTCTTATTGTACAGTAGACCTTTTTTGTCTCAAATTATTCATACAAATCTTTTCAAAGTACAGTTGTCCTTTCTGGAATACCAGACGCTTTGAAATAACTCAACAACTAAGATAACATATATCAAACAGGCTGGTGCTTACTTTTATGCTCAAAATGATACATGTTATGTTATATACTACATTGTTAATAGTTTATGAAAAATGAACAATTTTTTTTAGTCTCTTTTGCATTTGTATTAGAATAAATATTTGGTGACTGAAATTTTAGTTGTCTTGTATATATTAGTATATATTTATATTTGATAATTAGATAAATTAAAACTGAAATTACAGAATTTTAGAATGTACATTATATTTATATAATATAATAGGTTGCAATGAGAAGAGCGCCGACAAAACCTTTTCCCAATTTTTTGCTTTTTTTCTCTTTTCGGCTTTTCATGGTATTAGAGCAGTAATCAAAGGCAGTATGGAAGTTACCGACGGAGAGGAACTCGGCAATACCAGCGGATCTCAGCCTTCTCGCTGTGCGATAAATTACGCCTGTCATGAGGCCAGCAAGCGCCGTGTTAACCAAATCATCGGTATCCCTCCAGTGAATCAAAGCACCCTCAATCCCAGCAAACATCAACCCCTGAACCCCCAAATTATTCCCAAAGTTTCAACCCGCTTGCCTACTGGAATTCAAAACACAATTGACCCTCAATTTCAAGGAGTCACTAGTCTCGGCGCTGTGGATTCCGTCAACCGATCCCTTGGTAGTGCTGAGAATTGCCCTGGACAAATACGTAATTCCGGTGTAGTAGTGGAGGTTCTCCCCCCAACTTCGTCGCTAGCGAGCGACCTCCTCATCAAAAAGAAATTTCGGCGATGTGGGGAGATTGTAGAGTCGGCCAGGGTGTTTTGAAACAATACCAAACACTCTGACTATAAACCCTAGGACGATGACGAATCAAAAAATCTCAAGTTTAAGGAACAATTTGTCGTTCTTATTGAGTGTGAATGACAACTCATGTAATTTAATTACACAGACATAATTCAAAGGACCAAACTACAAAGAATGAGCTAAGGTCATGAGAATTTCGTTGAGGGCAAAGAAGAAACAGGGTTTCATTGATGGCACCATTAAGGAGCCGAACCAGGACTCAGATGAAATTGATGATTGGTGAACAGTAAATTTCATGATTGTGTCGTGGATCTTTAATACCATCGAACTAGACTTGCGTTTCACGATCTCATATAAGGAAATGGCAAGGGAATTATGGGATGATATTGAATAGCGATTTTCTGTTCGTAATGGCGCGCGAGTTCATTAATTGAAAACGGAGGTTGCAAATTGCAAACAAAACGGGGATTCAATCATGACTTATTATGGACGACTTAAGAAACTGTGGGATGATTTGAATGATTATGATTCTATGCCTACTTACTCTTGTAATGGATGTAAGTGTAACTTCATTACATGGCTTTAATAGCGTCAAGAGGATGAGCGGGTGCATCAATTCCTCATGGGGCTTGATGAATCATCTTATGGTAATGTTCGCTCCAATATCATCGCTTTAGATTTTCTTCTAAACCTTTATAGGGTTTATTCTCAAGTTACGGAGCAAGAACAAGTGCAGGTGATGACTCGAGCGGCTCCCATTCGGTCTGATCCAGTGAGCTTTGCCATGAAAATAGTCAACTCAGGTTCTCAGAATTTAGGGGGGGACCAAAAAGACAATGGAGTAGTTTGCTCCTATTGCCAGAAACTAGGACATAGCATGGACACATGCTTTCTTCTACATGGATATCCTGACTGGTGGCTAGGAAATTCGACTCAAAGAAAAGGCAGAGGACGTGGTAACTAGGGACGTGGTCGAAGTAGAGTAGCATTGGCTAATGTTGCACGAGGGGCAGAAGGAGCGGTTGCTAATGTTCCTCATGGGAGACCACTTGATGATTCTGATAAAACTGGGTTGGAGACCCTGAGTAAAGATGATTGGGAGACTTTGAAGTCTCTTTGGAACACTCACACAAATAATACATCTATCGCTCAGCCAAGGTTTAATGGTAAGACATATTTACAATGGTTGTTTGACATAGGTGCGTTGCATCATATGACGGGCGAGAAAACTGCATTTGTAGAGTTTCAAGGAATATCTCATTGTCCCGTGAAAATGCCGAATAGTGAATATGTTATGGCAACAGGAGAAAGAACAGTTCTTGTAGGAAAATTATTTCTCAAGGGTGTTTTATATGTCCCTGAAATACGATGTAATTTGATATCTGTTTCAAAATTAGCTCGGGACAAAGGTCATATTTTGAAATTCATTGATCGTTTATGTGTTGTTCAGGACCGCACTTCCAGGATGCTAATTGGAGTGGGTAAAAAGCTTGGGGGGCTGTATGTTGCACGAGGGGAGCTTCTGGTCAGTGCTCATAGAGCTGTTGCAGTCAAGAATATGAGTTTATGGCATAAAAGATTAGGACATCCCTTTATACGAGTCATAAAACAGCTCCCTACAATATAAGGTAGTACCGAGATAAATAAAGAGGTTCATGAACCTTGTGATATTTGTTTCTGGGCAAAACAAACTCGTATTCCTTTTTTTATTAGTGACAATAAAGCTGGTGATATCTTTGACTTAATTCATTGCGATTTATGGGGAGTTTATCGAGAGGCTAGTTTTTGTGGTGCTGCTTATTTTCTAACTATTGTTGATGACTGTTCTCGTAGTGTATGAGTTTATTTGTTAAAGGGGAAACATGAGGTCCCATATGTGGTTAAGAATTTTTTGGCTATGACCGAGAGACAATTTAATAAATAAGTCAAAATTATATGTAATGACAATGGTATAAAATTTACTTGTTTAGGTGATTATTTTAAGGAACGTGAGATTATTTATCAAACCTCCATGGTTGAGACACTTCAACAAAATGGAAGAGTTGAGAGGAAACATCGACACATTTTGAATGTTGGTAGGGCGCTCCATTTTCAAGCTAACTTGCCTATTCAATTTTGGGGAGAATGCATTCTCACTACAGGATATTTAATTAATCGTACTCCATTATCGATTTTGGGTGGAAAAACTCCATATAAAATTTTGTTTGAAAGCCCTCCATCTATTTCTCATCTTAGGGTATTTGGTTGTCTATACTATGCTAAGAACATTAATCGAGAAAAGGATAAGTTTGCAAGTCAAAGTCATAAGTGCGTATTCATGGGTTATCCTTATGGTAAAAAGGGATGAAGGGTGCATGATCTAGATAGAAAAGTTTGCTTTGAAAGTTGAGATGTGGAGTTCGTTGAGCACATGTTTCCTTTTGCCCATACGGACTCTGCCAGGCAGGCAACTCCAGATTCCCTGCCTGCTGTCATTGAGTTTACTATATTAGAGGACGTGCCTGAGATTGAGGCACCTTCGTCAGCCTCTGAATATGATGGACAGTCCGTGGAAGAGGGTGTGATAGCAGATGGGGTTGTATCAGTATCGGAAGTTGCAGAGGATATGGGTGCAACGGATGATCCTGGACGCGGCAAACGGGCACAACAGCCTTTAGTTCGTTTGTATGACTATGTGCTGCATACAGTTGCCCTCAGTCCCTTGAGCTCTCCTTCCTCTTCCTTGGCATCCTTAGGTATGCCCTACCCCATCACAAACTATGTGAATTGTACTAAATTTTCCATGTCGCATTGTCGATTTGTGGCTGCAGTAACTATAGAGATTGAACCAACCAGTTTTAAAGAAGCTATGCAGCATTCATGTTGGCGTGAGGCAATGAAAAAGGAGGTTGAGGCACTAGAAGATAATGAAACATGGACAGTTGCTACTTTGCTTAAGGGAAAGAAGGCTCTTGGTAGTAAATGAGTGTACAAAATCAAGTACCATATAGACGGAACCATCGAGCAATACAAGGCACGCTTGGTTATTTTTGGGAATCACCAGATCGAGAGTCTGGATTATAATGAGACATTCGCACCTACTGCAAAGATGGTCACAGTTCATACCTTTTTAGTAGTAGCAGCGATCCGTGGGTGGGAATTACATCAGATGGATATGCACAATACATTTTTGCATGACGATCTTGAGGAGGAAGTTTATATGCATTTTCCATTAGGCTTTACGACACCTGGAGTGGATAAAGTGTGTTGTTTGTGCAAGTCTCTCTACGGGTTGCGACAGGCACCGCGGTGTTGGTTTGCCAAGCTTGCTACAGCTTTGGTTCAATATGGATTTCAGCAATCTAGCTCAGACTATTCTTTGTTCACATTTCAGCATGGCAAAATTCAGTTGACCATTTTGGTCTATGTGGATGATCTGGTGATAGGTGGGACTGATAGTGATGCCATTTTGGCGGTTAAAACTTACTTGAATGTTTGTTTCCACATGAAAGACCTTGGCAAATTGAAGTACTTCCTAGGTCTTGAAGTAGCGCGAAATTCGACTGAGATTTTCCTTTGTCAAAGAAAATATGCTCTCGATATTATTTCTGAGACCGGTTTGTTAGGTGCTAAACTTGCCGGTACACCAATGGAACAAAATCATCACCTTGCTTTGGCTAAGGATGCGCCTCTTCCTGATCCTATGTCTTATCAGCGTCTTATTGGTCATCTCATCTACTTGACAATTACTCGACCTGAATTGTCTTATTGTGTGCATATCTTAGCACAATTTATGCAGGAGCCACGACAAAGTTATTGGGAGGCAGCCCTTCGACTTGTTCGTTTCTTAAAACTTCATCCTGGGTAAGATCTTCTGCTCTGCTTTGATTCTTTCTTTCATCTTACGGCTTATTGTGATGCGGATTAGACGAGTTGCTCCTTGACTCGACGTTCTTTGACAACATATTTTGTCTTTCTTGGGGACTCTCCAATTTCCTGGAAAAAGAAAAAACAACATATTGTATCTCAATTTTCAGCTGAGACAGAGTATCGATCTTTGGCCTCTACAACTCGTAAATTGAAATAGCTCAGTGGTTTGTTAGTTTCTCTTGGTATCCCTTACTCATCTCCTATGCGGATTTATTGTGATAGTCAGTCAGTTCTTCAACTTACTCATAACCCTGTGTTTTATGAACGCACCAAGCACATCGAGGTTAATTGTCACTTTATTCGTGATGAGATTCGTCGTGATATCATTCTTTCTCAATCTGTATCCTTATTTCAGTAACTAGCTAATATCCTTACCAAAACTCTTGGCAAACGTTCGTTTGATATCATTCTTTGTAAGTTGGGCATTTCTAATTTTCATACTCCAACTTAAGGAGGTATTAGGATAAATATTTGGTAACTGAAGTTTCAGCTATCTTATATATATTAGTATATATTTATATTTTATAATTAGGTAACATTGTATTTATATAACATAATAGGTTGAAATGAGAAGAGCGCCTCTTCTCGGCTTTTCAATTTGCAATCACATTTAAAAAACTAGCAGAAAACACCACAAGGAAATGTACTCCAAAATAAAAGTAAAGAAGAGGCGGATACACGGGTGCTCCTTGATGGTCTTTACAGGTTGCAAGGACAAAGTTACATACAGGTACAGCAATAGGGAGCGCCAGAAACTAACATCTCATTGTTGAAGTGTGGAATTATCTGGCACCATCAATGGTCATCTGGGAGAAAACTCCACTGGGATTTATATATGAATCATCGCCACCTCCAAATACGAGAGATTCTTCCTCAACGGGGAAGTCATTGGCATTCACATGCTGAGAAAGGGGCATTACTAGAGCTGAAGAAGTATCTGTTCTGCTGTCCTCATATGTTTCTCTGTGTATTGCCGTTTGTTGTAGCTGCAATGCATATTCCAAGTCCCAGAAAATATCAACCATAGAAGGTCTATCAGCTCCTTCCAGCTTCAAACACTTCTCAGCTATTTCTCCAAACTTTCTTAATGAATTTGGATTAATATGACCCGCTAGTGAAGGATCAATGATCTTTTCAAGTTGTCCTTTTGCCTGCCAAACCAAAACCCATTCAGCTAGATTTATTTCCTCCCTCCGAGGTGCGTTTACAATAGGTAGCCGAGCACATAACACTTCACAGAGTACCACCCCAAAAGAGTACACATCTGATTTATTGGTTAACTGAAGGGTTCTGAAATATTCAGGATCAAGATAACCAAAACTACCTTTTAGGCCTGTGCTAAAGTGATCCGGATCAGAAGGGCCTGACTGTGAGAGACCAAAATCGGCAACTTTGGCCACGTAATGCTCATCAAGCAAGATGTTTGTTGACTTAACATCACGGTGAATGATTCCTCCATCTGAACCAGTGTGAAGGTAATGAAGACCCCTTGCTGCACCAAGGCAAATTTCAAGCCTTTGCTTCCAAGTCAACTCAGATAGTGCAGAAGAAGTTTCAGGGTTCTCTTTCCATGAATAAAGATGGTCCCTCAAAGTACCCTTGTCCATGAATTCATACACCAGTATCATTTCATCACCTTCGTCACAGTAACCAATCAAGGAAACGAGATGGCGGTGTCGAATTTTGGATAGGACCAGGACCTCAGTTTGGAATTCTGGAAGCCCTTGACCATGATTCGAGTCGCTTCGTTTTACTGCCACCTTTGTTCCATTAACGAGAGTTCCTTTATAAACTTTGCCGAATCCACCCTCACCAACCAACAATTTTCTGTCAAAGTTCTGTGTTGCTGCCTGTATTTCAGCAAAAGACATCTTTAGTTTGAGGTTCACCTTATGAACAGGGTTACCCTTAGGATGATCAACATTTGGAACTGAAGACTCAAGATGTTTTGCCCTCCTCCATCGCAAAACCGACAAGATTAAAATGACCAAAATGGACAGTAAACCTAAACCCACAGCTGAACCTAAACCGACAACTTTTGAAACTGAACGTTTGCTTGACTGCTCTTCTGGTATGGTCGTATTCTTCACAATCTCCATAATCTCCAATCCATTAAGGTAAGCAATTTCCTGAGGAGAACCTTGACAGGGAGCTATGCTAATGTTAATATATCCAGAATCATCAGAATCAACTACGAGATCATCGTAAAGATTGCTATTGAACTCTGTGATCATGATCACGCATCTGAATTTGGTATTAACAGAAAGATAGAATCTCACTTTGCCAGGTGACGCACCGACAATGTCACAGAAGTGCAGGCGAACAACATGCCTAGCTCTCTTTCTTGTACCAAAACGCCAAGTCGGGTTTGAATTTGCAGAGTTTGATACCTCGTTGCCACTCAAGTTCACTACTTTGCAAGTCTTGTACATCTGGTCAGGGTTAATATTTCCATCTTCATGACCAGAATCCGAGGAATAGTTCCTTGCAGAACCCCTCACGGTCAGATAACCATCATCTGGCACCCATTTCCTCCAGAGCACGTCATTTATCTCTGATCCTCCTACATTGATCCTATAAAGCGTCTGCAAAGCATTTAACTGCAAACTAGAGGAATTGACCACTTGGGTCCCTGAGGGAACCGACACGGTACCATATACAGTTGCCAAGTGAGGAAAAGCACTACCATTTTGAGTGCCTAAGGGAGGGACAATTACAAGTTCTTCGATGAAGGTTTGCTGAATAAGGATGACTTCAATGGCATTTACAAAAGCAAAAGATGATGTCCCTACAGGCGTGAAGTAGATTCCGAACTTTCCTGTACTGATATTCAGAAAGAACTCCTTAAACGGTGGCGAGTTTGTGCTGTTTGTGATGCTGAAATTCGACAGCAACGCGAAATTCGAAGTTGAAACGTTGAACAAAGCATCAGCAAGATTGGTCCCTCCAGAGACAAAGGCAAAGAAATGGAAGCGAACCACGTGGTAGCCCTGCTCAGGGATGCTGAGCTCGTATTTAGATGGCTCCCGGTAAATCCTAGCCGTTTGATACAGAGGAGAGGTGTCTGGTACTGGTTTGTCGTTTCTGATGGGCTGGCTTTTCCGTCCCACAGAGAAGGAGGGGCCAGAGTTCAAGTCGCCAACAAAAGTCCGGCCGTCAAGGTTGTGAGTGGAGTCAGATCCACAGTCGATGAAGTACGGAGGATTGCGAACATAAGCTGATGAAGAAAGCAGAAATTGGAGAAGACAGAGGGGATATAGCATGCTGTGAAAGTTAAGCTTCTCCATGGAACTTCGGTTGGGGGTGTTTGATAGTTTGCTCGCAGGTGGAGGGCAGCTTTAACCGTCAGCTGAAAGGTTTTCTGTATTTCGGTTTGGGAAGTGGGCTGGCGGCTATAATTGGCTTTAGTTACCGGCTACCGAGGTTATATCGGCCAGGGTTTTCTCGGGAACGAAAGGGCACAAGAGAAAGATGAACTAAACATATGCTGACAATGGGTTTTAACATCAAAAAGGAAAATGACCCAAGCGAGAGAGAAAGGTCTGATATAATCCGATCACGAGGCAAACGCATCAAAATAAATGGGTCCATCCTGTTTTTGTCTGCAAATCCATATCTTCCTCTTTCCTCCATTCTTTTTGGTTTTTTACATTCCGTTGTTGAAACCAATTCACATAGAAAGACCATGCGCCAAAATTACCGAATTTTCTACGTCTCCCTATTGAAAGGTTGACTGAAGAAGCCGAAAATGGGGAATCAAAGATCAACCACGCTAACACCTACACTTAAGGACAAGGCCAACTTGGCAGGCGGCCTTTGAGATTGAATGGTATGCAATTCTACATATTTTCTTCTTCTTTTTTTTTTGGTCAACTACGTTGATTTTCCATAAACCGTTTATCACGTATGTGGCTTTGTCGTTTGATGATTCGAATCTACCTGTTTATCTTTTCCTTTTTGTAGACATGCCGTAAGCAAAACGGGGACTCACTGAAGACGTCTTTGAGGGGACGGGAAGCATGAGCCACGTAGAATTGCAAATTAGGAGATACGATCATAAGAATTCGACGACTTAATTCGATTGGCGCTCGTTGATTCTTAATCTTAATTTAAATGCTCCGTTTAACAAATAAATTAAACTTATATAAAATATTTTTAATTCACTTAAATGTATGAACAATTCATTTAAATTATATTTAATAATTCATTTATATATTTATAATTATATGTTAAAATATAAATTTAAATATTTTTATTTTTGTAACTTGATTGATTTTATTGAAATAATTTTTTTGTCATTATAATTCTATTTAATAATAAATTTTCATAATTATAATTATTTTAATTAATATTATACAATTAAGTAATTATTTACTAAAAACTTATAAAGACGATTAGATTAATATTTCGACTCATTAAAATTTATTTATTTAATAAGAACTAATTAAACAAAACTTAGTTTAATTGAACTTGATTTGCTGATCAAATGACACATACTAAATCTCATTTTTAAGCTAATTGAGCATGCATAAATTTAGCTTTTTAAGTAATATGTTAAGAGGAGTTTAAATTTATAATTTTTTTATTATTAGATTATATCATTTAATAATAAATAAGTAATAAATTATTATTATTAACCTTTCATCGGAGGAAAAGGAGAGGGTGGGGGCGGGGACCACCAACGCGGCAAGGTGCCCCCTTGGAAAATGCACGCCACAAAACGATGAATGTTCACGTTCATCTATTGGGCCCACACAAAACCAACGGCCAATGTTTATCCCGAGGGAGATTGATTCTGACAGCCCCTAGTATTTTCCTTTCGTCGCTGGGTAGGGCTTTTCTTTAAATTATTAAGGGTGAGTCCTTTACTCCTAGATGTGTCGGATAGCAACAAGAGCATCATCAGACATCAAAGAAGCCATCATGGTGGGGCATCGGATGCTGACTAAACCAAGCCGGAGCGACGAGGTTTTGGATGCAGATGAACAGCTCCAAATCGCCAAACAAATCAGAGCTCAGTTCGATTCCATGGCCCCAAAACGACCCGCCAAGCCCAACAGGAGTGAATCAGACACAAACCCAACACCAAAACCTTCTGCTGTTTACAACGTCGAAGAGAACGACATTCCTGAGCTTGACAAGCTTCGATCGCTTCAGTCCCAATCTCGTGTATGCAACTAAAATCCAACTTTTGTCTTCAAGTCCTATTGTTTTTTGTCTGTCTGACGGGTTCGATCTGATCTTCGCAGGTTGTATTTTTAGATGAAGGAACCAATATGGTGCAAGACGAGTTTGTGGAGACGCAGTACTACAAGGAGTTGGATTCTGTCGACAAGCAACACCACACGGTTTGCTTGTATCTTTTATCTTTATCCGATCCAATTGTTTGCATGTGCTGCAGTTTTTTGGGTAACTTTGATTGGTTTTTGTCGTTAAACAGACCGGAAGCGGATTCATAAGAGTGGCGCGAGAAGAAAATGGTTACGGATACGGTGTTCAGTTGCCAATAAGCCATGGCGGTGCAGCTCCTGTAATGGTCTCAGGTTACAAAAGCAACCCTGCAACAAATGACTGGACTCCTAGCCCCAATGATGATCAGGTAGCAATCTAAACTGGGTATTCTATCATTTTGGGGTATATATCTATATGATCTTACATACCCCTCTGGAAATGGAACTATATTTTCCTCTTTTGGGTATCAGGTTTTTGTTTCGTGCAAGCCAAATCGTAGCGAAAGCTGCTAGATCTCTTCTACAGGCCTAGAGGGGGAGGGAGAGAGAGAGAGAGAGAGAGAGAGAGAGACAGATAAATCCACATTTGACGTTTTCGCAGAGTATTGTTATTCTATTATGTAATAGTAGGACGAGATCCGGATGCGTTTGGTGGATGCTTGAAAAATGCTTATATTCTGTGGCAGGTTCACCAGAATTATAAATTATTATTCAACCACCTCACCTTTTTCCTTGTCCTTTTTCTTTTTCGTTTAAAAAACAACAAGAGCCAGCTACAGTGTGAATACGAAATAAGATATATATATATATATATTTGGACGGCTGATAAGATAGGACGCCTTTTTCTCTCTGAATGAAATTGGCTTATCAAGGAACAGTATTACCCAATTAGCAAAGACTCTCACGAGAATGTGCAGAATTCTGGGATGCTGTGTATAGCACATCACAAGAGAGCAACTAGCAGCTCACGAAAAAGAGCCAATCCTCTAGGGTGGGAAAATGATTTGAAGGTCGTGTTAACCCAAGAATCAGCGTGAAACTTTTTATTAATCTGGAACTGGACGCTAATACACATTTGAATAGTAAGTTTTTTTTTAATTAAAATTTTTAATAAATAGTAAATTATACAATAATAATAATATTTTTATTTATTTTTATAAGTTATGTACTTTTTAATATTAAAATTTTAAACTTTAAAAATAAAAATCTAAATTTATAATTACTATGCCAGCTTTTTATAAGTGGATTAATTCAAAATCTCACCGGTGAAGTGACGTGCTTTGAACCTAACCTCCAATGGCTGGGCCCTCGGCATGGTAAGTCCCTCGCCTTCTGTCATATCAATTTTCTGGCCACTCACCCTTTTCCATTCAAAACATTGAATCAGAGAGCCCAAAGTCCAGCCGAACACACGTTGGGCCAAGCCTGCACCCGGACAAGCCCTCCTTCCAGACCCAAAAGGGAGCAGTTTGTGGGGCTCAATTTCTCCAGCCCCAAATCTCTCTGGTCTGAAACTTGTTGGGTCATCCCACAACTCAGGGTCTCTGTGAATGGCCCATGCATTGATTAATACCAGTGTGTCAGCAGGCACATTGTATGCTCCCACTGTGCAATTGCTAGACGGCACATGTGGGAGCAAAAGTGGCGCTGCCGGGTATAACCGGAAAGTCTCCGAGATAATACTTTGAAGGTAGGGAAGCTGTGAAAGGTCTGATTCATGCATTAAGCGATCTTGGCCCACTCGAGAGTCCATTTCTTCTTTAGCCTTCTCTAGCACGCCCGGATGGTTGAGCAGATTAGACATGGCCCACTGTAATGTTACGGACGTTGTGTCTGTTCCAGCAAGCACCAGGTTCTGCAATTGAAGCGGTTGCTCAGTGTCCTGGAGGAAGGAATTATCGTAGGACTTGGAAAAATAAAAGGACAAAGAAAACGAAAGAGAATCTCTGAATTTTGTTTTTAAAAAAATTCAAAATATTTTTGTAAAGTGAAGATTGTAGTCGTAGAAGATGTGCTTTCAAGTTGGAAGCTTTGAAACGGCTCTGCCTTTTTAATTATCAGGGGCCCTCACAAGGGTTAAGGGGACAAAATAAATGTCTCAATTCAATAGAGTCCCCTAAACGTTCCTATTTTCAAATCAATCAACATCCAACCATAGCGAAACGGCCAAAAGGCCATGGCCCTTGGGAGAGGTCGGCTTTCATCTTCCCCCAATTTTCACAAAATATGTAGTATTTTTGGACCTTTATTCCTTTTCCCCTTCTAACATTTAACCAAGTTACTATTATTGTGTTCAAAAAAATAATCAATAAATATCCTATGTTGGCTTTTCATATTCTAAATAATCATTTTACAATTTTAACACAAATAGATAATAACAATTTAATCAAACACTACAATTATTTCTATTTTTTAGCTACAATAATAAGTAACATCATAATAAGAAACAGCAACAACAATACAAACTGGAAAGTAATCCTAGCCAATTAGTTGAAGATTTGCACTCTCAAATATTCGATTCATTTCTTTAACGCTTGGAATTTTAACTCCCATTAGATGTGCCCCTGGTTTCATTAAATATTTAACGCCTCAACTTGAACATGAGAATTACTAATTCCTACGTTAAATGAGCATTCCTATGCATCTCTCATTGACAACTCCCAAAACAAACACATCAAGTCAGAAAAAAAAAAAAAATTGTAGCAATCAGTTTAAATCAATTAATCAATTTTTAATGTTGGGCTTAAAATCAAATAATGACAGACCAAATGAGTGGTGGACCAGAAAAAAAAATAAAAATAAAAATAAAAAAAGAGCAGAATATGGGCATCCAACATTAAAGACAAGAGAGAGTTGCACTAACCATAACGAGCCCTTTAATAATCTCATCAGTGTAATATTGCGGCTGCGAGGATTGCAAGGACAAGAGATGTTTAATCATGTTGTTTCTGCCTTCCAAGTCGTCACTTCTTTGCTCATCAACAAGGCCCTGCAGAATCACGTCAATCTCTCTACCAAGTCTCTTGACCCTCTTGATGTATCCTTGGTAATCCAACCATTTCAAGATTGGCAAGAAATCAATGGGGTTTCCTGGCGCCGCGTACTTCAAAGCTTCTCCTATGATCTCCCTAAACTTTGTTGCTTCTTCATCGTGGACTGCGTTATCATCGCCATAATATCGCTTCCCTGCAACCATTCTAACAATTATGTTATAGGTCAACTCTGTGAACATTGAGGTCAACTCCGCCTTGACGAATTGACCATGGTCGACGGAAGAAGCGCGATGAAGCTTGTTTAGTAGAATCTTGATTTCGTCTCGTCTGGTGTCTAAAAACATGTTCAGGCGATTTGGGGAGAAGATTTCGAGAGAACTTATGCGGCGAAGGTTGCGCCAGTGGTCACCGTACGCGGCCGTGACCATGGAGCTGTAATTGTAACCTAAATGCCTAGCCACGATCAGTTTCGGACGATTTGCCAAAACGACGTCGTTTTTTGTGAAGCATTCCCCCACTGCCGCCGATGATGACACCACTACGACGAGTCGGGACCCGAATTTGAGGGAGATGATTGGACCGTACTTTTGTGATAACTTCCATAGACTTCGGTGGAGGGGCTGCTTGATGAGATGGAGATGGCCCAGAAATGGAAGAGCAGGTGGACTTGGAGGGATGTTTTTGTGTCTATTTCTTGTGAGGAACCAAAAGATGAAGATGAGGAAATGAACGGAGACAAAGGAGCATAGAAGCATATCCTCCATCCTCCTCCTCCTCCTCCTCCTTCCTCTAAAATGGCCTAGCGTTGTTCAAGTAGATTGGCCCTCCCCCCCCTACCATTTCCCCAAATTCTCAACCCACCGAAAAAGACAGAAAGAAGAAAAGTCGAGGCTTAAAATGCAGCGCCTATGCCGCGTCAGGCCCAAAACTCCGACCCGTGCGAAGCCTAAAACCCTAAAAGATAAAGTGTCCGGCCCACAGGTCAGAATCTAATTCGATTTCTTTGTAAAATATAATAATATCCGATTAATTTATTATTATTATTACTGAATTTTTTTCTTATCCATAATCACACATTTATGATTATTAGATACATTATCACGACATTAACGTATTATCAAGCAGCGCTTCTAAACAAGTTTCCCACCCCAAAAAAAAAAAAAAAAAAAAAAAGGGCGAAATTATCGGCTCAAAAGTAAAACTGAAGCCGAATCGGTGCACTCCCAACGGCGCGTCTGCACGTAAACCTGCGTAATAACATCTGTCCATTTCCCGTGACAATATGTCGGCACGAAACATGACGCCTGGTAACGTCAGAATTTGATTTGTAATTTCTTCACCTACAAATTTGTACTTGCTTATCTCAAGCCGTAATCACTGACGTCACTTTGAATAAAAACAAGCATTTTGGGCCGTACCTGCACACCAATCGAGTGTCTCCCCATTCCATTGTATCTCTGAATCCGTTCGGATAAGCGCATGGGTACGGTGTCGTTCATACGAAAAATGAAACCTTTAGAGATACGTGATATCAAGTGGAAGCTCACTGTAAGGGTAGTTTCGATTTTCCATTTCACTGGCAGAACTATTCCTGCACTACCTTTTGTGTCCTGTGTACGCACATTAGCACCATTCATGCCAAATGACATGTTTAGATTTGAGGACTATTTTTCACTCTACTTGAGACCTTAAAATTGAAATATGAAGGTGTTTATAAGCAAATGTTACAACCAATGTTTATCGGAAATTAAATGGAAAATTCATGTAGTATGAGTGTGGTAACCTATAAATTAGAAGGCAGAGGCTATCCAATTACGAGGAGAGTTTTTTTTGTGGTGGGGGGGGGCACTTTGACGAGCTACACTGCATGCTATATTATGCTTCCATGTACCGTAGCATACGACGCCAATCTTTGTTCATTTTAGTATGTGATATATTTTTTAAATTCATGCCAAAAAAAAAAAAAACTTAGTCTTTGGGTGAATATTTTTTGTGACTTAACATCAAATTTTTTATAATTAAAAAATTTTAAATTCAAATTAAACTGTTTTATCCTTCCTCGTGAACCTACAACAGGAGGGAATATTTTAGAATTTAGTATGTGACATACACCTACATGGAATTAATAATTTAATTTTTTAAATTAAATAAAATTTGTTGATAATCTTATGCACAAAAATTTGTGAATAAAAATTTATATGCGAGTATATACTTTTAAAATTAAGGAAATTAATTTTTTTTAGTTTCGTTGTAAATTTTATTTATGTGATGACATCTATTTAATTTTAAGATTTTTTAGTAAATTTTTAAAATTTGACATGAAGAAATAATTAATTTGTAGTTGTTTTTAATATTTAAAAATAATTAATATTTTTTTAATAAAAAAATTAGCCTAAAATTAATATTATCGAAGCTTCTTATTATAATTATTGAAAAAGGAAATAAAATTTTTTCAAGCTGAATCGGGAGAAAAAATATATCAAATATTATTAACTCTTGTCTACACAATTAAACTATCCTTATCATTCAGTAGACAAGGAGAACAGAGAAGCTGTAGCCTCAAAATTTTGCCTTCCTCTCTCGGACCATGTCTATAAATAGCCCATCAGTCTCAACTATGCCGGTGGAAAATTAACTGAGCGAGGCGAAGCAAGAAAGCAAGCATGGAAGACGCAATATTTTTCTTGAGTCTTTCACTTATTTTCCTCCTCCTAGCATTAGGATTCTATCTATCAAGAACTAGCAGCCATGCCTGCCTTCCTCCCAGCCCACCAGCCCTTCCAATTCTCGGCCACCTCCACCTCCTAAAACCACCCATGCACCGTACTTTCCTCGCTATGGCTCAAAAACACGGCCCCATCATCTTTCTCCGATTCGGGTCCCGAGCCGTTGTGGTTGTGTCGTCACCGTCCGCCGCAGAGGAATGCTTCACCAAAAACGACATCGTTTTTGCCAACCGCCCAAGATTCCTTCTCGGGAAGTACCTGAGTTACAACTACACCACCATAGCACAAGCACCGTATGGTGACCACTGGCGGAACCTACGCCGGGTGGGGGCCATCGAGATCTTCTCCTCTCACCGTCTAAACATGCTTTTAAGCATTCGACAAGATGAAATCAAGCGGCTGCTAATCAAGCTGTCCCGCGACTCGCGTCATGATTTCGCCAAGGTAGAGCTAAAATCAACGTTCCAGGAGCTGACGTTTAATATTATGATGGGAATGATTGCGGGGAAGAGGTATTATGGCGAGGACGTGACTGATCCGGTGGAGGCAAGGGAATTCAGGGCGATAATTAGGGAAGCTGTAGCTTATGGTGGGGCATCGAATCCAGGGGATTTCTTATCGATCTTGAATTGGATCGATGGCGGTGAGTTTAAAAATAAAGTCAAGAGACTTGGCAAAATGGCAGATAAGTTCTTGCAAGGATTGATTGATGAACAAAGAAGTAAGAAGGACGAATTTATGAGCCCGAACACCATAATTGGTCACCTTCTTTCTTTACAAGCATCACACCCCGAGTATTACACAGATGAAATCATCAAAGGGTTTATACAGGTTAGTAACACCAAACTAAAACAATCTTTACATTTTTCGCTTTTTTTTAAAAAAAAGAAAATTTGTTCAGAAACCAAGATGTCAATTTGAGTCTATTTCATGGACACGTGTGACGATATAAAGTTCTTTTTTTTTTTTTTTGGTTAATTTTTAGCATGTCTATAATGCAGGATGCGTAACAAAAAGTTTGGTTAGATTAAAAAATGACCAGAAAACTTTGACTTAATCACCCTCTTTATTACTACGTTATAAAGTTCTAATTGATAAAATAATCTAGTTTATACGCTTCTTAATAAATTCAAATAAATATTTGCTTTCAAGAAACCACTAACCGCAATGCTTTTTTTTAAGGTTTAACCTAGATTTTTTTTTAAGTAATGATTTTATTCAAAGTAAAAAAAATTAGGAATTATCATGCATTTATAGGATTCCCTCATCGGTAATATATATATATATATTTGAAAATTTAAGTTTAGGATTTAATATTTAGGGTTTAGGACTTTTAGAGTTTATAGTTTAGGATTTAGTTTTTTTTTTCAAAATAATAATAATTTTTTTATTACTCTCGGTGCCTTGGCTAAAAAATAAGTTGGTTTAATGCAAGATTTATTTATATATGTTTCAATAAGACACGTGGTATAATGTGTGCCACTCTTTGGCATGCATATCTTGACTAGAATACAAACAGAGAAGCCAAGCTGGAGAATTATGGGCCTCTCTTGATTATTGACGTACGGCAATCAATAATTCTGAAGTGCTCACGTGCAGGTCCTCCTGCTGGCAGGAACCGATACGTCGGCAGTGACGTTAGAGTGGGCAATGTCCAACCTTCTAAACCATCCAAGCGCATTGAGGAAGGCTAGAGATCAATTGGACAATCAAGTTGGCCAAGAATGCCTGCTAGACGAACTGGCCCTTCCCAAATTGCCCTATCTTAAGAATGTCCTGCTCGAGACCCTTCGTTTGTATCCGGCGGCCCCACTTTTAGTTCCACACATGGCTTCTGATAATTGCACGGTAGGTGGGTACCACATTCCGCGTGGCACAATCTTGTTGGTTAATGCATGGGCAATTCATAGAGATCCCCTGAATTGGGATCATCCAACGAGTTTTATGCCCGATCGATTCGAGAAGGGAGAAGCGGAGGCCCATAAGCTATTGCCCTTTGGGTTGGGTAGACGGTCCTGTCCCGGATCGGGCCTAGCCCAACGGGTCGTGACTTTGACCTTGGGTTCATTGATTCAATGCTTCGACTGGGAAAAGATCACAGAAAAGGATGTTGACATGGCGGAAGGAAGAGGGATCACCATGCCCAAGAAGAAGCCACTGGAGGCCACGTGTAAAGCACGCCCAATTTTGGATAAGATCTTGTCTTGATTTTTTTTTTTTTTAATCTTCGTGTTTGACCGCTCGTGCTCTTTGTCTCGAGGTTGCTGTAACGATTGTGACTAGATGTAATATGTCTAATTCTCCACAGCCCTGCCACCGTGTTTGTATCTCAGTCTGAAGTTACATGTGAAATATAATATGTCCGAATCATCAAATTGTCGCTTAAAAAATGTACAGCATAGTTGCCTAAAGAGCTCTAATTAAATTGTCCTTGATCTTGATCCAACTAGAGATATCTGAGTGTTCTTGCTTTGTTTATATACTTGTCTAAATTATAGTTTTTGATTTTGAAGAGTACGTACGGATCAGGCATTCAGATTTGAGGCGCAGAAATACTTCGAATCTTTGCAACTCCGTGTAGAAAAAAGTTGACTGGGACGTGCAGATTTGGAGATTTGGGGTAGCCATCAGGGCTAATTGGGATTTTTTTCTTTTTTAACTCAATTGGTCTTCAGTTCTCTACTAGTTTAGCTTAGCTAAGTAGGACTAATTCTTGCTGTCTAATGATGATAGGGAAAAACTTTAACCAGTAAATAGGGCATTGGCAAAGTGATGGAACTAGATCAGATGTCTCATCACAATTTTACATCCAGTGGCCTTAGTGCTGAGCTTGGTCACGGCACGGCAAGCCAAACACATTCTCGGGTTCCTTACGATTTTTTATGGCAGTTCATGGTTTAGCATTTTGAGGCCAAGTGCAATGGCCAGTTTCTCATTGTGAACTTTTGAGGGGCGGCTCCTTGTGTTCATCCCCCAAATCACGTAATAAAACATTTGTCTCCGCGTTCGACACCACTCAAACGCCTGAGTTCCTTGTCTCCCTCTCTTCTAGTGACGGGAAGTATGGGTCTCAATCTTGCTTAATCCCACTTTGATGGTAGGATGTTAGGAAGCAGCACTCTGGTCTCTCTTTTAGCCTTGCGCTCTTTTTTTTTTTTTTTTTGGGAAAATATGTTTTCTTTTCAAATGAGACACCTTAGAGGGGGCCCACTTAGTTTCCAGCTTGGAGGCCACGACAGGTCTTTCTGCAGCTTCATCTACCTTTGAGTGTTCGGACTAAAACGTAGGTTGATTTACAAAGTGCAAAACGCTAGCCTTCAAGTTTAGAAAATTGGAGTCACAGGAAACGTTTTAATGAGAGACTCAGAAAATTCTCCACTAAATGCTCAAGTTTGCTAGTGAGTTCCCCCAAAAGCCAAACAGAAACAAGGCAAAAGCAAACTTGGAGAACCTGTCTCTCTGTATCTGTTACCATGTCCTTTGCGCTTTGAGGGAAACTAATCTGCAAGGATCAGATTGAGACGGCACTGGGTGATCTGCCTTCATTTTGGGTTTAATGGGAGTGGTTAATTCAATACGACTAGTCATTATAACGACTGAGGAAGACCGACCTGGAATTCGTCATCTTCTCCGAAGGAGAATTCTTTTGCGAGTTTCAACATTCCTGCAGAACAATAGAATCAACAGAATCACCCAGGAGAATATATCAGAATAAGCCAACCAAAGCTCTAACTTTAGCTTCATGACAGGTTGCCTACTTAAAACCTCATTAGCCAAGTTTTGTGAAAAGGATGCTTTTATTAGCCTTCAGAACATGGCAGGTTTCAGTCACGTTAACTTCTTAATTGACAAGTTGAGAAGCACTTCGTGTTCCTTTATTCCCTCTTGTCTCTTTGATGTTGCTGAAAAGCTACAAACATACCTTCCTCCATCACTCTCGAATCAGCACTTCCTTGGCACTCTTAGTAGCTGCTTCTTTGGTTCTTATTAACAAATGTTGTAATCTGAATAACATTTGCTCATTCTTTCCTCTCCCTTGCACATTCACACAGCGCTCAGATTTACCTATGTTTATGTTAGCCTATTTATGTTGGTTTTTAAGAGCCTGAGACGCACCTTGCCTTCGGAATTTCCTGAAAGTTGACCATGTTTAGCTAGTAAGATTCTTATAAAAATTTTATAGTTTTTTTTATTAATGATAAAATTATTTTATTGTGAGATTAAAAAACCCAAATTTAAGTTAAAAGATTATAATAATTATTATTTTTAAAAATAAAAATTATTCGTGAATGTGTAATATAATATAATATATAATATACAATGTAGAAGAATTATTACATGTTTATTCGAGCATATCCAGAGATTATTAGTTATCCATCCTCCTTTCTTTTCCTACTACCCTTGACGTATATCTCGAACTAATTGATAAAGAGGCATGCCTAATCTCCAAGATCTGACTCAGCATTCCAACACCACAATTATTTTTTCTCAGAGAGCCACAAGCATCAAAGCTGCTTGCATCACACGTCCACCCTTGTGGGCTGTGGGCAAAACTGGATCTTACTTTCCTCATTTGAACTGTTACTATATTTATTTTTATAAGGTGGCAAAGATTCGGATGGAGCATAAGTGGCGCTGAATGCGTTTATCCCACTGTGCATATACATTGCCTACTACATTAAAACCAACCTCACGGATCATCTTTGATTTTAGGATCAACCTCTCTCTCTCATTTCAGAAATAGACAGCTCCACCTCTCTCTCCTACTTTTTAATCTCCATTATTGCCAGTTACTTGGGCCCCTCAACCACTTCGGAATGGCGTTCACTTATTGCTATTTGATTAAACAAAATGCCAAAGTTGACGGCATCTTCGCTCTAATATCTTGGAGGAAGCTTAACATTCACTAACTTATTTTGATGCGACTTTTCTTAAAGTAAATGCTTTCTTTCTAGTGGACTTAGTTTTCCTTTTAACATATGATCATATCTTTTGAACCTAACAAAAACCTTTACTACCAGTAACACCGTGTGAAAGTAGGGACTAGGGAGGGGTTATTGCCACTCTAATTTTTTGTTAAGGCCAATATCTTTTATTTTGTTTGACTATTTTTCCCTTTCTGAAAACAGGAATTATATTTCTATTGTCCAAAGCCAGCAAATTAGGTTGCCTAACTCAAATTGATATCTCAAAATGACAAACTTTTTTTTCTTTTCTTTCTTTTTTTTTTTTTTAAACTCTCAATTTGTATAAAGTATAATCAAAATAAATTTTAAAACGAATAATAACAACATTCTTGATTAAATCTATATGTAATCAAACTGAAGAAAACAAAAATACAATATTCCGAAAGCTCCTACGATCATACTTCTAATTTTAGCAGACTATTTGTAAAGCTCACCCAGGAAGACTGTAAATTTTTTAACTAAAATGCCATACCCTTTTTTTTTTTTTTATTTTTAGGAGATCTAAGTATATACATTTAGATATGTTTTGCATTGTGCAGGAAGGGAAAAATGGTCAAACGAAAAGGAAAGATGATGGCCTTAACAAAGCATAGAATGGCAATAATTCCACCCAGCGAGTACATGTAGAAAGTTATGGTTTTGGGTGAGAATCATTGAAATATGCCTACCTATTTGTCTGTCTGTAATTAAGCTTTTGTTGGGTTGACTTCTAAAACTTAAACCTACTCTCTCTTGGAGTTAGAAGGGAGATTAGTTCTATTGTACACATAACTAATCAGTGCAAAACACTATGATCCCCCCAAAACAGTGGCCCTTGGATGGCAGATTCCTGTATGGGAGGTTGAAAGCTGCAAAGGGTGCACATGTTGCAGAGCCGATGATAAACGGAGGACCATAGTCCACTGAGTCATCTTTACTATATATTTCGCATATGAGATATTAACATGATATGTGTACTTATTGGTTCATGACAATTGAGTATTAGGAATCTGCTTTCTTTATATATTGAATGTACAAAGAACAAAGAGACAGAAACTATAAAGCATGATTTGACTACTGATGGGCTAAGCCTCTATTTCAAATCAATCTGGAGAGAATAATATTTTTTGAGAGTGTTCAAAAAACAAAAAAAGTTGAAAACGATGAGTCCAGAATCCTAAGCTTGTCACAGCCAATGCTACTAGTCAGTTGACATAAGCATTGTCCCCTTGGATGAATAATTAAGCATCACAAAAGCGGAATCGACAGCTAAAAATCTAACATAAAATGTTATATATTCTCTCCCACTTCCTTCTCTAGCTTTAAAGATCTCTCCATCTGTCCATTAGGATTCTTCCTTGATCATTCCCTCACTTGACTACAGAAGGCACTCATCAGGGTTTCCTGTTTTCAAATTTTCTTGGAGCTGTGCTGCCATGGTTTTTCAAAGTGACGCGGAGGATGCAACTGAGATATCAACTAAAGCCAATGGAAGAGGTGATGAAGATGATCATAATTGGAAGGAATGGTTGAGTCTAGGCATCAATAGAAATAAAAATGCCAGAGATGGAGACTGTGATCCTGAACCAAAAGCAGCTCCTGCCAGCAACAAGGTCTTCTCTTGCAATTTTTGCATGAGAAAGTTCTATAGCTCGCAAGCTCTGGGGGGTCACCAGAATGCACATAAAAGAGAAAGGGGTGCGGTGAAAAGGTCTCATTCGCATAGAATGATGATGACAACTATAGGGCTTCCCGTCAATTCCTTGTCGGCTCGATCGCTTGGTGTCCAGCCTCACTCACTCGTTCACAAGCCAAGCGGAGAGGGGTCTAGTAAGGCAGCAAGATTTGGTGAGGCAAATACAGGTTCCAGGATGGCTTGGACACCTTTTATGCTTGAAGAAGCCAAGGATTTGTTCTGGCCAGGAAGCTTTCGACTGGACCGAGCTCAACAGCCATTAGATTTGCAAAAGCTTGATTTGGACCTTAGGTTGTAATCGAGCCAATTTGATTTTTTTTTTTTAATTTTTTTACTTTGCCTTTTTTTCTTATGTTTCCATATGCTCTTAAAAGTATGTTTCAGTTTATGAGAAAAAAAAATGATAGATATTCAGAATTAGATACATGTATTATTATTTTTATTTTTACAATAAAATAAAATTTACCATCACATCAAACATATTATGCAGTATGTTCATAACTGGCCACATAAATATAGTAGTGCAGTTACATATGCAATCGGCCTAACTCAGACAACGCTCAGCTACCCAGCTTGTGGAATCTGAAAATGCTTCTGCTTCAACAAAATTGAATTGGACTCAGCCCCCTTTGTTTTCACAGAAACCCAACATCATTGTTTTATTGAATAACTACTAGTTTCATTGCCCATGATATTAAGTTCCAATTTACGGTGGTTTTTTCTTTTTTCCCATTAAGAGGTTTATTAGTATTATTAAAATTTAAAATTTCTTAATAAAAGTTTAAATTATTGACTATTGAAATGTATACAAATGTGACTTTAACCAGTAAGCGGATGTCAAGTTCAACTTTCAAAGCACCAAGCTGCCACAGGAGATGGCCCAATTAAAGCCTAGCCCAACAAGGGTCCTCCGGACACATTATCAGCCACATGACCCCAATTGTGATAGTTTATCATTAAGATTAAAATCAATTCATGCTACGTGTGGTCCAATATGTAGGGCTGGGCCTACTCCTAGAACTAACTAACCAATCCCTGCTCTTTCTTCATTTTTGTTTTTGATTAATTAATTCAAACTGAGAGAGACTCGAGATGAGATGGACGGTCGAGAGGATGGCTTCTAAGACTCATCCGTCCTCTCTTCATCTTTCTTCCATAAGCTATACAATAAAATTACTTTGTTTTTCTATTATTTTTTGTCGTAGAAAGTGAATTTTTTGCAGGATTTAGAAACAAAATGTTTGACACAATAAACCAATAAAAGCGGAGACAAGCATTGAGAAGAATGTGCCCGCCCTGTAGGGCACCTAATCCCATAAATTTTGGTGTAGGAGGAATGGCATGCGATGAAAGGGAAATAAGGGTTCATTGGACAACGTCGCGATCCTATCGCTGAAGAGGAAGGGAGAATCTAAGTTCCCCGTGGTGACGAGCTAGGTATGAGTTGTAATGCAATTAACTCAATTATTTGTCTCTTAACACCATACTTGTAGAGAACTTAAATATTTAATTTCGATTATCTTAGACTCAAATACGGTGAATTAAAAGTAAAATATTTATAAGTTTAAATGTTAAGAAATTATTTAAGTTAAAAATTTAAATTACTAAGTGAAAAACTTAAAATTAAATATAACAATATAAAAATATAAAATTTTAATACTATATTCAAAATTCTTTTAATTTAAAAATTTAAATTATTCAGTGAAAATATGATTGAATCATATATTAAAATCAAAATCCTGGTCAAATATATTAAAAGGAAAGGGTAAACTAATTATTTATTTCCTCTTAGGCTCCCTTATGTGCTACCGCAAAGATATATAGCAGCTATATATTTGACCAAAACAGTGATTGCCAAGGAAAAAAAATTGCAGCTATAATATCATTTTATGCCTATGATCTTTGTTACTTAGCCACATCTCTCCTAATCTTTTTTTTTTTTTTTTTTTTTGGCTTTGCTCTACCCAAGAAACTTTTATGGTTGGCTCTTTGACCCATCAACGGGTGTTCCTAAGATGGTGTTGTTATTGTAATCATACAGGCAAGTTTTCTAAGCCCAGGCCACAAAGGAATATAGGATAATATGCTAATGACGAACTGATATGCCGCGCGAGAATATAAACGAAATTTGCACGAAGACTTTCGCATCAATTGCCAGAGATTCACCAATGACTAATACATAATTTAAGGTATTTAATTCATTACTCCAAGTGTAAGTTGTCGTACATGCTCATCATCGCGAATGAGAAAGATTTTGTGGATGCAATTTGTTTTATGTTTCCCAGTGCGATGCATTTGTCTTGGCGCCGTTCTTTTCTTTTTTTTTTTTGTGCCAGAATGTCTTAAGAATAATACACCATCATTTGTTTAAAATTGTACTATCCTCCTTTTGTATCCTCTTTAATGCAATTGATCTGATTTATTCAAAAAAAAAAAAAAGAAAGAAAAAGAAATGAAAAGGCGACAGACCTTGTGTTTTCCTAGATGAATCTAATTTTATTCATTGTAGGAATAATCATATAAAAGAGGTCAATTGCTGCGATCTATTAAATATTACATGTGCAAGTCTCCCGCCATCAAATTACGTACAAATTTACCTTTTTTTTTTTTTTTTGGGTACCTTGAGAATGGAAGACCAATAACTATAAGGAAATTATTAGCTAATGGGGACCTAACATGGTCTCCATTTGTTAATGAAGCACAATCCCAAATACAGTTGAAAAGACTAGCCAACAAGTCGACCACCCTGTTTGGCTCCCATTATACATGAGAGATGGTGACTTGCCACCACTCATCCAGCAATTCCTAGCACTGATGAAGAAGCCTAGCATTATAGGGGGAGCCTTGGCACATCACCGTGCTTCAGACAATTAGTATCTTTCCGCACCAAACATGCAAGTTAGTCCACACTCGTCTTGTCAAATAATTTTTCAGTATCTTCAGTGATATTTCGTCTTTTAGGGAGAATTAATTCCACTTTTCTTTCCCCACGATTCAATTTCAAACTCATGAAGCTACCCTCCCAGATAGCCAAACAGCATTTTCATGGAAGATTTTGTTCGAGGCAATAGTCGAACCCCAAACCTCCACCACCTTCAAAGGCTATTGGCCCTTGCACCCCAAATAAGATCATTCAACTGTTAATCTACAATGTATTTGAAATTAACTTTGCCAAGTGGTTGAACCCGAAATAGTTTCAACGCAACGTTTCTCTTCGCAACCGGAACTGTGGTATTTGGCTTCATTATTTGCTCATATCTTTTGCATCTCTCATTTCAGACCTTCTCAGGTAATCTATATATATATATATATATATATATAATCCATATCCTGAGAGCATGATGACCTCACTTGCCCCCCTCAAGCAAAAGTTCAGGTTAATTTAGATTTTAAATATGAACAAATAAAAAATTTATAATTAATTTATTCTCAAATAAAAATAAAAATTTACTTAAATTTGAAATATAAATAAATAAATAATTTATAATTAAATGTGAGGATAATAAGATTCAAATTTATAATTATTTAATTATAAAAATTATAATATTTTATTAAAAAATTATTTTACTTAAAAATTTAAATTATTAAGAAAAAACATATATATAATTAAAGTAATATATAATTTATATCTTAGTTCTCCTCTAATAATTTAATAAATTACTTAAAAATTTATATCTTACTTGTATACTTTACAACTACATGCATGAACTAACCAAAATTAAGCCGTGACTTGTAGTACAGATAAGGCAAGGACTGTCCCCTGCTGAATTACCTTTGTCGCTCTTCATTTATTCGTGTCTCCAATGAATTGCAAGAGAATTGGAATGCAAATTGAAAGCTCAATTTGGATATGGACAATCTCCTTTGCTCTTTTAGCACTAGGGGTCTACGATTAGGTCCCGTCTGCTTTGGATATAGGGATGCGATTAACCCTATTGAAGGAACTACATGTCTGTGGTTCCATCAATCACAGGTACAGCAAAGGTTCCAGTAATCTGAAATATTGTTCAAAATAAAGCTACATATATGGTATATGCAAATTTATGTGAAGAATATGTAAGTGGAGCTATTTGATTGAATAATTTAGATGAATACAGGAGCATTAGGGGCCGAAATAAAACTTGACCGCGAGACATGCATCAAAGTTTTGGTTTTTTTTTTTTTTTTTCTTCACGGTGAAGCTTGGCAATGAGAAGTATTGATTCTAAAATTTCAGCTTTAAACAGTCAAGCT